>JAFBJW010000571.1:121696-656552 GCA_016785235.1 Pseudorhombus dupliciocellatus | reverse complement strand
ATGTTTTCATTGATTTCTGGGCAAAAAGATTTTTTTTTTTTTTTTGGAAAAAACAACTTTTTCGTCGATTTTTGAGTGAATTTTTTTTTGCAAACAAACTACATTTTCAGCATAAGACATACAAATGTATGATGTTTTCATTGATTTCTGGTCATGTTTTAAAACCCATTTTTGCAGAGAAGCAGTTTTTTCAAAAATGCAAAATGATTAAATGTTGAATATTAAAAAAAAGAAAGCTGTTACAATGAACATAATTACACAGTTAAAGTGCTTGAAAACTGTTACACTTATTAGAATCTGCAGTTAGGGTTGATGTTTGTATTCATTACAATGTGTGAAATAAACTGCAATGGACTCTGAAAACAAAGTGTGTACGTATGTCCTTTTTTTGGAGTGGGGGGGGTGGGGGGGGGCAGCAGAAAATGTTTGGGAACCACTGACATAAAACATGATACCGTGTAATTATTTAAATCTTGGCTTATACATTAATGTATGTTTTTATATATTTATACTGTATTTTATCTACTGTAAATTTTTCATTGATATTAATGATAATGAATTAATGATTAGGCTATCAATATTATTCTTAATTTGGTGACTCGCTTTTTTTCTTGCCTCTTTGCAATGGTTATAAATCTATTTGTATATTTAAATATATAGATATTTAAATCTGTTTTGTCCATTATTTTTTATTGAAACTGCATCACAATATCCCATAAGTGGGTTTTGCAGTAAAAAGCTTCACCAGTTAAACATAAAAAGTAATTGAGAATATAAAGGTTGTGAAATTAAAGGAGACCTTAGCAGGCAGAAATGTATCCAGAAAAACTGTTGGAACAAAAAAATCAATCAAATGCAATAAATATATTGAATATATATATATAATATACTGCATAATCTTATTATAACGAGAGGGAGGAATGAATAACATGAGATATAAATACTGGTTCATTTTACGATTTCATGCATCTACTCTATAATTTATCAGTATTTATTTAGAGCACACATTTCACATTTATTTTTTAAACATGCCCTCCAGACATGTTATATTAAAATAGAAATTTTCTGATGTTGCTTTTCCAAATTACATTAAATAAACCACTTTGTGATCCTCCAAATAATCCTAAGAAAATATCACTTATTTCATTTCAACTGTTTTTCATTTCCAGATGCAAAATGTCCTCGTGTTGCTGAGAACTTCTGTTGTGTCGATCAAGTGTCAACAGGAAACCAACACTGATACACACACAGCATATGCACCAAATAAACTGCTACATTCTATTTTGCATCAGCGTCCTTGACTCTGAGAGAAACACATTTGAAACAGATGGAAAGAATAGCTTTGTCTTTTTCCCAATCCTGTCTTTTTATTGCTCTCTAACTGAAACATTAGGGGGAATATTGTCATTTACATATTTTATGCTTAGGGCTCCATCTAAATTGTGTTTTGCTGTTGTAACAAGACAAACACTGGGGAAAGTCCGCACAGGCATTAAATGAAGGGAGCGACTTTAGGCTATGTGGAAACTTTTGATAGATTGAAAAGCATAAATGTGTTTATTCCATAGAGCAAGCCGAAGCCCCGCGAGTATCGGCTTCAGGAAAATGAATGTGAGTCAGTTAACGATACTATGATACTGCGTGAGTGGGTCTTTAAAAACACAGATGCAGTAAAACGCAGGGCTGCTATGGTTACGACAAGTATTTGCTCATCACGTGTCGCCGCTTTCAGACATGAATTCTAGAAACTTTTTGGGCGGCTGTGTTTGCCATTGTGATTCGATGCATTCACAATGGCTGGAAAATTTCAACTCCTCTTCGTCCTCCGGAGATATTTGTATTCTTTTCCTTTCTTCATCGTCAACATGCCGGCTCCCTCGTGGTGAATACTCCTGACAATATCGTGCTGTATTCTCACATAAACTCACTGTGACATTTCACAGAGGCTGACAGGAGAAAAACCTTGTCCGGACCTCACGGCACTAAAGGCAGCTTTTCAGTAGTGCGGCTAGACGTTCACTAAAAAGCAATGAAAAAAAATAAAACACTTCACTTTTATTCTTCATTTAATCCTTGATTTTTTTTTAAAGTAACTTTAATCCTGAATCATATCTGAGAACAAGAAGAAAATCCTGCCTGAAGTGAAGTGGAAAAATGATATCCTCAATTCTCTCTGCCACTACTTGAATGAATCACAATTTATCCACTAATGTCCCAGATTTATAACTTTAAATTCAGTGCCTGGGAAAACAACAGAGAAAAACAAATTAGCAGGGTAAAAATATAATTACTTAGAGTTGGGGGTTGTCACATTTTCCACAAATGTGCTATTTGCGTGTAATGCTTTATTTATAAAAAGACTCTGTCCCTTATTACTAAAATATTTAATTGTTCATTATCCTCAGACAACCCCCCTGTGGGACACTACTGTACTCATTAACCAGCATAACACGGAGCATTGGAGGGATCCAACCTCCAGACAATTGCTGGTAAAATAATGGTTGCCAATTTTAAGCCTGGCCACTGCAGAGACTGTAAATAAATAATAAGCCATGTCTGAAACAATAGGATTCATTTGCAGGTTTCAAAGGGAGATGACGGACAGGCAGGCAGGCGGCCATTGCCAGAGGAGTAATGACGGTGACAGAGGAGGGATTAAAAAGCGGAGACATGCATCCTGACTCGCCGGTTTCCATGGGACTGGTCGCACTTTTTTTCTTCCTATCAGATGTTGCCGAAAAAATATTAGCGGGCATGCAGAGCGGGTCGGAAGCTTTCAAAGCTGAGCTGCAGACAAACAGGAAGCCTGCGTCCTGCTGGGACGACGGCAGCACACTTTATGCCTCAACAGATGCTGCCTGCTTTCCACTTCTTCCTAAAGGCATCTGGTGCTGCACATAGGATGAAAATCATCACCTCGCTGCCAGGAAATGACACCACCAAAACACCACCTACTCAAATTTTGATGAGCTAATTTGGATAAGATAATCTACACCCAAAAAGACATATTTTCTGTTTGGTTCATTCTCAAGTCAAGTATCCCACAGTGGCAGTCTACAAAGAAGCTCCGGTTCATAGGTGCATGAATGAAATATCATCAGAATGTCAAACTCGAGCAGGAATATACTCAGAAATGTGTGCATTACTTTCAGTAAGATATACGATATGAGCTGTTTCGTGAAAAAAAAAAACGTTGCGGCGTTACACAGGATGGATATTCAGTGTCACAGCACTGGAGGAAAAAAAAAGGTCAAGGAATATATGAGGAGTAAAATGAAGATTTTCTTCACGGTAAGCAGCCGAGTGACAGAATGAGCTAATAACTAATACTCATCTCTGAGGACACTGAGGAGCATGAAAATTGATTAGACAATTTATTACACATAGATGAGTCGATAGCACACGAATGAAGTCCACTGCCCTGCATCAATCAGACTAACCACTCTATAATCTAAAATCTGTTGCTTCTTATAAATCTGGTCGACTGAAAACAGTGGAATATATGAGCTGAATCTGAGCAACAAACAAATGATTCCAAGCCTGTGTTGAACCTTACATTATTGTTGGACTCTGCACCAGGAATTAAAAATAAATTCTTAACAATTTTTCGAAGACTTTCATTTATTTCAGAATAAACCACAGGTGTCCATCAGTGTTCTCTTGTTTCAGTCCATTAGAGGCTGTGTACGCACTCGATAGCTTTTTTTGAATACTCTGATATTTCCTCTGCAAATGATCCCTTTAAATCTCCTCCCATGAAGAAGCTGTGATCAGGATTATAAATCGGACCGTGCTCAGAGCGATACTGCCGAACAGATGGCAGATTTGTGGCTTTAAAGCAATCTAAGGCCAGAATTAAGTGAACACCTGTTGATGTGACATGTGAGACTACGACCCTGAAGTATGGAGCATCTCTTCCATCAAGAGAACTGCCATTGGCGCAGCGACACTAAGTGAAGACCAAGAGCGAGCTGACCGGCGGGACAGAGCTGGGATCAAGAAACCGGCGAGCTCACAATTCTTTTTCCTTTCGCGTGATGCCGGAGGGTTGGTCTCTCTGTGAGCACGGGCGACTGGGAGCCCTGGACAAGCCTCAAAGCGTGAGTTCCCCCAAGGTGCTTCTGTGACACCGAGGAGAGAGGCACATCTTTATGTCTCCTCAGGTCACACATACAGCTACACAAACCTCCACCTCAAGCAGCAGGAGGCTGTTGCACTCATTCTGGAGCAAAATCCACCCTGGAGGCCAAACCCACAGCCTCTTGCCATCGCTTGGTTTTCCATCGACTCCATCAATTGTTGTTCTTCTTCCCCCCGGTTTTAAACTGCTGGAGTGTATTTGCACCTCACAAAGGTAAATCAGATTTATGTAGTGTGACTCGACGAGCTCTGACTTGACCGAGCGTGATGGATGTGAGTGTGAAGACGAGCGACTGTTCCTGAGAAGCCCAACACCTGCTGCCTGAAACAGACAGGTACACACACCTCTATGAGGTGCTAAGAGATCGGATTTTCTTTTTACCATAAACACCCAATATTCTTGTTCCTGTGGCGAAATACATACATATTTATACATTTTTGCAATTAAATGATAAGGGGCCAGTTCTCTTCACCCCATATTCATCCTACATACTAAAGAATTTTTGTTTTACCAAATACTGTTTCCTGTTAAACTGAAGCCTGGTGCAGTTACTTTCTCCTCTGGTCTCCGATGACACACGCTTTTCCCTCATGACTTTGAACATGGACGCTGGTTTACTTTGACTCAATCCTTCCTCCCGCTGCCAAAAATAACAACCACCTCCCCGTGTTGGTGTTAATCCGCAGTCAAAAATAGTCCCAGACAAATCTCCTACTTAAACCTGATTGAACTTCATTCACTAAATCGCTGTGTCTAGGTGTTTTGAGGAATTGATTGACCATTGTTGGTTTCAGCATAGTCTCGCGTAGAGATTTGTTTGCAATAACAAAAATGCACAGCAGCAGAGGTTTTAAATAGACAACATAAAGAAAAGTATAGAGCAATAATGCTGTTTGACCTTGTACTTTATCCCACATGTGACTGACAGCCTTCAAAGACTTGAGGACGTGGGCTCCATCATGTAAGAAATAGTGAATATGATGATCCAACAAGAAGTTATTATGCAGAGGATTATCTTACACAAAATACCAAATGCACATGTAAGAATCAGTTCTCAAATGTCAAGCAGGCACAACTTTGAGTGATGTGTTCAGTGTTACAGAGAGTGCCCTGGATTTCTGGCATTAGCACACAGCCGGCGGATAAATAAATTGGATTGTGGCTATCCGGGCATCGGCCCTGGAACACAGACTCCCAGACATCATCAGGCTCGGCTAAGCTCTGACATATCCACGGCGGATGAGTCATTTTCCATCCAGCAAAATTATTCACTCGTACTTTCGAAATGTGAAAACAAGGCATTGTTTACATCGTGATTGTTTGGGAAAATGTGAAAATAATGTATGTGTATGTCACTTAGTCATGACTGAGTTAATCATGGCTTTTTATCTCATTGTTACAACATCAAATATCTTACGCAAGAAATGTGTGCGAGAGGAAGAATGAAGATGGGGGGGGAAATCAAAAGTAATTATAATTCATAGACAGGACATGAACCTCACAACTGTACTGTATAAATTCTACGATAACAATGGATGTTTAATTATATTAATGTCTACTATACATATGCATGTCTCCTGTTATTAAAATTGCATGAATGAATGAATGAATGTGTGTATTTATTTTTCATCGTGTTTACAGGCCGACTGATGGCCCAGGTGCACACAGGAGCAGTTATTGATGAATACATGAATAAAGGCTTAGATCTGCTCACAACACCACATCATGGCGTGAAGTGAATTTGAAGAGAGTTGCCATGGCAATACTGGCAAGAGAGGAAGCACAAATCTTAGATCACACAATACGTTCACCTTGAAGTTTCTCAGTGAAAAGTTTACTGTGATAAATCAACATTTGATTGAACACTTCAAAAGCTCTGAATACCACGGTATACAAACTCCGACCACGGCTCACAAGGCCATTAACCCTCTAAAAACTGATGTCACGCCTGGCTGGCTGGTGCCTTCAATGCATCGAATTATTTCCCCTTTAACGGTCAATCGAAAACTGCTCTTTATATTATTGTAGTAAACCAAAGCTAACGCTGTGGACGGTTCAGTTTCAGTCCAGTGTTTACCTTCCTCGTCGACAGTCTTCCTCACTAGTTTCAGCTGCACTTGTGGCAGTTCTCTTTCTCCTGTGTGAACTCATGTTTCAATCTCTCGTCTGTGTGCCTGTCACTCCAACTTCATGTGCATGTTCAACCTCTTACAGCCGTAGATGGAATGAAATCTTTGGGAATCGATGCCGGACCAGAACAGCATCTGATGTTTTTGAAGCTGAATGAACACTATGCTCTAACAAAAACAGAATGGGATGGGATTTATTTCCACGCTGGTGCATATGATGGCATTATTATAGTTTTTCATCAATTAATTAAAGTCCAAATAGATATAGTAGGTTAAACTGTCCAACAGAGTGTAAAACACAGTGATCAAGTCTCATTACAAAGGATTATTTGGAGATGTTGTTAAAGTTAGTAATTTAACAATAAATATTATATGAGCCACTCGGCTAAAGAACGGGATTATAAAAATCTTTAAGTGGATCATTACAGTGCCTCCGCAAACATTTTCACACGAGTGTTGTGAAGCTGTGTGAGCAGGGTTAGCTGTTAGCTCCAATTTCAGGAGACAAAGGAAGATGCTGTTCACCTCTGACTGTTAACACATGATGGAAAAAATAATTTCCTCCCTCCCTGTTGATGAACAGGCGAGATAGGAGAATAAAAAAAAAAAAGAGACAGGCCTGATGGCGTTCACGGAGTTTGGAAGAAATGTGTTGACTTAATGAGAGATATCCCCCCCCCCACCCCACCCCTTCCATGGAGCTCCTCCAGCCAACCGCGTCACATCACAGAACAGCCAGGTACAGTCGTTAGAGGGACAGATGGTGATGCGGCTGATTGGTCTCTCTGCTGACCTATTTGAAGGTGTTTTCCCTCATCATGCTTCTCCTCAGCAGTGACGGGAAATGTAGGAAACAGGGAAAACAGAAAATGCAAAGTGCAATCTGCAGGACGTCCATCGTAGCTTTGAAGTGTGGTGGGGGTGGTGGGGGGGGTTTAAAAGAAGCTCAGTGAAAAGAATTTACAGAAACGTGGACAGAGTGAAGATGATTCTATGTTGTTGTGCAGGAAAAAATCCATGGGCATAGAGAAAATAATAGGAAGGCTGCTTCATTATCCGATGATCCAAGCAGATGTTTTTTTCATTTTTTAAAGTTTTTTTTTTTTTTTTTCTCCAAGCATTGTTTTTCTTCATTAAGACAGTAACAGTGGAAAGAGGGGAGTCAGAGGACAGATACAGAGGAAGGATCGGGCTGTAAACGGTACACTCTTAACCAGGTGAGCCTCTGATGAGGCCCCATGAGCAGCAGCTTCTTTTTAACAACCAGATTTTAACATGTAGTAAAGCCTGTAATCTCTTAATGATGTCTCTGGTGTTTTGAATTTACATCTGACACCACCAAACATTTTACATGCACCAGAAATAAATAACCCTGCATGTTGTTAAAAAAAAAAAAAAAAAAAAAAGCATCCCGCCAGATGGAGAAACACAGCAAAGGAAGGTGGGTTTTATCTACTTCACTCTTCGCGTGGCTGCAGCCGTACAATGCTTTCAGACGTCCAGACATTTCCCCTGAAATGGTGGAGGGGCTGCATGAGAGAATGCAAATGTCAGAGACTTTGGCACAACGGTGCTTTGAAGTACTTCAATGGCTTATAAAAGCCTTTTGTCAAAACAAATTTCAGTTTTGCCCATGGACAAAATCACCAAAGGAGCGATGTCACTGAAGTCCCATTGATGTCAAAGTGGACCCATGTGGGAATACAGCAGGAACACTTCCATGAAATTCACAGCAAGTTAATGACGTCATGTGACACATGTAACTGGAGGAATACAAACATCATCAAAGGCACTAGTGAGGATATCAACTAGGAAAGGGTTAGGGTTAGGGTTAGGGTTAGAGGTGAGAGCTTTTTGAGAGAAGGGCAGTGACTGCACCATAAAACAATTCTGATTTCCACAGTGGAATTTATACATTGCAAGAAATGTTCCCATTGTTGTGAACACTGAGCAGACGATCTGTGTTCTTCACATGTGAAGGACAAGTTCATGTCAAAGTATCACCAGATGATACTTAGAGGGAATAAACAGGATGTGTTATCCCTGCTGCTAGCATATGGTGATACTCATGTCAGCTGCCAGCCTCAGATACGCGTGTGAAGCACAAAGCGAGATGTTGCTTTTCGTGCCGGCAGCTTGTTACTGACACAGCTTCCCAAAGTTAGGAATTATTAGTTCGTTAAAGCGATGCCTTGGCTCAGCTGGCGTTTGTCGACTTGGCAACGTGGGCATGAATCGCAGGGTTTAGTGCCGTCAGAGCTGCTAGCTCTTTGATTGCACGGAGGCAGAGCTCTGATGCTGTGCCTTCTGCTGCCTGATTGTTTCTGCATGCGTGTTGCTGCCGAGCAGAATTCCGTGCATATGTTTGAACATCATTTAACATCAGTTCGTCAAATTTGTCTTGCTGATGAGCATGTGCATCATGGGGCACCAATGCTGCTCCACCTGGCAAGTTAAAGGTCAGAAATGATTAGACAGTAATGCCAGAACATGAATTCATTAGCTGCGTTGCTGAACTATGATCTGAGTCCTGTGCAAGGAAGCAGGATTTGTGGTTATTGAGGCGACATCAGGGGGAGTTTTCAGTTTTATGAAAATCACCATGGTTACTTTGAGTAAAAAAGCTAGGAGCCCGTGAAGTTTGAGATGACAAGATTAAAACCTACCGACAGCTAAACTGCAGGTAGATCACAGAGAGACTCGTCAAAGATGACACGATGGAGAAAACACTGCAGCCAGTTTGTCTACGAGCACACAAGCAGGAAGTATCGTTTCTCAGCAGCTCTCAACTGCAGGTCAAAAAGGGGAAAGGCGTTGGCATCACAATGTGTTTCATTTGTCAGTCGTAACAGCAGCTTTTGTTGTTACTATTTTGCTGGAGACATATTGACCCAAAACCGACAAAACGTTTCTCTCTTCTGGACTACACCCTTAGTAATGTGATTTAGTTACCCTATTTATTGCTGTGGCACAACCAAATGTGAATAATGAAAAGCGCTCCGTCCCAGTACTTAACATAACAAATGCTACTTAGCGATGCTTCTGAACAAGTACTGACTGAGTTTGCCAGAAAAGACTCCGGCTTGCTGTAAGAACTAATCCCTCCTTAACAAATATATTTCATCTTGGTAAACAAAAACCAAACTGTTAGCAGCAAACAGTGTTGACTTGGAGGTATCAACACAGCCGGCTTCCGTGAGTTGGATTATTATTACGGCGTCAATTTATTCCAAAATTCCGCTCGAATGGTCACTCGCTTATCTCAGATCTACTAACAACGGCTCTTCTTTCTTTGTCTCTAGCAGTTATAAACTTCACACATCATAAAAGCAGCTGCTGTCGACACAAAAAGCCAATGTTATATGGTCTTGCACTCGTGGATACTGTTATGTGCACTGCAGCAAACAAATACTGGAGCAGCTTTTCTCGCCTGTGAATCTTGATTGTGACGCTAACCAGGGTGATAACACGCAACAATCAGCTGCTAATCAAAGCTGTCCCTGTCATGAACCTCATTATTATTTCACCAGGCTGTTTCCTGAAGGACAGGCCAACCCCACTGTGCCCCTCAAACTGGCTTAGTTGGAGAGCATGGGCAATCTGACGTGTCAGAGCTGAATCTGGTTTAACTGTGACCAACTTTGTGACTGAAATCAAAAGTGCCTCACCGGGCTCCGTGTGGAAACGAGTGGGAGGTGAACATAATACACCCAGATGATGATTAGCCCTTGTCAGTGAGCTGGACGCCACGCTGCTGATTCTGAGGCCTGACTGTACCAGCTGATCTTTTTCACATGGTGAGTTAAACATGTGTAATTGACTTCTAACTAGGTGATATTTTACTACTGTAATTTGTCAAAATGTCCTATTAGAAAAAGTGGAACTCGAGCTGAACTATATGGTCCGCTGCACACATTTTTAATATTCTTTCACTTTGCTCAATAGATGATTTAATATAACAAACTACTATTAAACAGCTCTTTTCCTGATGCGATGACCACTCATCCACACAAACAATCATTCTCTTCATATAGCTCTTCTCTATAGCATGGTTTTTTATGACAGTCGTACTGCATTGTATCGCACAGCTCTATGCATCCCAATGTGGTAGATAAGGTCTACACACAATAAAAGCTTCTTTTCACTGCAGCGAAGAACGTTAAAAATCGTTGACACAAGCACAGCAATTTTCGGGTTTTTTCATTGCAACAATCCAATGAAAGGAAAGCCCAGGAGAGGCAGAATAATTGGAAGATTCATTAACTTTAATGGGAAAATGCAGAAACATAATGGTTGGTGTACAGACACTGCTTTGGTGTAATTTCGCAGCAGTTTTTAATGTTTAATTATTTCATCATTATTGCTTTTACTGTCTATTTTGTCTTGTTTTTTTTTTTCCTCATTAGTCACCTGTAAAGCAAGCTTTCAAATGTTTGACAGGTGCTTTATAAACAATGCTTGGTTGGTTAGTATGTAGCTAACATAACAATAACAGCAATATCACTGACAATAGAAAATTAGAATTTAAAAAATAGGATAGAGCTGAATATGAATCACATAAAAAAACCAATATAGTGAGGGTGTAGGAGGTGAAACCAAAGCAACAGTGGAGTAGAACTGAAGTGTTTTCAGAGGTGAGGGAATAACGGTCATGTATTAAATGTAGGAATCTGGCTGGTTATTTTTCTTGAGGACTGATTAAGACAGAATGAAATCTCACCTGCAGCTTTACAGGGTCAGTAAATGTGTTCTTTAGGAGGACAGAGGCTGGTGTTCGGGAGTTAAAGCAGCTGTGGGACCTGCACATGTGACAGGACGTAATTAAGCTTCCATTACACAGAGTGCACGCTTTACTCTTCTCGCTCCAAACACGAGGCCACGGTTATTGGAAACAGTCGAGCGTGGCAGCGTCACTGCAGCCCTTCTCTTCTGTGGTGACATCAGCATTAACGATGAATCGTTATACAGAGGTCTGGCATTTTTGTGTCATTACCAGACAGGCTGCAGCTCCCTGACCCCGACAACACCTCCGAATCTTATTATCCCCGTCTGCTCCCCCAGCCCGGTGGCGCTGTGAAGACGTTTTCACCACACCGGCGTGTGAAGCACCTCAGCGATGTTGACCCACAGTTGAACGGGTGATTTGCTGCACTCGTGTTAACAACAGAATAAAAGAACGGCGGTGTGAATGCAGAACTTGATGTCTCACCGCACACCCACACATGCACACGCAGGCCACACGGGAGAGGTTGTTTTTTTTTTTTTTTTTTTTAAGTCCACGCGCACCCACACACAGACGCCATCAGAGCACAAATGAAATTCAAGCCACAACTTTCTTTGGAGATAACACCGTGTACTCGCTGCTGTGTGTACCCCTCAAAACAGGCATGGGTTCTCTTCGATTCACCGCCCTCTCTCCTCTCTCCCTCAATCCCAAAGCTCTGTCATGAAATATGCATTCACATTCAATATGATGGGAGCCAGAGTCAACACACACAGAGCCCAAGGTAGAAAACCTATTTCCTTTGCTGCGCTCAGTTGTGAAAACCTGCTTCTTCTAGCTTCCAGCCCCTTTTCATCAGCACCGCACTCTGGATAATTTATGATACAAGTTAAAGCTGTGAAGCAAACACAATTACAGCTGGTCACCATGAGGCATTCTGTCAAACACCTTTTGTCCCCATTGATCATCGAGCAGAGGAACAAACGTCTGAGAGTACGTCTCCAGCTCTCACGCTCAAAATTTCCTCGGCTGAACGTACATCATGTGTCGTTGAACTGTAGCATAATACAACCAGGGCAGGTGTTTATTCAAGCATGATGCAGTGACATAGCAGAGTCAGCAAGCCCGAGGAGCGTTGCTGGGAGATATTGCAGCTCCAGGGCTCCGATTACAGGTACAGGATGTTAGGATGCCAACAGAGCACAAGTGTCAAACTCTGTCCAAGAAAAGGTTCAGGGCGCCCTGACGCAAGCGTTTCACTGTCATCTGAAGTGAAAAAGACAGTAGAGCCGAAGGAATTATGGACTCTGACTGAATCAGTGCTTGGTTGCAGAGGTGGAAGATGAATTATCTGAAATTCTGAGTTCATAAGTGCGGTTTCAATTAAGAACTTAGAACTCTCCACGTGCACTTGGTCAAGGACGTCTGAAATATGCAGTCACGGAAGATGACATCTGAAAATATGCGCCGCTGACACGCTGCTCCATCATGAACAGCGAGCTGCACAATTAAAAACAAAATCAATAGCATCTTCACTCTGTGATGCAGCCACCAAAGTGATTTATGTCTCCACCGTCAGAGAGAGACGCACAGCGCCGTCAGAAGTGTCGTTGGCGGCAGTCGCCGGCCACAGTTGCTTAATATGACAAATGAAGAGAAAAGTGGAAGAAGACGTGGTAAATGTTGCACCGCATCCATGTGTTCTGTTCTATTTTCTTTCACCTGAAATATGGAGGCTGGAACGTGCACACGAAGCCCTCCACTCAGATTGGAAGTGACAGAGCCGATGAATAGATCTGTACGCTCCGGTTGGATTTTTCAGCCTGGCAAGCGTCTATGAACCGTCTGCTGCGGATATTTGCTGCCTTCATCTGATAAGAATTGTAGTTATTATGCGTTAAGTCAAAAGTGCACACACAGTAATAATATCTGCATCCACTAAGCCATTTTGGCTGGGAGCCTTAGTCTGCTAAGTGGTGTGCAAATAGAGAAAGTAAATTACCATAATACCACATTGCTGGTGGCGGTAAAAAGCACCAAGGACACACATAGCAACACACACATACACACATACACAACACAAAAAATGTTGAGCCAGGAGCAGAGATATAGCTTCAATCGGTAAACCCACAGCAAGTATGAATATCAAATATCATTAACTCAGTTTTAGTGCATTTGATGAGGAACCGAGAGAAACGAAAATAGCTTGATGTCCACAAATGTACCGAACCAACGGTTTCATGCAATCTGCATCCTTAATACGAGCTACAGCTGGTTGCTGGTTAGCTTAGCTTAGCATAAAGACTGGAAACCGGGGGAAACAGCTAGCCTCGGGGCTTCGGGCTATCGGCACCTCTGAAGCTCGACAGCATTTCACTTGCAGATATTCAGTCACATTAGCAGCATGGCTTAGTTGGTTCTGACTGAAATATCTCAACAAATACAGATGGGGGAGTTCATTAACTGTGCATTCACGGTGCCCGGGAGAAAAAGAAAACCAAATCACACGCTTACAAAACTAATAACATTCCCATTTATTTGTTTTAAGAGATTTTTTTTTTAAAGTAAACATGCTTAACTCAGATGTGATCATTCATTTCTATTCAGCTCAAAGCACCAAAGTTCCAAAGAACACACTAACAGTGGCTGGGCGCTGTCAGTGTTAAACCTCTTGCCAAAGTGAGGCACACCTTCCACTACCTGAGCACAGTGTGTGTGTGTGTGTGTGTGTGTGTGTGTGTGTGTGATGTGAGAAAATCTATATCCATCTCAGCAGGGCAAAGAAAGTTTGTATTTTTTTAAAAGGCGAGGCTATAGAGCTGCCAAAGTGAATAGCGCGCAGGAAACAACAGCCAGCCATTCATCAAATACCAACGCTTAAGAGAAGAGAAATTCGTTTTACTAGAGATAGCAAAAGAATACACAATGCTGGAGGTTTGTGTGCAGGCTGAAAGAGAACAAAGAAGCATCACAGTGTAGAAAATCAAGACCCTCAATCTTCACTGCATTAATGTAAAACAATTCACTCTTGTAATTTGATGCACTTTTATTCCTTTCAAACCACCTGTATGGTCACATTCCACTTCTCTGCATTGCTTTGTGGCCCTTTTCCATGCAATACGTCTTTTGTACATGAAAACACATGTTGCCAATTGTTTTAATTTTGGCAATTTGGCTGCGACTCACAGCAACAGATAAAAATCCACCGAGTGCTCGCACACACACACACACACAGGCTGTGCTCCTCTGGAGACGCCACGCCTCTGAGACCTGGCATATGGTGCATTATTCAGGATGTATTCAACTGATAATTTGTGACTCTGCAAAGAGTAATTTAGCACAGACAGGACCAAGCTACCAAGAATATCTAGTCTGAGAAATGTCACTGTGATATTTGCCGTGTGCAATAAAAATGACAAGCTGTATATATGAGCCTGGAATGAAATGAAATCAGTACAACACCACTAAGTTATTAGAAAACAGTATTCGCTATAAATTATACATATATCCATAAGGACCTCTCTGTCTCTGTATTCCTCCTCACAGGAAGAACAGAGATGAATGTCATGTCCTTTAGATTTTTATACCATTTAGCTCGAGTTCATTATCTTGAGTTTGTGGAACTCAAAGCAGCTGTGTCTCTCCTGGAGTCTTTTGGTCCATGCCGCTCCAATCAGGCTGTTGTCGTTGTGACTGGGATGTTCTCATTCCAGGGTCAGTCATGATGACCTCATGGCTCTGCTGTAATTATCTCCCTCCTGTCCTCGGGGATTTGGCCAATTTCATGAGATGTGGTTTTACAGCGGTTGAGGCTGATTCTCCAGCTGTTGTGTACAAAATGATGGCCACTCACTGTAATTGAGTGGGTGCGCGCTTTTTTCCCCCCCCCGCAGCTTCATGCGATGGAAGTTTGTTGCCACACACGTGTAAACGTTGTCCATTAAAAGGATTTATCCGTGACAGTTTAATGCTATCACTGTATTCACAGTGAATTGTCAAAACTAGTTCATATTCCGACACCTCCTTCAAGGTGAAGCCGAGCCACAATCACTGTTTAATTCCAGGTAGAAGGCTGGAGAGGATTTTAAAAACAGCACCTTCAGTTTGAAAACAACCTTCTCCATTCTTCTCAGAAGCAAAAGACATGAACTATTGTGTCATACTGTTGCAAGAACTCAGAGATTGTGTGGATTGTGTTGTACGGCTACATCTATTTGGTTTAGATCCTTTAAATATGTATTTCTTAAAATTACCTCTCCCCAGTTAGGATTGTACAGTGCAGATCTAGCTCTGGCTAATGCTCCTCACAGTGAGCTTCATTATTTTATTCTTCGGTAATCAAACTCAGACTCAGCTGCTCTGCCTCGACACAGCACCAGAACGTCTCGCCCTGCCACCATCAAAGACGCTCCAAACATCTCTCCCCTAGACCTGCCTCGAGGTGCGTGTTGTTCTGCAACTGTGGCACTGGTTCGACCCCGAGGAGCGGCATGAGGGGGCCTGCGTCCTCCATGACGTCCCTTGGGGCTGCCGTGTGATCCTCGCAGCCAAACGGAGCGCGGGCTTTCCTGCTGAGCTGGACCTCCGCATCCGAAGAGCCCCCGTTAATGCTTCCACCAGAGGGACAGATCCTCACACGCAGCTCGAGAGAGTGTTTTGATTCAGCCTATTCTCTGCCAATAGGGAGGTTTACTGTATGAGAAGCTTTACGACGAGAGCCAAAAACAATCAGTGCAAAGCAGATGGCGCTTTTTGACGAATCGCCTTTTCTGTGTAGAACTGCACAGAAATGGATCTTGTAATTTGCCCTAGAATAAACCACAAGCCATATCTTTACAGAGGGAGTCCATATTTCTCCCTATATTTTCCTCAGTAGGTTGCGATTGCACCGTTAAGCTTTCACGAATCCTCTAAAGTTCTGAAGTGCAGCCAAACATTGTCCAGAAAAGTGTCTCATTATGCAGATAATACCTGGGCCTGACAGTCAGAGGCGGATAAAAGAGAACAGCGCAGTAATTACAGAACTAGATTCATCATAGATGCTGACTGTAATTATGTCGAGGCAGCTTAACTGTAATTCAGTGACGGGACCGGAAAGTAGAGGACGTGAACGGGGCTGCAGAAAATCCTCAGAACACAAAAACAAGCGCATTTCAATATGTAGAGAGAAAAAAAAATGTGTTGTTTTTCCAACATCCAAATAAGACCGATGGCTGCCATCCATCCACCTGTCCATTGCCTTCACCGCTGAGTCTCTTGAGGGTCGCACGGGAAGCTGGAGTCACTGCCAGCTGACATTGAGTGAGAGGCGGGCTACGACCTGGACAGTTCACCAGCGCAGGGCCCTGATGCCTGGCAGGTTTACTGAAAGTCAGTTCCGGTAAATGGATGCTTTCAACGTCACCCTTTATTTCCTTTTATATAGTGCCTGTGCTGCAAAACAAAGAGCAAGCAGCAAATGGGTTGTAATAGCGGAGATAAGAGCAGCTCGCATTTTGTTCTGTGTGAAGTTTCGTTCGTATGTCTCAGAAGCCAAAACCGCAATTAACAAACAAAGGAAACAAACCCAGAGGCAGGAGGCTCAGAGAACTGTACACCAAAACACAATGTACCACCCAGTACAGTACACAGAACTGTTCCCCTCGTGTTCAGATCACGCTGAGTAACTGTATTTGAACTTACTTCCAAAATAACACGTTTGTCCCGGGGGGGTTCATGATCTAACCCTCGGTCAGACAGATAAGGTAAAACTTTGCAAAGGATGATCATAATCCAGATAACAACAACAAAATAACCAGGGGGCCCAAAACCACTGTGGCCAGGGAAGTCGCCCACGTGAGTCCACAGTTTGTCCTGGTTCATCTGAACTGCTCAGTGTGGCCACGAGATCGAGCTGTAACTACTGGCACCATGAAACTGTGAGATCCAGGCCTGCAGCAAACTGAGCTTTGATGCTCGGTTCGCCTATAAATTCTGAAAATAAATCCGGAGCTTAAAGGCGCCATCGCAGTCCAATCTCGACTGGTGACTCTAAATTAAAACATTATAAAGAAGGTTTGCGTCTCTGTCCCCCTTTGGGCTGATTGTTTCCAGTTTAAATAAAATGAAAAAAGGAATAAATCGCACAGTGGAATAATTGGATCAATCAAACAGCAGCAGAATCATATCGCAGATATGTTCAGAGCTGTGTGACACGTATACGACGGCTCGCAGCCAGAGCACTGTCGCTACAAGTGTCCCCAAAGAACCTCTGTCAAAGCTGCTTTAATTGAATTGTGTCTCCTCACTGATACCTGAGACCATCTCTGCATGTAATAAACTTAGTCCAGAGAAAAGTATGTAATGTTTGCTTTATTATATTTCGGCCTGCTTCCCCTTTGGAAACGACTGACTTTATCTCCAAAAGAACTTACATGCCTTTATTACTTGCAGTGATCTCCTCGTAGAATTGGTTGGTGTTTGATCTTTAAGGCCACATCATTTCTAAGAAGTATTCTGAGCTACGCACAAATATAAACATAAATACACGTGTATCTGTGAGGATGCATTTTAAACATATGACTGAAGAATAAAACAAGCGCTAAGCTGCTGCCCCAGTTGGTAAAAATTAATGAACGATCAAACTAAATTATTTGGCTTTCTTCGGAGTAAATTGCTTTTATGCTGAGGCTTTTCCAAATGCAACAAAAAATATCTTTTATCAATACTTTGACTTGTTAAATTGCCCCTCTCCAAAGCAATTAGAGGTAGAAACGAGGAGCTGCAGGTTTCAGCTTTGGAATAAAGGGAGAAGTAACTGTGGAAAAGGATTTGGGTCTTTGAGCACTTGGACACGGAGTGATTAACCTCTATCTTTCAACCTGTCTCCTTTGGACATCATTAGCACGAGGACACTTGCAAGGAGAGATAACGTGGACCGACGAGGGGACGGAGCGTGTGTGCGTCTCATTCACCTTGTCACAGTGTTTTACCTCGCACAAACTGATGGAATGCTTTGTGACGTGCCAATACGCGAAGAAATATGACACGGTGCTAAAATGAAAAAGTCGTACACTATATAGTATACAAGAGTGCTGACCCTGGCCAATGTCACTGTATTCCGTTGTAATTACAAACCCTGTCCATCCAATACAATTTATTTGTTTTCAACCCAAAAGCCAGAAAAAAATGCTGCAAATTAATCTGGATGCAGAAATGTTGTGCAACGTAATGAAAGATCCATAATTAATAACCAACAACAAACATTTGAACATCCATTTCCTGATTCTGGTATTTTATTCAAGGTTTACTAACAGTATATTTGTGTGGTATTTTGCTATAATACTGAGTTGTTTTCACACAGGAACTGGGGACTGGACCAGAAAATTTCCAGAGGGGCTGTATTTTACAAAAGTTCATGGCCAGAGGGTGTGTGGTTGGAAGTTTCTCTTGTGACCGTGTCAAAGGCAAAATAAATAAATACATAAATAAATAAATAAAAAGCTAAAGGTCCAGATCCAGTTTATCAGAAGAGTTCATGACTGAAAGCCGTTCCAGTAAAGACACAGCACAAATCAGTTGAGGAAAACTTTTTTCCACGAGGAGAACGTGACCAGAGTCCGTGACCTCACAGAGCCATGCTGGTGAAGCTGTGGTAGGTGAATGCAGCCCCAACCCAGAGGCTGTGCACGAACATGCTCTAAACGTGGCCTTTGTGACCAGCGTGAAGAAGTTTTACATTTCAATATGATTCTATTGTTACTCATGACAAATGTGCGGAATATAGCTGCTGAGGCTGTATTACATGTACAACCGTCTGCTGCTACACTGAGGCGTCCATGTCAGGATCTACACGTAGCATCCGCTGCAAATCCTTTTCCACCAAACCTTGACTGCGGCATCATCTTCTCTAAAGCTCACTGAGCAAACACAGGTTGATCAAACAATAACTGCACGCCAGGATATTTTAGGCGAAATTCATAAAATCGCCGACTCCGGCTAATTAAGATAATGGAAGCTGAGGTGGGGGAGGAAACACGGAAACCCTCTTAGAGGGAGGTTGCTCACTGAATCAATCGTTTGAGTCATCATAATAAAAGAGTTCTTCACTGCAATCTTTATAGAATTATCATTTGGGTTCTGTCTCTTCCAGTCAATCTGAATAACGCTCTCCTCAATGAGGCGGCTCTCAAGGGTTCAAAGCGATCGACCGGCTGACCTCTGGAGTTACGTTAAAACATGAACAAAGAAGACGCCATTACGTTAAGATCACGCAGGGATCCATTCAGATTACGACAGCATGCAGAGCACAAAGGCGTTCGACCACGTTTAACAGCAGAGGCGTGGTTACAGTTTGAGCTTTGCTGTTTCTTGTGGTGCCGCCCTGTGTATTTGAGTACGAACAGAAACGTACGGAACGTTAAGCATTGAGATGCTTGAGAAGGAAATGCGATGTGTGATGTTTTGACACTGGCTACTTTTTTTGTTTTGTTTCTCCAGTCAGACAGTTTTTAAAACCGATTTCCCATTTTTTCCATTTTAATGTGCTGAATATGTTAAGCGATGTGTCAAGGCTGTTTTTTTTTCTGCCGCCTTATAGTCAGAAACTGGCCCGTAGGAAAGTTTTTCTTCACAGCCGCAAAGTTCAAGTACGCTGGAAAATATTCTGCTCATTTAGCTGGAAGCACAAAATACATTTTCACCTCAGTAGCCCTGAAGACAAGATGCTTAATCTGCCGCTGATGTTACAGCAAACCGGCCAATTAAACTGGACTCCTCCTCTTTGAGGGCCTCCGTCACCTCTTGTTAAAACCGTGTGCAGTAACTTGTGTTTCATCATAATTAACTGATGCCAGATAGATAATACACCACAAGGAAGCGAATCAGAGAGAAACATGTTTCCATTTGCTGTTCTTGCTGGGAGCTGTTTTTTTTCCCTCCCTCTTCCCTCGGTGAAGCAGGGAAAAAGCATTTTTTCTCAGACACATGACATTACAAGTCCGTATCTCTCCAGCAAATCAATAACATCCCCTCGTGTCCGCTGATTTCAATCAGGTTTTCTCGTTAAGACCGCGAGTGCTCTTCTCCATCTTTTCTAGAGGCAGAAACAGACTTGCCCGCGCCCTCGTCCACATCATCGAACAGGTGCCGCTTGCCAAGCTGCAGAGGAGTTGACCTTTCTCTCCTCTGAACCTCCTGAATGCATGTACGCCATCTATAATTACTGAGGTGGCGAGGCGAGAAAGTTTTATTTATTTATTTTTTTTCAAAACGCAGCAGCACAAAGCGTTTCGACGCTAACGTCTCCCAGAGGTCTCGACATGCTGAAACGAACAGTGGAACACTGCTTGAGGATTGTTTTGAAGTTAACTCCAGTTCCCACTGAAAGCTATTTCACGAGCAGCCGCCGCGGTGACGGCTCCAGAGCTCCGGGATATATAGATTCAGGACACTCACCCACATCACTTGAACAACAAAACACAGAAATCCGAGTCAGAACTGATGTTGCACTAAGTGCATTGTGCTGTATGTTGCAGCAGTGGAGTACCGAGCTCGGCCTCGCACATTTTCTGCAGTCTCCACTTCAGTAATTGGCCTGGGATTTTGAGGAATATCAATTCCAGGCAGGCTGTTCTTTGTCAAGCCTGCGCCTCTGGTACAGTGTCACCTTCACAGCCTGTCCTGTTGCTCTGTACTTCGGCTAACGCTGAGAACTCAGGCACCTCCTATTATTTTCTGTGATGGATCAAGCAGGAGGGATTGAGAGGCCGACTTCTCTGATCATAGTGCAGGGCGCAGCGTAAAGGATGGGCTTAACAAAACTGACAGTGAGGCGGCGGCAGAGACAAAAGCACACAGCACTGGCCGCACAGAGGCGATGAATCCAGTTTACTACCTTAATCTCTGTCTGACAGGTTCTGTTTGGTTTTCGAATGCACGGCTTTGTTGTGTTGACATGATGTTTTGTCACACCGGGCCATAAATGACACGGCTGTAAGTATGTTTATCGCAGGTCACCTCTATCCCGCCTGTTTCCGCAGTGCAGACGACTCAAAGAACAAAATCGAGTTCATATATTCAAACGGTGGAAAGTCGCAGTCGGGGTCATTATCACTGCAATGACACCCGCTTCGAATTACGTCCGAGAGCACAAGATGCCCGCCGCGCACGTACTGAAGATATTCTGGCTTCGTTTGTGCACAACCAGAGGACGCGAAGACGCATCATCTATCTTTACGCATAAGCTGATCCTGCTACACGGGAAAATGCTACTCAGCTTTGTCTCTGTGCCATTTTGCTGTTGTTGCTCATAATACCTTTGCACCTGCATTATACATGAGGTCCTGCTACATCTTGTCTAGTCTTGCACTAGACCGACATCGCCCATCAACCCGGGCTGAAATCATTTCGCACCTCCTTTATAATGACCACATAAACCGGAGAAGGGCCTGTGATACAGTTGTGGAAGGTTCTTCCCTTCAAAGGCGCAAAGAGTTGCATAATTCAAACGCTGGAGGAACGGCAGGTAAACACATTGTAGAGGATCTTCGCGCACAAAGCATCGAGACGGAGGAGAGGCTCGAGTGCCTGTGGTGGCGACTGTAACCGCCGGTGACCCATAAGCCTCAGCGTTTCAAAAGAGCTCTTTCTAAACAAGTGGCGAGATGCATACTCTGAGTAACTGCAGCAAAAACACCTCTCACATCGGAATAGGTCTATGAATTCTGAACAGTTCTTGCTGGTGTAAAACTGCACATTTTGTTGTGCGATGTCATACGAGCAGAATTCAAATGGTGGCAGTGCACACACACACACACACACACATTGTGTTGTGTTTTTGTTTTTGCCTCTCGGCGATAAAACAAAGCTGTGACGGCTGGAAAAGGCAACAGGGATTGTTTTTTTTATCGTTAATAAAAATAAATTCAGTAACTCATAATATTAGAATAGAATTAGGCTAGCAAAGGAAAACAGTAAGTGCTCTTTTTCTTCTCAACCCAGCGCGAGGAGGATGCATCGCACAGAGAGAACGTTGTTAAACTGTCTGGTCTGTATCATGTTGCGTCTTCGACTCGAGCCAGGAGAGTGTCCAGAAGACGCATCTTCGGTGGGAGTTCAATGAGGGGAGATGAGTCAGGAGGGAATGGATCATGCTGGTAAACACACAGCTAATTTACTACGTGACTGATTTAAATGAGATTTAAATGTGAATGGTTGTTTATCTCCGTGGTGACTGTCAAAAGGGGTAAACAGCCACCTGCCCTCAAAGGATGTTGGGTCCATACAAGGCAACAACAACGTTCCTCACTTTACTGAATGGGACTGAGATGAGATGTGTTGGACAATGGACGGGGAAGTTAAGGAAGGCATAGTTTTTTTGGAAGAGAGACTATTGTTTTGACTGATAATCAGATGCACACTCACCTATTTTGCAGTCAGATGAGCGTGTGACGCCTGTGGCTGGGCTCAGAAAACATTTTTAAATAATATTCAGGCTCAGGTCGGATTCAGACAGAAAATGACGGCACGTCCATCCGGCAGCTCTACACCCTCACACCCTCTCTCTCTCTAACAACTAACAACGAAGTTGGGGCCGCATCAGAACAACTCTATAAATAAGCAATGTGTCACATTAAATCAAATCATGGGTCAAGGGCAGTTCTCGACAGCACTTTGTTTGGTTTTTGATGGAGAAAACATTTGCTCTCTCTGCATAGATTTTTGATCAGCCCCCCCCCCCCCCTTTTTTTTTTAAGCCCCCCCCCCCCCCCCCCCGGAGAGCAATTTGCTACCTTTGAATTTGTAAGTGAGGTTCTTTTCGAGTAAGTCAGAATTGTAGAACCGTGAGGAAAATAAATCAAATTTGATCCGAAGCTGGAGAGTGTTAAAGACTCCGCCGTCGCTCAGCTGAAACAGACTGTCATTCAAAGAGCATATGTGTTAAAGGCTTACAACAACACAGCTCAGTTATGGTAGACTGGGGTCTCACACTGTGCCGCCTAATGGAAACGTCTGGGCGATAACTCTGCGAGGCAAAAAATAGCGGCAGAGGCAGACTAAAAAAATCATTAACCCTGTTATTCATTACCCTCACACAGAAAGAGTGTCATTTTGCATTATTAGCCTATATTATTCTCTTTATAATGAATTATTGAAAAATGCATTCATTCATTCAAACTCATTCAAACTAATTACACATTTTCTCCGGGTGCTTTTTTACTTTATTTTTAGCAGCTCAGCTCTACAACTGTTAAATAAAAACCCGTAACATCTTACACATGCTGTCAGTGAACAGCTTTAGATGAGTCAGCCTGTCTACGCTGTATCCTAAAGACAAACACAAACTAACACAGTGTTTAATGAGTACAACAAGGAGAGAAGCTAAGCCCTCAATTATCTGCGCTTATCTCAGACCTGTTACAGTTTTTCTTGTATACAACAGTAGCCCTTCGCCACGTGAAAGTTTCATCTTAAAGTATACGAGCCCGGATGTTAGCAGTCCCTGCTTAAAGCAGCCTTTTGGAACTCTCAGGGTCATGGCTTGTGCAGAGCCTGTCCGAGGCTCTTTTTGTCACTGCAGTAAAAACTGCTTTGGTCTGCTGGTCACTGGGGAAATCAAGTCAAACTTCAAGAGGCCTGAGTTCAGACTCATTCCTCTAATAGGGCAGCCCCAATCCAGTCATGGGCTGGGACTGTTCCTGAATGCCTCCCAGTGAAATGCATTCCCTCACCCTCTACATACACATGTGTAGATGAATATATATTTAGTTGATATGCCTTGATATGGAAATAGATGTCTTACTGTCTTTAAAAAGGAAGCATTTCATTTTACTTATTCAAACTGCACAGTAGCAGCTGATGCAAGACTGATGCTATCAATTAATGAGCGAGAGAAGAAGAGCATGTAATACTGTATCTATGTGTATGTTTTTTAAGCAGGACTTTACAGAAATGGTACGCTGTGGAAAAAGCCATTACCGACGAAAAGGAAAATTATATACACAGACTATTAAATTGTGTTGTTGCAGTGCATTCTGGGAAAAGGGAATTGTCTAATTAATGAAAAATAAAGACGCCCCTTGGCAACATGCCTCTGTCAAACCGTCAAGCTGCATCGGAACCTAATTCAAATGATTTTCGGTTAAAACGGTTATTCTAAAGCTGTGGCCAAAAATCCGGTTTGTCAGTGAGACCTTTGACCTTTGACCTCCACAATCCAATCCCTTCCTTTTTAGTCCAAGTGAAAATTTTGAAGAAATTGCTTCAGGGTGTTTGTGACACAGTCGTACGTATCCACACAGCCATCACCTTAATGTTCGCACCCCTAATTCTTGTCTCTCACCAACCCCTCTTCACACCTATCAGCGCCTCCACCCTCCCTCACTCCTCCACACGTCTCTCCTGTCCTCTCCTCCTTCAGGAGGCGTCTGACACACGACACATGAGACAGATGTCTCACACAGAAGTCTCCCTGTTCCCACCTCCTTGATCAGCCGACTGCTTTGGTCCCATTTCATGAGTCCAGATGTATCAGCTCGTTCCACCTTCAAAAAACCCAAAGTTCCTGAATCCTGAGTAGAGAGAGAATATTCTGATGTTGTGTTCTGACACAGAGTCCATCCTTGGTTGTTACTAAGGGATCCATAATTGTTAACTGTGAAATAGCTGTGGGAAGACTCCAGTGTGTGTGTGTATAAAGCTCCACACATGTCAAACTATTTTTAGCTACTGTATATGAGCCCAAGCTGTTTTGGACTACTGTGCTATTGTCTGGCCTGGACACAATAGCCATTACTGCCCCAAACTACCCGGATGCACCACATTCGATAATCCCTACAATAAAATGATCTTTTTTTTTGTGTGTGTGTACATTTGTGTGTGGCACCAAATCTCAAAATTGTGTATTTGCTTTTCACTGACACCTGAGGAAAACGGAGATGCAGATTCTAAAACCAGTGTCACATTGGAAGCAACACTGACTAGGCAAGACAGTTAAACCAGGGATTAAGGCTTCAGTCTCCCTCGACTAATTACACCTTGCAGAAATGTGATTAGGGAGAGCAGTCACAGTACGCAGGGCAAAGACAGACCTGCAGTTATGGCGGGACCACGATGAGGAGCCAACAAAAAGACAGACAGTCTCGCACAAATCACTGCTCACTGTCTACTGGTGGATGGACATGTAATGGAAACCATCATGGGGTTAAATGAGAAAGAGGATTAGCGTCGGATACAGATAATGATCTCAAATGTCCTGGCAACGGCAGCAGGAAGGAACACAGATCCTGGAGACGACTCATTCACTCTGGAGTCTTCACAGTATTTTCATCCAATAGTTGGCAACACAAGACGCACAATGAGATATTAAAGAAGATTAATATAATTGTGTGACTCAAAGCGAGAAAAATTGAGGTAAAATCAAGAGCGTGGTAAGCTTGCATAGCTAAAAGAAGCAAAATGGATTTTCAAGATTTTATATCTCACTCACAGATTGAAGTATCATTTACTTCCAGGGAGATGTCCAAACTCAAGGTTGCATTTCTTTAATTCATAACTCCTTTCTGTCCGTTAAATATTAGAGAATTCAAAATGGCTTAATGAACCCCCCCACACACACACACATTTTTAGAAAAATAACAAATAATAATCATTTTCCATTTTCTGTGTCTAAACAGGACGTCTGACTTTCTGATCACTATCCATTATTAAACTTCCAATAAATAATACCCAACATCTTTCAGAAGCATTTTGACACTTGAACTATTGACGCTCTTGCTTATTGGAACATTTAGATCACGTTAATTTTGTAAGAGATGCTCCCTCCCCTGCCAGAGAGAGACGGGAATAAAAAAACCCATCAGAATGAATAAATACATCTGATTAAAGTTTGATGGGATACCGTGTAACTTGACCATCTGCTCCGCCCATCGTCCTGGACAACCTACGCATTTTCACAAAGGTGCAGGGGGGGGTGACAGCTCCACTGTGTCCCATAGGACGGAGCTGAGGGACTGAGCGCAGGTTGCATCACCGCAGACCCAGACAGGTAGATTATCACAGGACTAAAGCGGCGATCACAGCCCTCAACAGCCGGAGAGCTGCGGATGAGTGCGCGGAAGCACCTGGAAGGGCAGCTTATTGTCTGAGGCGCAGCTACTACAACAGTGCAGCAATTCCAACAATCAAAAGTAAAACCACCCCTGCTCGGGATGCCACATTCCGCTGGAGGACAGAGGCTCAGCCCGCAGCGCAACACGCCATGATGGAGAGAAGGAGAGAGAGAGGGCAGCGCTTACCTCACTCAGCGTCTCCATCCCACTCAGACTCGTGGTCCTGATGCTGCTGCTGCCGCCGCTCCAGCATCCTCCCGCACTGTTGTTCCACAGTGAGGAGGGGGAGCACAGGGAGAACGTGATGGTAGTGGAGCCGGGGCTGACGCGCGGCCTGACGAGGCGTAGACGGCCAATCAGAGAGTAATCCGATGGATCCCTCGCCAATCCGCTCAGAGAGGGAAAGTGCGGATCGTGCGGGGACACGAGCAAGCACGGTAGATTGTCTCTGTGAGCGGATTTCACTCAACTCCTGCCAAGTCGAAGCAAAGATCACATTGGACCTGCTGTCCGAAACATCTCCCAACACCATCCAGTGTGCACGGGTCTTTAGTTCTGTGCTATAAATTACTGCCAGCACACAGATTATAGATGCTGCTCTAAAACTCAGAATGTTCAGTCAAAGGTTTTAGACTGGGCTAAGAGAGGAAAGAAGAAATATTTAGATATTAATACTATATATTGTGCATATACATAGACACACATACACATATTATAGAAATATAATGAAAATATAACAGCCTTTAGGCGTTATACATACATACATATATGTATACTTTCTGCAGTCAAATCAGTATTCAAAATAATATGTAAGGATAATGAAACAACCTTCAAACATTACCCGAAACAAAGCTGTATTTTATACATGCTGAAATACTAATCCTTCCATAGGAATGTAAATGCACCTCTTGCTTTGTAGTTGTAAAGGTGTTCAGACTTGACAAATTGGATGCTAAGCTCTTGGACTACCACAGTGAGCAGCAGTAAGAGGATGAGTGCCCACATTTGGTCATTGGCTTATTTTAGCCCGGCAGTAAAAAATAATTGACGGTTGGCTTTCCTCTGCTGCTGTACATCACACTGCATGTGCTTAAACTGTCTCTCATCCTCCTGCCTGTTCATTTCATGCCCAGTTTCTGGTTTCCTGAGTACCACAAACAATTGTTTTCCTGCTGAAGGCACACCTGCAGTCTGAGCTCCAGACCCCCCCCCCCACACACACACACCACCACCACCACCACCACCCCAGGGGTGGGGAGAGCTTCTAAAGGAGATTATACTGACGGTGTGAAAGGGATCTGTTGACCTGACCCTGTCGACTGCAGGCAGCTTCTGTCAGAGACACGCCTGACAGGCCTTGTGATAGCTCGTCCTCTTTGTGTTTGATATAGACAAACTCTGGAGATGGAGCAAACATTTCACATACGATACACGGATGCTAATGCAGAAGTAGGCCAAAGAAACAAAATGACATGAATGACATTCTATTCATTTTATTGCTCTTAGATCAGCAATAAAGAAAGTGAACCAGCCTGACAGCATGACAGAATCAGGAATTGTCTTAAAACTGTCTAGTCTAAAAAATAAAATTCTTCATTGCAAAATAGTTGTCGTTCAAAATAGGATACAAATGTCCCAAACAAACTGATGATTACCACCAATTCACTGGCTTATATTATATACTTTCATTACTATAAATAAAATAATTCCAATATGCTTTTTAGTAGTCTGCACACCAGGTGCTAAAAAGACAAATGCAAAAATGTTGATATGTTAAAAGATAAAAGCCCTGATGAAATTATACAACAGCAGAACAGCATCACCATGCAGGTAGAAAAAAAGGACTAAATTGTACAATGAACCAATTAATGGTAGACTAAAACAAAAGGGGTGAAAAGGAAACTGGGAGGGCAGAATATATATTTTTTACAATGCTAAAACTAATATTATTTGAAAATTGTCCTTGTAAATTTGTCATGCTACTTCCTTTATTTGAATAAAATGACCTGCACGCCACCACCGTGCAAGGAATTGAAAACATATTGTTTGGATGCACATTTTAAATTCTCATTATTTTGTGTCAAAAGCTAAATGGAAATATAAAATTCAGCCTGTCAGTTCAAGACACAGCACTTTCACGTCTCCTTCCACTTTCTACATCTATCGCTTTAAAACTCACCATCAAAACTTGCTTTTCCATCTACAGTCATCTACAGCATATCTTCTACTCACATGCCAGGTTCAATTTCAACTCACTTCACCACTTTCAACCAAACACTTCCTAAATGTGCCTCCTGTAATAGTTTCTATTACCATTTATAGTTTTGTGCTGCTTCTTTGTGATGACTTGACTAAACCATATATTTTTGTAACTTTTCTTTTAAAGGATACTTCTGGGAACAGCCTTTCTGTGCTGTTGTCTGGGTGACCTGGGGGAGTTGTCTGGAGGGGGCCACTGTGGTTTAGTCAGTTGAATGTCTTCCTCTATTTTAAAGGCTTTCTTTGGGCGATCAGCCTGTGGGGGCCAAACTACAGATATTTTGTTAGAGTGCAGTTTGTTTTCATTAAAGGTTTTCGTCGTTTCGTTTTCACCGCTGTGTGTTTTGTCTACCGAACTTATGCTGCTCATGGAATATCTCCATTCAAGTTTCTCATCTGAGGGGATAGGTCCACCTCCTCCTGCAGGAGGTTTCAGCCCAAGTCCATTATCGTGGTTCCCTTTGGACTTGAGGAGTTGTTTGTAATGGTGCAGACAGTAGAAATGTCCGTGGAGAGAGATGTAATTTCCTAAGCTATGAGAGAAGAGAAATCAAATTCTGTTGTGAGTTTCACGACATAAAAAGCATGAAATCCTTTTTTTAAACCTGTCATTAAAACAACATCAAAGTAAGTGATGGCAATGGCAGTGCTCAAATAGGCTATTGTGGGCATTTGCTTGAATAGGGGCCATATTTACCTTAATTTATTTTTGCAGTGCTCACAGCAGAAACAGGATTTATGGTACTTGTTTTTGTCCACTATCAGAGCATCCATAGGATAAGCTCTCCTCCGACACAGCGTGCATAGCTCCGACTTCGGAACTCGAGCCTGTTTGAAAGAGATAAAATGCTATTTAATGTTTAAAGCATTTCTTTTGGGCTGCAACACAATGCAATAATAAGCCCAAGCCTTTATTTCCCTTGTTAATATGGTTAATGTTGCAAATTCAAAGCAGTGTTGTACATTATGGTTGCATATAAAAGCTTGCATGACAGGAACTGCTGATATCATTGCTCAGGTTTTAGTTAGTTATATTAATAATAACCAATATTGACAGAAACTTGCACACATGCATGTCTCAACTGATTTATAGTCGTAGAATGAAACATATTGTAAACATCCGTCTCCAGTCAAGGTTGTTTGCAGGTGTTGGATGTAAGTGGCTTCCATTTGTAACAAGCAGCAAAGTACATCCTTGAAAAACTCCATGGCCACTCAGCAAACGACATATGCTGATGAGGACCACGAAATGTGATTGAAAGCTTCAGGAAAAGCCGAGTTGAATGATCTGCTGTTGCGATTGCTTTGTCAAACTGTTAAAAATTAACTTTCAAAGCATAGTGTTTATTAAAATTAGCACCCTAGTTTCTGAAGTAAGAACTTGGGGATGGCATTCTAACATCAGCATGTTAGTATTTCCACTGAAAGCATGTTACACACATTTGTGCAGCTGAAGTATATATATATATATATACACACTACTGGCAATTCTGCTTTTGCAAAGCAGCAACAAAAATCCTCCAATTACAGCCACCCATTGTCCATGCCATTCATTTGCTTCATGCTGTTCGGGCTTTACCAGATGAGACGATCCTCGTCTCACTTGTCAGAACTTGTGACGTTGCCTCTTCAGAGACAGTGTAGCCAAGACTCTTGAAAACTGTCTCACTCTCCGTCCACGTTTTGTGGAAATTCCTCAGCAGCTTCTCCGTGGTATCTTCATCGTACGTTTCTGTTCGCGCCACTGCTGCAGCCTTTTTTTTGACTGCGTCGGCGTAGGAAAACGGAGCCTGTTGTGTTGATGCGCTCTGTGAATGCTCGGTGACAGCCGTTCTTGTTCCGATGACCTTGTTACCAAACTCATCAACATTGGAGAAATGTTCTGTGATTGATTTGGTTTCGGAGAAGGCTGATGGTTCTGCTGGCACAGCTTCTGCCTCGTGTTTCTGGAGAGGGAGGGGGGTGCTCTGCCGTGAGCCTCCCCTTGTCTCTTGAGGCCTCTCCGGCTTTGAAGTGTCTGCTGTTGTTTCCCTCAGACTTGACTTGGGCTCCTCCTGATCCTTTTTCTCCTCTCTGAAAGTGGAACTTAGCTCACCCAGTTCAAAAATATTTTTAATAGCCTGGATGTCAAAACTTGGCATTCCCTGTTCCAGGATGTCTACTTTCTCTTCGTCACAAGCTGTTCCTTCAGTATCATCGTGAAGCCGCTCTGTGAGTGGGATAAGCTCTTTTTTGAAATACATTTTCTCTTCTGATGATTCAAATTTATTTACAAGACCAGACAAGTCTGCTCTGGGGAGCTCATCCTTTTCTTTGTTCTCAATTTCTGCCACACTCTCCTCCATGTCTGGGCCCAGTCGCTCAAGTATAGCAATGGGCTCCTTTCGCACATAGGTCTTTTTAATATCAGCCTTTTGAACCTCTTCAAAGAACTCTCTCTTCTCTTTGACGGATGCAGATGATGGCTCGGAATCTTCTTCGAGATCTGAGTTATGTGGACACAATGGCGCCGGAGTCTCACTTTGCGCTTCATTTGCTGCCTGAGTGTGAGCCTCCCCAACTTGGGACTCGATTTTGATTTGCCGATGGAACGATGCAGGCGGTTCCACAATCTCGGACTTCTTCTCCGATATCTGCTGCGGCGAGAGCAGGGGTGGCGGGGTGACGCCACGCGAGAGCTTGGCTGTCGTGTCTTTGAGACGAGCCAAATTTTCCGCTCTGTCAAAAGTTGGAGAGGGTGTGATTCTAGTGAGGCGTGATGTTGGTGTGTCACACCTGCGCGGTGGTGGCGTGGGCGGCGTGGGAGGCCTGTGCAGCAGGGTGGGTGATGGGGTGACCCTCTGGGGGGAGTTGGTTCTACGTGTGGATTCTATAGTGATAAATGTTGGTGAGGGAGAGCGCATCCTCAGTAATGGCGAAGGAGCGCGCAGGTCCAGAGACTTGAACTGACTCACTTCTTCCCTCCGTCTTTCTTGAGAAGTCTTTTTAGCTGTTTGATTCTCAATTTGGGCAGAGCCAGTACTGATCTTGGAAATCCTCTGTGTTTCCCCACTAGCCTTCTCGGAGACGGACTCACATGCATACTTCTCCATTGTCTCATTATCTTCCAGATGCATTAATTTAGCTTCGGCCAGTTTCTTCACATCTGAGAGAATGTCTTCATTTCGATGTGCATCACTTTCCACCACAGATCCCTCCAGTTCACATCTTCTCTCTGGACTTAGGAGCCAGTCTGGGACTGCTCTGAGCAGAGTCTTTAAAGATTTAGAATCATTTTTTCTTTGTAGCTCTGTGATGTGAGAGATTAACACTTGGACCTCTCGCCTTCGAGAATCCCCATCTGTTCTCCCAATTGTGGTCGTAGTTTGTTCTGACTCGCCTATCACTGTAATTGGGACAGTCCTACTTTCTTCTTGTTGTTCCTCCACGCTCTGCTGAAGAAGTGTCCCTCCCTTCCTCTTTTCAGATGCCTTCACGTCTTTTTTCGGTTTCTGGGTATTCTGATGGTCTGCAGCAATGACTTCTCTCACCACTTGCATGTGCTCCTCCTTTAAACTTTTGTGGACTTGGGCAACTGTAATTGTTTCCTTAGTTTGATTTGATGTAACGGTCTTGATTTGTGTAGCTTCCACCTTTGATTCTGCGGAAACATCTTTACTTTGACCTGGTGGTGATCCCCCTTTAGACCTTTTGGACTTCTTTTTCTTCTTTGTGGGAGTGGGAGTGTCCAGTTGGATGTCTGTTATGATCTCAGAGGCAGCGAGCGCTGACACAGGAGCAGGAGACGCTGTGACTTTCTTAATTCCCAGTTTTAATTCAGTCTTTACATCTTTAGATCCACTGATCACCTTCACCCCTGTACTTTCCACCTTCACTTCTTGGGACACTCTCTGTTGCTCGCTCTCATGCAACATCTTTGTCTCTGCTTGCTTTTCTTGTTTGTTGCTCTTTTTCCCCTTTTGGTTTTGTTTTCCCGTTTTTCCATTTAAGTTGGCAGCTGTCTTCTCTGCTGGCACTGGCAGATCAGAAACTTTGTCGTGGCTCTGGGTAGGAGAGTGATCATTTTTCTTTTTGTTTTCACGCTGTGGTGATTTTGATTCCTTTACATTTTTGCCTGAAGTGACATTTTCTTTTCTGGAGGACTGATTGGGAAGGCTAGTGGTTACTTTGAGAGCTGTATTGTCTGTAGTCTTCTTGCTCTCAGATCGCTGTGAATTGCTTGATTTTACATTTTCCTCAGCAGTGACAGAAAGTTCAACTTTAGGCATTTCGCCTTCCTTTTGTTCTTCAGTTTTGTTGGACCCCTTTGTTTTCTGATTCTCAGATTCCTGTTTATCGGCAGTCATGTTTTCAAGTTTTGCAACTTTAGTGTTCGAGCTCTGGACATTGGCAGAAACGACAGACGCTGCAGACTGACTGGAGGAAACGGAAACTGTTTTCTGTGATGTCGTGTGAACCTGCTGTCTCACTGAGGTCTTTTGAATGGAGACAACCTTAGAAGTCTCATTAGAGACAATTTGCTGCTGAGCATTGGATATAATCATGGAATCACTGAGCATTTTTTCCTGACTGGCATTGCCGTGGGTGGTACTAACAACATGCTTGGATAAATCACATGGTAGTGAATGAACATTGAGAGCTTGCTGCTTTGCGACTTCTGACGTTTTGGTACTGGACGGCTCTATGTCTTTGTTGGAGAGCATCTCAAGTGCTGCAGTGGCTGAGTCATGTATGTAAGAGGGGGTTGGAGTGGTTGGGGGCGTGTTTTCGTCTTTGAGCTTACGGTATTTTTCTTCTGCTTTTATCAGAGCAGTGTTGAATTTAGCCATCACTTTCCCTCTCATGTGGGGAGGAGGTGAAGACGGAGGAGTGAATGTTGTCATTTTCCCTCTCATGTGGGGAAGAGGAGAAGACGGAGGGGTGAAAATGTTGTCATTTTCCCTCTCATGTGGGGAAGAGGAGAAGACGGAGGGGTGAATGTTGTCATTTTCCCTCTCATGTGGGGAAGAGGAGAAGACGGAGGGGTGTATTTCACAGGGGCGACGTAAGCTTTCTGTAATGGTCGTGGTGACTCCAGCGGTGGAGGAGTTTCACATGAGACAATCTTGGATCTGTGTGTGGTTGTTTTTGATTGGCTCTGGCTCATTTCTACCTTCTTCTCTGTTGTAACCTCCACCTTTTGTGTTTTGCTGATCTCCACTTTAGGCTCTAGTTTTGGGACGGGGTGTAAAGCCGGAGCTTTCACTTTTTTCACCGTCATCTTTTTTGCTTTGGCTGCTGAAGTGTGGATTGCCTGTGCTGGCATACTATCCAGTTCTTGTTGAGATGGAGGAGGTGGGAGGAGGTCCTGCTCACTGGTGAGGGGTGGTGGTGGAGGAGGAAGCTGATCAATGTCAGCATCAACGGAGGGTGGAGGAGGAGTGGGAGGAGGAGGAGGAAGGTCAGTGTCAACTACTGGAGGAGGTGGAGGTGGGAGAGGTAGATCAGGCTCTGGCACTTGTTGTTTTAAGATGTAAACACCAGTTTTCACTCTGGTCTTGTCTTGTTTTATCGTCCCCTTTGGGGACGATTTTAGATTACGAAACTCTGTCTTCACCGTTTTGATACCATGGTTTTGAGTAATCGTCTTATGCTCCACCACAGTTGTTGACTGCTGAGAAGCCTGCGTCACAGTACACGTCTTTGCTCCTTCAGATTCTGTTTCATTCGAGGATGTTGAAGTTTTAACCACATTCGCCGTTTTCAACTTTTGTATGTTCCTCTCTGCGTCAGCATTCAGGTTTTTAACTGGAGGGCTCTGCTTGACTCGAACTCTTCTGTATGCGCCAGGCCTGACTTTGGGCTGAGCTTCCCGCTGCGCTGTTTGCAGGAGAGATTTAATGGTGCCTTTAACATCACCCTTTATCACCTCTTCTTTCTCCAGCTGGGTTTGCTCCTGCATCTCATATAATGACTTAATTGACATCTTGACATCACCCTTTACGTCACCCTCGAGGCTCGGGCTTCTTTGCATCCTCGGTGAAGGTGGAGACTCCATTAAGAGCTGAATGGTCCCTCGGATGTCTCCCTGCACATCTATCTCCTGCTGACATGTAATCCTTTCACTGGAGGCATCGTGCAGGTTTTGCATTGCTGTGTGAATGTCACCCCTCATAATTTCTTCCTTTTCAACTTCCCGCACCGTTTGCTTTGCCAGCTCAAGTGATTTCAGCGTGGCCTTGACATCTCCAGAAACCATATCCTCAACCTCAACTTTAATTTTCGATGTGGCTGATTTCTGAAGCGATCTCTTAGCCCCCCTTATATTTCCCGGTATGATGTCGGGCTTCTCCACCTCCTTGTAGTGCTTCTGAGCCTTCTCCAGACACCGCAGAGTTTTGGGTATATTGCCTTTCACCACCTCCTCTTTCTCCATGACGACTGTCTGATTCACAGACTCAGAGAGCGAATTCAAAGCAGCCCTTAAATCACCTCTGACGATCTCCTCCTTTTCGACTCTGTCTACCGTTGGCTCTGTCATGAAGACTTTAACTGTGTTGTGAACGTCACCAGGTGTCACATCCTCTACTGTGCGCTCAATTTGCTTTTGATTTCTACTGAGGATTAGTTTGGTGCCCTTGATGTCACCTCCAACGATCTGCTCTTTTTCTTCTTTCTCAGTTGACATCTCGTCAGCTCCTAAATGGAGCTGTCTGAGATAGTCAAGTGCCCCAGATTCAATACATGTGGAGTAAAAGTTGACATTTCCTTTTTCAATATCATCGACCGTTATCCTCACACCTTGATCTGTCTTGTCAGCGCTGGACAGTTTTTGGAGGGTGCTCTTTATATCCCCTCTTACAACGTCTTCTTTTTCAACTTTGATATTCTCTAGTTGATTGAGAAGGGAATATATTGTCATCTGTACATCTCCTTTTTCATCCTCCTGGATGAGTATTCCATGTTTTGTCGACCCGTCCCCACTGAAAAGCTTGTTTAAAGCTTCCTGAATATCCCCTCGTAATATTTCCTCCTTTTCAGTAGTTCTGTCTCTCTCTTGGCTAAATAGCTGCTGCACTGTTGAACTAATATTGCCCTTCTCCTCTGAATCTATAATGATCTGCTGCTTATTTCTTTCCTGCCTGTTTAGTAGGTTCATCATAATAGTCTGTAGATCTCCCCTGATGACATCCTCTCGCTGAATCTCCGGAGCCTGCTTATTCATTAACTGGTACTTTGCCATCCTTACATCGCCAATTTCATCAGCTTCAATGAGTATTCCCTTCGACTTCACCATTTCCTGACTATAAAGCTCCTCAAGCGTTCCCTTGACACTCTTCCCCAGAATTTCACTCCTCTCCATTTTGGTCTCATTAAAGTCATCAATTGGTGTCGTTTCAAAGAGCCATGTCGTTGTCTTCACATCTGCTTTGGGAATCTCCTCTTGAGTGATGGTTGTTTCCACATCCTCGTCTGACTCTTTAATGTGGTCAAGAGGATTTTTCTCAAAGAGCCAGACTGACTGTTTAACATCTCCCCTTGCAACCTCCTCCTTTTTAACAGTTTCAATGAGATTTTCAGTGCTCATGCTTTTTATTTTATCAATCGACTGGGTTTCAAATCTCCACTTCGCGGACCTAACATCACCTTTTTGTATTTCACTTACGTTTACTGTTCTAATGGACTCCTGTGACAAGGCATCAGATTCAAAGCGGCTTTTATTCATCCTGACGTTACCGCCCTGAATGTCATCAACAGTCTTTATTAATGCCTTCTTTTCTTCAGCAATCCCATCGAGAGGCTGTGTCTCAAACTTCCACCTGGCAGAGGTGACATCTCCCTTTTGCACATCCTGTTGTGTGACAGACTTTATAACATAAACCTCATCGGTGTCCTTGATGGCATCGAGAGGCTTGGTTTCAAACAACCACCGGCTTCCCACCACGTCTCCTCGTGTTACCTCCTCGCTCGTGACAGTGGTGACCTCGTGGTAATGGCCCTCTTTGTCTTGAATTGCATAAAGGGGTTGAGTTTCAAACATCATGGTGTAATTTCTCACATCGCCTTTCTCATCTTTGTCGCAAACAATCTTTTGTATTTTCATCAGCTCCGAGTCAGTTTCAGCCGACACCTCGTGGATTTTATCCAATGAGTAGGTCTCGAAAATTAAGCGGCCTTTATCTACATCACCGCCTTGTACATCGTTTACGGTGCGACTTATCGATTCTTCTTGGCTATCTTGTGATGCATCAATGGACTGGTTTTCAAAGCGCCATTTACAGGTCCCCACGTTTCCTTTTTGTATATCCTCCGTCTCTCTTACTCTCTTGAGCTTTCGCATCACTTCATCAGATGTTGAAGTCATGATATCTGAGGTCTGGTTTTCAAAAACATACTTCATCTTTGACACGTCTCCAGACATGATGTCAATCTCAGTGACACGCTTGAAAGAATCCATGTCCTCCCCTGTGAGATTCTCCAGTTTCTCTGTCTCAAAGAGAAAACAAGCCGTTCTCACATCCTTCCCTTGAATGTCCTCTTGATTGACTGTGCATGTTTTCAGAACTGTCTCTGTCTCGTCATGGATTGTGTCAAGTGCTTGTGTCTCGAAGAGCCACGTGCAGGTTTTAACGTCTCCCTTGTGCATTTCTTCAGCCTCACTTTCACCCCTTAACTCAGCTCTTTCGACAAGGACGTCCATTGGTTTCGTCTCAAATAGCCACTTGCAAGTTTTCACATCGCCCTTCATGACATCATGCTTTGTACTTGTACTTGTCTCCACATTCGCTTCATCTTCAATATTGCTGAAGTACTTAATAGCATCAAGAGGCTGTGTTTCAAACAACCACTTTGCAGTTTTAACATCGCCAGATTCTATTTCCTGTTTGGAAATACCTTTGATAATTTGGTATCTATCCATGCTTTCATCAAACTGGTCGATAGGTCGGGTTTCAAACATCCACTTGCACGTTGTCACGTCTCCTTTTACAACCTCCTCACGCCGAACAGTTCTCACCTCATGAAAGTGACCTGAGCTGTCTTGCATGGCGTAAAGTTGAGACGACTCAAACAGGTTTTTATTGGATTTCACAGATCCTGATTGCACCCCCTCTACAAGGATCCTCTGTGATTCATCTCTCCAGCTTAAATCTGTGCTCTCAAACATTTGTTTGTAGTTCAAGACATCCACTTTGTCAATTTCCTCCAGGTCGATTGTTCGAACGACTTCCTTCTTTTCCTCTCTAATCTGTTCCAAGGGTTGACTCTCGAACCTCCACTTCTGATGTCTCACATCACCCTTTTCCTCTTCGAGCGCTACAGTTTTTTTAAGCTTGCCCACCTCTGCAAGCTCTTTCAACTCCTCATCTGGAATTGTTTCAAAGTAATTTCTGGCTGATCTCACGTTACCTGCGATTATTTCCTCTTTTGTCAAAGGCTGAGTATTTGAAGCATCTTTTAAAGTATCCATTGGCTGTGTCTCAAATACCCAGCAGTTCTTACGTACATCTGCCCTGCAGCTTGTGCCATCCTCCTGCGTTAGGTCCTCCTCAATATTAACGGTTCGTGTAACCGTCTTCTTTTCCTCTCTTATGTGCTCCAGAGGTTGACTCTCGAAGCGCCACTTTTGGTGTCTCACATCCCCTTTCATGTCTTCGCTTATTTTTGCCTTTTTCAGTTTTCCAACTTCTGCGCAATTCCTCCTGGCTACTTGAGGGCTGGTTTCAAAGAAGTTCCTCGCAGATCTTACGTTGCCTCCAATAATTTCTTCAACAGCCTGAGGCCTGGCGTTGGAGTCATCCTTCAGAGAATCCATTGGCTGGGATTCAAACACCAGGCAGTGTTTGCGCACATCAGTTCCAATGACCTCTTCCTTCTCCGTCTGTGAGCTTTCCCACTCACTAAAGGAATTCAGCGTCTTTATCTCAAACAGCCACCTGCCCCAGTCTCCCTTATTGCTGTCCTCCATGGAAAGACTACATATAAGTTTGAGAGGTGTAGGCTCTCTGTTTGTCATGTCCAGGGGTTGGGTGTCAAAAAGCCAGCGAGATGCAATGGAGCTCTCCAGTTCAGTTTCAATCTTGCGCACTGACTTAACTTCCAACATCTGGCTTGATTGTCCCATAATGATGCACTTAAACTGAGTGTCAAATGTACTTGTAACAGTTTTCACGTCTCCGTTAATTTCCTCCAACACAGCCCTCAGACTCAGCAGGTGGCTCTCGTCTATGGTCTCAGTGTGCCCCAGGCTTACCATGCACTTATTGTCAATCATGTAAATGGTGGCATTTCCATCCTCTTCAGTGAACACCACCTCTTTAGTCAAGTCCTCCTCCTCACGGATTTTGTTCAGAGAGTCCATGGTTTGGGTTTCAAACAGCCACGCGGCAGCACGCACGTCCCCTTTGTCAAATTTGTTGAATTTGTTTCGATATTCTGTGCTGTTGATGTTTTGTGAACCCAGCTCATCTATCGCCTTGGTCTCAAACATCCAAGCTGTGCGTCTCACATCCTTGCCCAGAATGATTTCCTGTTGGCTGATTTTCTTGTTGTCCTCTTCTTCATCAAGAGTTTCATCTTTGATGGTGTCCAGCGGCTTGTTTTCAAACATCCAACGCATGTTCTGCACCTCACCGGGTAGAATCTCCTCCCAATCCCCGTATTCTTCATCGTTCATTTCATCTGGACTAGCACCGTGATCCTCGTACATGTACTCTTGTCTCTCTAACTGCCTGATCTCTGTTTCACTGTTGTCGTTTAAATACTCCTTCTCAATATTCTTGCGGACCTCAGGATGAATGTGTTTGTAAAGACGTTTCAGCTCTGACATACTCTTGTGCTTGAAGTAAGCCTCTCTGCTCAGTTGGTATTTGGGGTTTGCTGGCTCTGGAGGCTCGGGCGAGTAATGGCCTTCTGGAATATTATGATTGTCTAATGGCATTTGTAGTAAGTCGGGGGGTGGGGGTGGAAGATAGTCTGAATCCTCAGCCGGTGGGGGTGGGAAGTCTTCATAATCCATCACTGCAGCTGTTGTTTCTTCTCTCGCTTCAGCAGCAGACGTCTCATAGACCTCACAAGTCAAGGCGTTGTTGTGTGTCACATTTGAGGACCACTTAGCACGATTGATGTCGCGTCCAATCTTTTTAAGGAACAAAAACCATATTTATGTGTAAATATCAATAAGTCTATCACACTACTCCCAGGCAGAGCTACATGTGCTTTACGAGTCACCTCGTTGTAACACCAAGAGATTCATTGCAAAAGTGACATCATATATGAACAGTGTTCTGCTAGTCCAAGGTTAATGCGTCTCCATGAATAATCAGAATCAGAATATTTTATTGATCCCTGGGGAAAATTGTGTTATGCTCCAATTAAGTGGGAGAAATAAATATAAGCATTAAAGATGAAAATAATGTATAAAATATATACAATATTATGTACTGTACATTTAATATTTACTGCAAATGGGTATATCTTTAATGAATAAATCAGTGGGATGAATGAAATGATAATCCTTTTCATGAAGACTCTGTTTATGAGAAGCATTTTCAGGAAACCAGATCATTTCAACTATTCACTGAATGAATTTCAGTTGTTTAGGCTGCACCCTGAACACACACAGCAGCTGCATTAGTAAAGTGATACTGCACATTTAAACATGTTTGTTGAGCAGTTAACTAGAGTATATGACTGTCAATGCTGGTTTTAATATCGCATGTATAAGAATTACATACGGGTTATATACCACTCAGTGTTTTAAATCGCCATGACTATACATCATGACTTCTTTAGCCCCGCCTCCCTCTGCAAGGCATGTTTTGAATTTCCAGGTGTTGCACTTTAAACCACACTTGCTGTTACTGAATGCTGGAATGCTTACTTTGACTTGTTTGGGAGGAGCAGCCTCTTCTATTGTTCTTTCAAAGTGATCCCTCAGTTCTTTCGTCGTGTACCTGGGGAAGTCCTCTTCTAAAAATCAGCACAGACGTGAGTGTGACGGGAGGCCTTCAGTCAGCAGTGACAGTCTTTATGGCAGAAGATAAACAACCTACCTGTTTCATCTTGATGGTTTTCATAACTGGAGGCCAGGTTGCTGTCGCTGTATGACACCTGCGTGGATGAATTAATGAAGACGTTTTGCATCATCAGGTAAAGAAAATGAAGTAATCAGCTCCACCCTTCAAATGCTGCCCATGTTCTCATTTAGTGTTTTTAATCCCAGCCCAGACTGTTCACTCCTACACAAGCATTAATTAAACAAAATGGATTGATTGCGGTCGGCTACAGTTTTTCTCAACAAGGTTATTAAAGTGTCAAGCTCATTATCAAAGTCACGGCTGCAGAAACACAGAGGCGGGAAGCATTCAGTACCATTGCCTCCTGGTTGAAGTTCAGCTGCTGACTCCCCGGGACGACCTGCCTGCTGCTGCTGCTCGACACCGTCACCTCCGACTTTGACGACTCCTGTAAAGAGGAAGGCGGGCGGGTTGTCAAACACGGGGGAAGAAATAATGCATTTGCGCCGCACAGACCCAGCATTTCCCAAAAAGGTCTCCCTCTGTTTCATTTCACACACCTCCAATGCGCCTTGTCATAGCCACAGATGTGAGTTCACACCGTTACAACGTTCCCCAACACGCAACGCTTCATAGTACACGACTGAACACCATGCAGAGACAATGTTGGATGCTCGCTGCCGTTCGAGACGACTAATCACAGATGGTGGCAGGATGTCAAATTATGTGCCAAGCTGTTCACTCACACTGTACCAAAAGCCTGAAATAATGAATTATTTTCCACTGTTTTGTTCAGTACACCCGAACAGAGCGACAGCGCAAGAGTTATGGAAGCACCCTGGAGGTTTCTCATGAAAGCTGTTGGAAGGCTCGAGAATCATCCGTAACATAAATGCATAAACTTTTGCTCCGTTATGTTATTGGAGCAATAAGTCGAATGGTTCCTCTGAAAACTCCCAAAGCAGTGATGCAGATGAAAAGCTAAACGGAGCAAAGAGAAACCAGCTCAGGTAGGAAGAATCAATACGGCCGTTTACCCACAGCCACCTCTCTCATGCTGTTAGTGTCAGGCTGATGGTATAGAGACACTGCGTTCTAATCTGTACCTGCACAGTTCTGTGATGGAAATGGAACTGGGTTACGTTGTGTGATGTTGCCGTTTCCTGGGTCTCAAATTGTTTCCTCGCATTGGCGAATCCCACAGGCAGGGAGCAGACCTCCGATTCCTCCATGACCTAATGAAGCAGGAAATATTATTAGCTGCCCCCACTTCTTCGTGACCTGGAATCACACAGATGCTGCGAGGCCCGGTCTTTGCTGTGTGCATGCAGCTCAGGCTGCAGTCGAATGTGACGCAGCCAGTGCTGTGTGTGCGGTTTGATTTCTGCACACACACACAAATGCAGAAAAAAAAAAAAACTCACCTTCAAGAGATTTCACAAGCTCTTCAGAGCAAAGCCAACAGTGTTATCCTCTATATGTTGTCCACACCGTCCCCCTACATTCTGTCCTGTGAGGGGAGTCTCATGTTTCCTCCTCTATTTATACATGTACACACAAGATCGCTCACCCCCTTTTTTCTCTGCTTCAAACTGTCATCAGCTCCACTAATAACTGCATGATTGCACCAACAATAATGGTGACGATACCTCCTCAGTGTAGTTCAGCTACTGTGCTGCACTGGGACTGAGACTTCCCCCCCCCACAACATATACACCAAGAGGGGAAAAACAAAGTGATATAATTAGCGCTGAGGGCTGGCTTATAACAAGTTGGCAAGCTTCCTTCTCAGTGCAGGCAGAGCTCTAATTGTAGTATGTGTCATAGCTGAAGCGATACCAAATCCATGCACGAGCGTAAATACCCCGCTGGGGATGGTGTTGTCTGCTCGCTTGGAGACAGCTGCCTGGTACATGGCCTCACAGTGGGTCAGTGGGATGACCTCTGAGTCCGCAGAGTGAATCCGGTTCCTCTGGTTCAAAGCTTACAGGAAGTCCTGCCCTGGTTAAACCTGCGCTGCCAGCAGCTACGGCACAGACAGCCAGTAAACTTTAACAGTAAGAACTCTTCTCAAACAGGTCTTTTGTAATTACCAAGAGGAGGATCGATATACTTTGAGATGTGGAGACAATTAAAGCACCACTACTGTCCTTAATGTTCCCACCATTTTAAAGGTGTATAAAATGTAGTTGAAAGGGATCTTTTGGCAAAAAGATTAAATAATTCTTATGAGTTTGATGGTAAATGTTCGTAGGAATTGTTGTTTTCTTTATAATAGAATGGGACCTTTATATTTGTGAAGGATGCAGGTTCTCTCTCTACTTTGGAAGGTGAGGGGTATTCAGCTGCAACATACAACTTCACCACTAGATGTCACTACATTTTACACACTGTACCTTTAAGCAGTTTGCATGTACCTATCTAGTTTTTGAAAATAAAAGCCCCCAAAGCACCAATTTGATGTTAAATACTATTGGAATTTGAAAAGAATATTGGATTTGTGGCATTTAGTAGGTTCATCACATTTTCAAAGGCAGCAAACGGCAGTAATGCTTTCGCTCTGATGCATCAGCGCAGGCGGGGCTCCTGTGTTGACATCTTTAAAACGCTCCACAGGGACGTGATTTAAATCAATTACACATCTGTCCCCTGACATTTATTCAGAGCACTGGAGGATTTATTAAAAGGGGATTTACAGCTGTGTAAGTGATAAAGACATGGGGTGATAAAATACTGGTCCACATGTAAACATGCTCAGCTGACTCATCTTTTTAAGATTTGCCTTCAGTTGTACTTCTCGTATTCATCGTCAGTATATAAACTCTGATTTCAGGCCGCATCTCCCCTTGAGATAGAAATGTATCATCGGATTAAGGTGATCATCAAGCACGTGGGATTAGCTGTGTTATGGATTTTCATTTTAGACATAATTAGATCTGGTGAGAATTTATGTCTGGAGCAGCATCAGCGGTTCAGAACCACAAGGATATTTTCATTAACCCTCTGAGGGTTTTAATGTGCTGCACAAACAGTCAGCGACACAATAAACTCATCCAACAGCCACAGATGTCTAACTCAGCCAGTCGCTGACTCCACATTTACGCCCAATTTAAAGTATTCACCCATCCACGAATGCAAATAAAATACGACTATTGTGCTGTTAAATAATAAAATTAATAAAAAAAAAGACATTACAATCTTCATGCGGCCAGGGATTGCTCTGAGGATGAACAGCAGGAGGATAATCATCTCGGTTTTGCTCTGTCATGAATTAACTTTATATTCACCCAGAATGATTCGAAGATAAATGTCAACTACTGTCAGATGATATTTAACAACTTTTATATAGTTTTTGGCATCAAAGGGACGGACAAGATGTGGTGAAAACAGATAGAAAATCCAAACCACCAATTAGTTATTTGAAGGAGATAGTTGAAAGTGATTCAATAAATGATGAGTGTATGAGCCTCTTTTAGTTGTCACTGATGCTGATGCTGCTGTGTCATATCATCGCAATAACACATTTTATAGCATTATTTCTGTCTACCCTTAAATGAAGAGACTTGAAGTCCAGCTGTCACTTACATCCACAAGTTCAAATTTTGATTTCAGCAGTGAAACTTTACGCTGGAAAACTTGCCTCACTCAGTGAGGCATATTTCCGCTCAGGGATTGGGGGCCTATATATTCTCAGTCTGTGAATGTTTGTGGTTGGACCTTAATTTCGCTGCCAAAAAAATGTGTCAACAGTCTGAGGATATCTCCTGACATGTGAGGTCGGGGGTTGAGGGCTCAAATAACAAGAAAGTGAAGTAATCTCGGCGCCATGTACCTGCAAAAATAAATCAAGCCTATTTTAAACTTAACCATGAAGGGTCGTGTTTCTCAGTGAAATAAAGAGGAAACTTGGAAGGTCAAGGCTCTTCTTTCTAAGATACCCTGCATTGATATCCCTGTATATGGGCCTTTATTTGTAATTCCTCTTCTGTATTCTTCATTTTATGGCTTTCCTTGCAACAAGGAAGTAGAGCAACACGATGCCTCTAGGTTCTTGGCCTCAGCACAAACAGCTCAGCAGCTCCGAACTCCATCTATTTGAAATTTGTTAATAGAATAAATTTAATCTCTCCTCAAGCCACTCCTTCAAAAACCTGATCACAGTCACAGTTATGTCCCCTGCAGTCCTGACGCAAGATTGTATATTATCCTGGTATTTTTAGTGGATGTGCATGGGGGACAATTTTAATGAATTTTTAGAATCAAGAATTCAGAGCCAAGTCTATTTTTTTTTAAAGGAAATGTTGCTCTGTTTCTTGTTTTTCCTCTGATTATAAATGTAGTAACATAAAAACATCATTTAATAAGTCAAAATCATTCACATATACTTTGTAAAAGTCCATTTGGCACAAAGACTCAACTGCTCAGTTAGGATTGTTCGTTACCTACCAGGATGAAGTGAATTATAAAGATCTAAGGGCTCAGCAGGTAGAATCCCACGCCACGGGAGGCCACGGCGCCTGGTCGTCCCAAATCCAAAAGCAAATCCCAGCGTTGGAGACCAGCTCCAGAACTACGTGTCCCCCTCTGTCCACCGAGCAGACAGTGACAGCTGATTTTATTTTAGACCCCCCCCCGCCCTCTCACAGAAGATGGGCCTGGGCGTTTTTTTTTAGAGAGCTAGGCGTCCGTGCCTCCCATGTCAAGTCCCCAGAAAATCCATATGGAAATACTTCCTGTGACTCCCCTGCAGATGCTTGTGTACTAATAAATCAGACCACGCCGGTTTCATCATCACGTCTTCTCTCACCGCAGACTCCAGCAGCTGTTACCACCTGTCATGATACGCCAAATTATGCAAATCCAACAATTACTGCCATAATCCCTCATTGTGCTCTGTACCTCTGCTAATCCTAAAGCAGCACAGGGTGGATCTGGGGCAGGTGTGAAGTGACAGAAAGATGTGGTGAAGTGCGGTAGCGCCGTGTGCTGTGCTCTGCATGCGGTTTGGAATGGGGTCAGTGATGTAATGCTATTTGTTGAGAGGGGTCAAAGGGGCCGTAAATACGACAGGAGACACCTCAGAGCGTGGAGGAGCTCGCCAGCTCATCTTCTTCAGGCCCAGCTGGAGGCGGTGGCGCCGGCCCGGCTCTGGTATCTTCTGGATGCCAGTGTTTGGGGAGGTGACATGCCTGTCAGGCATCTACACAGCCCCGCTCATCTCCTGAGCAGTTTCCAAAGACCACCTTTTCTAAAGCGACACTCCGTAAGTGCTCCTTCCACCTCAGAGGAGACAGAGAGGGAAAGGATTGCCACCATCGGTCTCTATTTGCCCTGGACAGCTTCACATTTAAGTCCCCATCATTTTTCCATCAATTGATAGCAGAAGAGTGCGGATTAGAAAAAAAAAAAAATATATGAACATTTGTGTCAGCCCTTCAAGGTCTCATGTTCTTTTCATGACAACCGAGCTATATTCAGTTAAGTTATACAGTAAGGAAAGAAAATATATTAAATTCACCCACCCACACATGCACGCAAGCCCAGCCAGCAGATAAGAAGTGATTTCCATCAAATACCAAAGACTTTCTTTTTTTTGAAGCTACTTGCAAATGGTGCCAAGAACCGAAAGACCAGTCTGCGGAGTATTAAACTAAATATTTTAGTGTTGACTCCTTTCATGAGTCTTTGGCTGCAGAAGCGTCCATCTCTATATTCAATGTGTGCAGTGACTTTTCTGAGCAGAGCCGCAGAAATCAAGAGATGGACATCAACCGGCGAAGCCTTCAATAACTTGCTGTTGGCGGTCAATTAAAAGATGGCTATAAACCATAATACACATGCACGGAGCCAAGCAGGCAATGTCACGTCCTTCATGGAACCGAACTGTTCTGAGATCAGATGAAAGACAAATCTTGTTCATGCTATGGAATCCTCTGTTCATAGCTTTGGTGAGTAATATCAGACCCCACCTCCGTCTCCAGCAGCGGAGGCAGAGGTCACAGCCGCGACTCAGCCATAATGATTTAATACTGTATGTGATTGCTTTGAGGGAATAAGCAATGCTGATGTGAAATTGTACCTCATTGTGAGACTGGTTTATAAATGACTGAAGGTGGATTCTAAGGTGGAAAAATAGGTTTTGGTCCATTTGATACTGTGGGCTTTCAAAGTCAGATCAGGCTAAAATAACACCAAGAAACCATGGAAACAAAAACTGCCACCCAGTGGCAGCATGTACAGCCAGATTCATAAAGAGCCAAGGCAGCTTTCCTGTGACGACCCAAAAGAGCTGCACTTTAACTGCGGGTGGACAGAGCCAAGGCAGAACATGTGACCTTCTTCAAATACTGCATAACCAAGAGAGTAAGTATTGGTATATGTAAACAAATATTTTGCCGCATCAGGAAAACAGGCAGACAGGCTTCATCTTTGAAACATCAATACGCATCTTGGGATTTTGCCCAGGAACCTGACACAGATAATAATTTACACTGCATGTGAAAAAAGGGGAATTTACAATGAGTTAAGACGGTTTTAGTCAAGGCTCTGTACCAGCTGGTTAAGTGTCAACATGCCCATGAGCAAGGCACTGGCTGCCCCCTCCAGAGAGGTGGCCCGTTGCCAGGCAGCAGCACTAAAGTTTGCTGGAGAGCCTCACAGAGGGAATTTGGAAACCTAGCTCATTCCAGGCTCTTGCTATAAATATCGGTGAGGGGTTTTTGTCATAGGGCCTGATTAAATAAGAGCGACACCCCGAGGAGAAGACTCTGAGCTATTTACATTACAACATCTAATTAGGCTCCAGAAGAAACAAAGGAAATGTTGCATTCACAAAAGCAGGCAGAGCAACACGGCAAACAAATATGTATTTTATGTGAGAGACAATCTTGAGATTGCAATGGAAAAATCAGAGTCGGAATGCTTATATAGAATAAACACACCCGTCTGATACTTCATTCTAGTTGCATTTTCTCTTATTAGAGCTAAATATTTACTAATTAAATACGTTTCTTCGTGTGAATGTTAACACGTAACAGATTTATTACAGAGATACACCTGGTATTAACCCAAATGCAAATGTGAACCTCTGTGGTTCTTCAAAACACACCAATCAACATGGAAAGGTGAATTAATGAGCAGATCTGTCATTAGTATTACAACTTTACAACAACAACAAATTGTATTGAATCAGCAGTAAAAGTGAACTACGACAGTCGATGGGTGTCTCCTCTTGTATATTACCTCTTGGCTCCGACTGCTGACACATAAAGGAGTTTTATTTATATTGTTGCTGTTCAGCTGTGCTCTGTACTTACAGCCATAACTTGAGCAAACTCTGACAGCACATATTTAAATTTGCAAATTGGGTGAACAGTGTTGCCGTTTTTGATCCTCTCCTCTAGCACAGGCTCGGCGTAGATCACATCAGCGAGCCCTGCATGCGGACCACAGCAGATAGCACCATGGGGTGCATGACAATGAGGCCCAACTCAGCCAGATGCCATTGCAAGTGAGGCTGTGAATCACAAGGATTTCCTTCGCTGAGATTTTCGGGCGTTCTGCTTTTCAAACCTGGACTCGATTCACATTTGAACTGATAAATAAAAATGTCACGGAAAGCCTGAAGATAAGGAATCATTACCTAACACAACTGTAAGTTGGATCTCTCCCCCCTTTTCTTACACTCAGGCATTCCTGATTTCCGATAATCTCAAGTGCAGAAATGATACGTGATATTTATGAGGTGAGATGACGACTGTAGATGTTCCATAAAACCCAGCAGGCCTAACAGATGATGTCAAGTCTGAGGGGCCCAGTGATATGCTGTATTTTAAGAAGACGTATGAGGTAACTGTGAAGTGTCTGCACACTGTGGCGGCGTGTGGAGTGGCAGCCGCTCCGGGGCCGCTGCTCTGTGTGTGGCGCTGTCTGCGCTACACGTTGTGCTTTTGACAACAGGCCACCTGGCATTAGCACAACACGGATCGATACAGTGTTGTGAGAAAAATGAAATGATCCGTTTGCATAGGAGGCTTTTTATGGTCCAAAGAGCGAAATGCATGAAAAGGCTAAATGATGCAATAGGCTGTGACACTTTGCTACCAACTGTATTATCACAGAAAGCCAAACATGAGAGAACGAGCATCATGTTCATTATCAGGGCCGCCGTCTCCTGAGGTCCAAGCAGGCACATAATGACGTGTACTACATGCACTCTAGTCAGACACTGGCAGTTTCTCCTCAGGGACACCGTGAAACACAAGAGCAAATTTCCAATAACATTAATCAGTTTCTGAATTCTGTCACTTTTCTCTTTTGGCCTCATTTACAGCAGCTCTGTGAGGCTCTGTTAAGTTCAATAGTGCTAAAGCTAAATCATCATCACACTAACATGCACACAGTTTAAGGAGGATGTGTCCCCCCTCCCCCACCCACCCACTGCTGACATTAAATCACAAACCTAGCATGTGTCACGTTAAAAAACCACCACTGAGGCCCAACAGTCCCATTATGATTGTTTTGAATCAGTCTGGATTTTTAATTGGATCTGCAGTAAGTGTATATCTGATAATTAACATAATTTAAAAGAATAATGCCAACAAACAGAAGTGTAGACAAAAACATTACCTCTTTGGCAGAGGTGTTGATTCTAAGTTGTGTAAACTCGCGCTGCTGCTGCTGATGCGACCTAAATATTGTTTTGATTATGTGGTGAGAATCCGTGATCATCGCATCGTGCTGTGTTAAAATGGATAAACAATAAATGGCTTTCAATGGACGCTCTGATTAAAAACCTCAGAGTCAAAGCTCTCATTTAGTAACATTACATTTGTGATTAAGATATTTCATCTGCTGTTGTCAACAACAACGGACGAAATGTTTAGAAAAGGATCTGGATTTTTTAAAAAACATGTTTACTGTTCAATTTCCTATGAAATCTAATCGGAGGACAGTGTACGTACTGGCAATTTTGTTAATCACACAGTACCAGATGAGAGCCACTTGGAGAAATAACATCCGTTGCCGAGCAGAGGACAACCACAGCAGTGGACACGTTAATGATAGAGTATCATCGATAATTATATGCATGATTCTTTATCTTTATGTATGTGCTTGCTCGCGGGGAGCAGCAGAAAGACAGCAATGGGGATAGACCGCTTAGCTGCTAATCAGCCCCACCAGGCGCAGGAATGGAGAACCTTTGGTTTCCAAATTGTTCGCAAATTAAATAAGCCCCTCAAGGTGTTTCTCCTGCTGATTTGGTAAATGAGGTAGAACTGTTCTTAAATCGAAGCAGTGGCAGCCCTCTGCATGCAACCCCGTTTCAAAAAAACCACCTTCTCCATCCAAAGCTCAACCTTTACATCGCAACAACCCCTCAAACGGAAATTCTTGTGAGAGAGGAAATGCTTAGCAGGCACAAGAGAGACACAAAAACACAGAGATTCTCAGGAGGCTTCCTTCGCCAGATCAAAATACGCGTTCCCCACTTGCTGCAAAATATCTACGCTCATGTTGAGACTGACACTGTGATCTCGTCTCCCTCCCTCTACCACTCACACAGAATAATGCAGGTGTTGTTGCCTGGGGCATGAATACAGGAAGTATCTGGAAACCGTCATGCCAACATGCCTCTTTTTGACAATTTGCTGCGCGCAGATTAGCTTGAGACCCGAGGGTAGAGTATGTATAAGACAGTTATAGCTCCTCACACTCCAAGTTTGTCCCCGATATATTTAGTGTGGTGTTGGGTCACTGGCTGCAGTAGAAAGGTAGTTTCCACCAGGATCATCTAATCGCTGAACACAAACAACATGGTGCTCGCACAGGCACAGAAATTGAAAGCAGTGGAACGGCTCTGTCGCATGGTTGAAGTTGCTTCCCTTCATTAAAGGTTGTGTATATCGCTGCTGCTGTATCTTCAAGTACAGGTTCGTCTAGTAAGTTTGTTTTAATTGCTTTAACGCCATGACTGGTAGCTAAGACTGAATTGCAACTGGTCAAACTCGATTATTGGCCGACCTCCATTCCGCGGCTCCCTCCTGCGATCGATGGTGGACGGTCTCTGGCTCCATTGGCATCATGAGCGTAAGACAGCCGTTCGCATGCCAGCTTCTCTGGCTTCCTCCCTGGAAAGTGGGAGTGAGTGAAGCTATCCAGAGTTAATGGGTTTAACTATCGTGTTTTCATAGGACCGCACTTTGTCCATTCACCTTCCTCTGGTGACGACTTTCCACCAACGCGAAGCGCTTATCGCAGTGTGGCCACTTGTGAGGTTTGAAGCATCAGAGTAGCTGCTCCTCATCTTTTCTGTTTTTATGCTAATGTCAATGGACTCTTGCACTTGTTTTTATCCAAAGGTTAATAACAATCCTGCAGGAACGCAGACGCAGACGTCCTGCCACTCTCGCTTTGTGTGCTCCACCACAGCCACGCTGAGCCCTGAGTGTCCGACACTGAGGATGGAGGAGAGCTCTTTGAACGCTCCAATCTCGCACTCCCAGCTGTCCACAGCTGCCCTTTAGGAAAAACATCAATGAAAAATTCTAATGGACCGAATGGATGCGCGACGCACGTAAAGGTGGCGTCTGTTTTTCATGCAGATCTTACTCCTCCTCATCCTTTCAAGCATAATTGGATTTTTTATAGCACTGTACAAATGTAAACTCAGTTTCTTAGAAAATAATTAAAATATCACACACAACAATATTCCTACACCAGATTTGATGTCAAAAATTTGCTAAAACAACAACAATGAAAAATTTAAAGTCACTTTATATCAGATCAAGGTCTTTCATTTGAAGAGGCAAGCGTCTTCTGCAGCAAATAATCATTTTTTTGCTGCCAACCCTCATATATAGCTACTCTGTGCTATCAGGCCTCGAGCCTTCAAAGCTGTGAGAAGAAAAAGAAGAAAATGCAGGCAGCACTTTGTTCAGACACCCTGTGAGGTGGGGGGGGGCTGCTTCTGCTCACTTTTCACTTCGTGTGTGTGTGTGTGTGTCCTGGTGTTTTCTACTGTGTCTGCTTGTGTGTGATGTAACTGCATGAATATGCCAATGAAGCTGTTCTCCATTCCTGACTGGAGTGAGGAAAGCTCTGACATACACCCATAGCCTTAGCTGGAATTCCTAGAGACTAACCCTTCCCTTAACTGTAGCTGCTAACTTTAACCTAAAGTTCAACATAAGACACGTCTTAACTTCCACAGAAACAGACATGTTTACGAGCCTTGGGAGAAGAAAATCCAATATTTACAGAGACGATTGAGTTAAAAACTAAAAAATAACTTAGACCAAATATCTGCCAAGTCCCAACAGTCCACTTAAACTCAATGTACTAGATTTCACACAGTCACTGATATTAAATTCCCTCAACTTGCATGTTTTTCAAAAATCAGGCTCCATGAATTATTCCCTGTGAACATGCAGAAGAAGTAGAAAAAAGTCCTGGATTGGCCTCCTGAACCACACCACGTTTTAATGGGTTCTTTGCTGACCCGTCCTTCCAAGACATTTCACAGTAGTTGTAGTTGTACTGCCGCTAACTAACAGGCAAACTTGGATAAAGTATAACCCTTTCAGCACAGTTCAGATCACTGAGGTGCACAGCGAGGTCAGAACAGGAAGAAAGCTCCAGCTCTTTTTTTTTTTCCAATTTGCAATTTCTTAAAAGATGAGACAGTCATTTCCCACATGAGCAGTCAGTCTGAAACTCATACATCCTGATATTCTGACACCACTCTTCACCCGGTTCCACCACTTGTTACTCATGTGATGATAATGACTGTGGGTTGAATTCAGTTCGGGTGGAATCTAAAGAGCAAGATAAAGAAATTGGCGGAAACATCCAGCAAAAGTATTCAGGTTAGAAATGCAGTCATAATAATTGACTTGAAGGAAGACTTTTTTTTTTTGGAGACGGATTCCTTCAGGTTTATTCATCTCTCATGGAGCCATGGCAGAGCTCTTGATGCCAGAGCTCTGCCATGGCAACCGAAAGCAAGTCTGCTGAATGGGACACTTCTTTGAAGCTTGGAAAACCTTGATCATGTGTTAACTTTCAATTAACATGTTGTAGATGTGGGGGTGCACAGGGAGTCAGCCTCGCTCAAAGAGAAAGGCGTGTGTGATTCTTCCTGCTGAACATGTGACAGGAATGTACTGAAGCCTTTTCAATATTTCAACATGCTTGCTGGGTTGGGGCTGTGAGGGGATCACGCTACAATGACCCTTTTTCATAAATCAAAGTAAAGCTTCGCTAACCAACCACCACTTTCCGGCTCCACAGTCATTTTTAATAATAAAAATCAGATCAGTCATCGTGACAAAGTGGTCATTTATTCCACACCAACAACATGGAACGCCCCCGTCTATGTTTCTCCTATGAAGCCCAAACCTCTTGGCACCTGAATTAAATTACTATTATTCAAAGCATTAACGCTTTCCTGACCAGATTCCTTTGGAAAATCACCCTTGAAATAAATTGACAGTGTCTCTAAAGAGAGACTTCTTCTCATGTGCTGTTCAGGGTCCACACATCCTCCCACACTTTTATCAACTTGTATCTGCAGAAACAAATATTACATCTCGCTTGAATCTGGGTCACTCTGGCAGGGGAGGAACCTCATTAAAATGGAATGGTAAGCGTGAGTTCCTTATGATCATTACGGGGCGACTGTGGCAGATACTGTAACGTGGCTCCTAACTGCCTCCCACCCACCGCTGTCCGTCAATTAAGGTGTCAGGTTTCTGTAAAATAATCAGCGGACACTTTTTTCCCCATCATCTTTCCAGATTTTGTTTCTATTCGCCTCCGAGGCGCTGTGTAACCCACGAGCTGGAGCGAAAGAAGGCAAAAGATAATCGCGGAGTGCACAATCTTCACACGCAGCCCTGACAGTTCCTGCCCGAAGGATCCAACAATGAAAGACGTGACCGTTGACACCGAGTGGTAGCAGAGCCGAACGGCGGTCAAGAATATCCCATTCCACTTACGTAACCTGGGATCATTACGGTACCGCTCATAGATAATTTGTCGAATAAGCTTCTTCGACGATGACAGGGTACATTTTGTGTCAAAAAGAGAACCCCACACATCTTGTCAACATTCATAGCAACAGAGCGTATATTTAGCCCCTGCTTGTCCTATGACATCGTCATGCCTGACACCCAATCTCGGCACCAAAAGCCACGACGGAAACTCAAAAAGAACCTAAAAATAGCTGTCTCAAGTGACAAAAGACGAAGCATGATGACTCAAAGATGGGTGACCTACATTAGCATCAATAAAATGCTCAGTGCGGTCCAAGGCAACCTTGTGACAAATTAGTCGATCTGTCGATAAATAATGTAAAAGCTGAAGAGGCTGGAGATGGAGAAGAGTGACTTCTACTTTAGTCCTCTGAAATCAAGGCCACTCAAAAAATATTGTGATCTTATTAAATAGCACTTCTTATTGAATTATTACTGAGATGACAAGGTTGGCTTTTGTTTTCTGTCGCCATGCCTATTTATCATCCCTGAGTCAGGTCCTGTCAACGCTTTCCCACTCATCAATCAAAAAGAGAAAAATGTCTATTTTCACCGCATTGTTCCGCCTCGCCCCGGTTGATTTGCTGCGACAAGCCGTGGTCGAGGCCAAGTAGCTTGACCCCTTGGTTTAATTCAGTGGGTAAATATTCAGCTGCACTCAAGCACAAGGGCAAAGTTTCTCTTTTTGTCATGCTCTGGTGAAGTACGCTGATCCACACTTCAGATTTAACAATCCAGACCCGAGGCGAGACCTGAATTCCCAACGACACATCTCATCACGACAAAAACTGAATAAAACTAGAAATTATTATTATTTCACTAAATATGGGATGGCTTGGTTTAACAATCACTCGGTTCCCTATTCGATTTCACACCAAATAAAGCTTGCCAGAATGTCCAGTGCGTTGAATTACATACAGTATATCAAGTAGATCCAGCTGGCTGTATAAGCACTGTGCTGGCAGTTTGCTTTGAGAGAGATATGTTCATGAAAGAAAGGGGCTGCTAGGAAATGCTGTGTCACATCAACATAAATCATTCATAAAATCACTAAATTCAAGCTCCAGCTCAACTGAGCAGTTAGAAGGACACTCAAACCTCCACCAAGGCCTAGCAGTGCCATTATAAAACCACATTAAAGTTTAGAAAATTCACAATGTTGAAGGACAGATCTGGACACAATCACGTCTGGCACCGAACCTCACACACAAGACAGACAAAAACAAAGCCACCTAGGTGAATAAACAGGCCATCATCAGGAAGTCCCCACACCCCATGTTGCTGGAGTAAACTTGAGATTGTCAGGTGCAAGGTTGAGCTTCCCAAATGCTGATGCACAACGCAGTGGCTCACATTAATTAGCAGGGCAGTCATCACATATCCTCATTAACATTACACTGCGGTATACAAGTGACCAAATGAGACACAAAGGCAGAGATGTACTGTGGAGCAGCGGTTCAGCTCTACTGTGGCTGAGGTAAATTTATTACTGTTGTGCACTCACCAGTCTGTCCACAGTGATTCATGTTAACTAAATTGTTTGTGAAACATAAGCTCCCATTATGCAAAACGCACCATGCCTGATAAATTAACCAGGAGCACTGTAAACAAACATGTCACATCATCTTTAACAAAAACACATCACCAGTGCTTTGGCTTTGGTTTGGTGCGTACCTTTGTTAGAAACCTTGTGCTCATCCTACCTGGTTTATCTGCAATGAAGGTTTCACAGTTTTCATGAAACAACTGCGACCGCACCAAACTTGCCTCTGCCTTCTCTGCGCTAATGAATGGTTCGTGTAGACAGATGTTTGTAGATACGCACTACTGCCAATTTGCGATTTCAATCTTTTTCTTATCAATTTAATACTGCAAGGCCACCCAGTGACAGTCCTGCAGCAGGTATGTGATTACATAACTTTAGTGCCAAAGGTGGTCAAACAGCATCATCCAGTGGAGGAGGACCGGAAGTTACTTCACAGCAATTTACATTCCCCAAACAATTTGGGGTGTCACTTTCTAGGTTTGTTGATCACAGATTGCAGGTTGCAATATTTTTGGTAAATAGAATTAAATTTAGAAGGAGCCTCAAAAGAACCGTCGGCTGGAGGCTGTGTCTTCTCATGCGTGTGACTAACAGCCATCTAGTGGTAAAATACAGTCAATACAAAGTGAGTGTGGTTGACATGACAGCAGGAGATTCATTCATTTGCTCTGCCAGCTTAATCCCCGTCCTCTTCATGAGGTGTGAGAGACAATTACACGGCGAGTGTGTAGAGACATGAAGTGCTAATGACTCAGCAGTTATCCTTTGCCCTGCGGTTAATTCCACATCACGACATCTTCCACATAGCAAGTTTTTCTTCTCCCTTCTCGGCCTTCAAGTTTGCACAAATATCAGCGGTTACCGACTGTTGCTCCCAGACGGCCAGCCCTCTGAAACAGCAGCTCAGCGCTCCTGAGCCTCACGCAGAATAATGTTCATCCACCTCCTCCTGCTATTCATTATTAATGTAAGAGAAACACTGGCTGCACACTGTCACATAGCGACATCTGAAAAATGGCCTTGCAGGCGGCAGCACACGCTTCATGATCCGTTTGACGGACAACATATCGTCTGCTACAGAAGCAAGCCAGGATTTACCACTGTACACATTTGTCACAGTTGTCATGGATACCCTGCCATTTACATTCATCTGCAGCTCACGGTGAAGGAATGCCACACACTGTAAATGATGCATTTCTGGGTTTTTTTGCTGCATTGTATTAATCCTTGGTATTTGTCATTTAAAAGCATTCATGTCAGCCTGATAATGTTTATTGTTGCTCTCTCATTTTAAAATCTGAGAACTGCTGCATCTCAAAATCATGCAACGTCGGTTAAACAGATGTCACTTTACCACTTTACTTTTTGCGCACGTAAAATCAGGTTTTTTTAGGGAGTTATCTTTTGAGCCTCTCCTCATTTTCTCTTCTTCCCTATCATCCTCACATATCTCTCTAACCCTGTACCTTCTAGTAGTACATTCATATACTCTTTATCAGATTTACATTTGATTGATATTTGTGCTGTTAATGCAAATACCAATGCAATAATAATAATATAATGCTAAATAAGAAAGACTTCATAAAGTTGAAATGTGAAATGATGCAATCCACATTACAGCGAACAGAAACAAACTGGATGTTACGTCAAGGTTGATCGATTCTCTGGCTCCCTCACTTCTGCTGGATTGTGTGAGTGATGCCTCCACAACAAACCCACCAGTGAGAAACATCCATCACTGTCACTTTACACTTGATCAACACTGAAATAGCACACGGTGGCCCTTACGTTTGGCCATTTACAGCTTTCACTGCTGGTTGGTGCTAATTACAACACACTTCCAATAAAAATTAGCCAATGCCATTATCAGCTCCGCAGACTCACACACACACACACACGCATAAATAGCAAAGTACTCACAGTCGGAGGAAGTAAAACTGATGTTCCTCTCTGCAGCGCACCTTCTAATACCAAGGTTTCTTTGATCCTGACATGTTTAAAGGGTTTATTTAAAATCAATTAGCGGGCGAGCTGGAGAGGGACACTGGAGCGGCCGCCTCTCACTCTGGTCCATCTCTTGATTGAATTTCCATCGTGGTGCAATTGTATCACCAGGGAACTCGGACTGCTGGAGGGAGGGGGACACAGGTCACTACACTCGACAGAGTTTCACTTCCTTTGCAGCCTGAGGGGGCCTCTATCAACGGCTCTGTGAGGGCACTGAATTGACAGACTGTTCACAAAGGTACCAGAGAGCCCCCTAAAGAGAGACACTGACTTCCCGGTAATGCGTAGAGGCCTTTCACACACAAACACGCCAAGAGGCATGCACAGTCAGTCCCATGGAATGCACAATGTGGAAATATATTTCTCTGATCTCACATTTTTCCCCTGAATATGTGAGCAGGTTTCTTGCTGATGCTGCATGAAGAGGGGAAAAGTAAAGAGACGAGAAATATTCATGACAGATCTGATCGCTGTGATGAGTTGAATGAGGGACACTGGATATGGAACTCTGTTAACCTGAGAGCGATGCATAATTTAGAGCGGTCAGAGGCGAGTGTCAGGGGTAGCCTGTCCTCCATTCATGCAGTCATCAGGTTACACGGCTGCTTTCAACTGACAGGAGACCACTTTCCTTCACAGTGAACCCCCAAACTACAAGACACAATCAGCTATAAAAAATGAAACTGCTAATGACATTTGAGGGTACTTATATCATGTGATACATGGTAACACAATATTTTCAATAGTTCTGATGACAATGGCGAGACAGAGCCATGCTGAATTAAACAGCATTCGGGAGAAATGAATTAAATGTGTTTGGGTGCCGAAATGAAGCCCCTTAATGCCCTGTCAAATCCCCCAATCCAATTTACAGAGAGTGGTTACTTATTTGTGTTATGAAGTGCAATAATGTCTAATATTTCAGAAATAATTACACACTTTCTGTTTGGCTGCGTAATACGCAAGTGGTCCCTCTGTGCCGAGTCTCATTTCTAGGCCCTCTTGAATCATTTGGTATAATTAGACAAGAGAAGATGCAAACATGAAAATACGAAGCTGGGGAAAGAAACAGATAAGGGTTCAGCTTCTCTCCCGCGATTTAAATGATTGCTAAATATTTGCGGTTGAACCAGGTATAAACAAATCACAGGCTTTTGTGTTGTAGCGTAGGTCGGATTCATCATGTTTATAATAATTAATTCAAGGCCACAGAGCGACTTATGAAATGATGTCTTACAGAAATCATAGACTTTCACCCTTTAGCCTCCAACAACAAATTGTGTGGATTCACTCTTTGAAATCAATGGTATCAATACAATCCATCTCACATCAGCTTAATATTACTCAGCTTGTTGATATATTCTAATGCTTGTATTATACATAGGGATATGGTTAACAGGAGCAACTGCTACACAAACCTAATTTCTTCCAATGACCATTTCTGAGGATCATGTCCAGAGGTGAGTCAGTTGCCTGACTGTGCAGAGGAAGACTCATGTGTCTCAGGTGGAAACTAAGACATGAAGTCAGACAGGGACAGACAAAGACCAGGTTAGAAAACATTAAACTGATGGACAGTTACTAGCAACTTCTCGCAGCCTCTTTATAAACAGTCTATGTTTATAGTCTGTTACAACGGACAGTGCAGTTTGATGCTTTGCCAGAAGGGGGTGCTGCAGCGCCGGAAGCTGGTTTCAGACATGAACCTCTGGGCAATCTCTGTAAAAACTGTTTGTGGGAAGTAACGTCCCAGGACAGACATCAGACTTTCTGCACAGTTTATTATACCACACGCCCAATAAAAACTCCAGATAATGTCCAAATAATCCGAGGGATTGACTTATATCGACCAATTTGTCTTTGTTTGTGTTACCTGTCTGGACTCCTTCTTCCGGGTCCGGCAAAAGACCTGAACTAAGGGCGGGGCTTGAATTTGGAGCCAAGAAAAGGACCAAACCAAGATCTCTGACATCATGGGGGAGGACGGGGTCGGGGTTTAGACCTCCCCTGGTTTTTATTTTTTGGTTTGGTCTCTTAGTTTATATTCTGCCTTCATTTCTCATTTTGGAAGGTGAGCTGAGTTGACTTCTTCTTTGCAAGAATTATTTATTAACTTTTTTATGCTAATGAGGAAACTTTAACACAGGCAAAGTCTACAACCTCAGGGAACCCTGGTGCCGTACAAGATAGAGCCTGTAAACCTGAGGATGGGTCAGAGCAGAGAGAAGATCAAGTGTGAGTTCAGGAAATGAAAAAGCAAACCATACTTGAAATCTATTACTCGCCTCTTGATACAAGTGATGGATATTTTTTGGATTCATCCTGGCCTCCAAAAATACTTCAGTTTGACACTGTGGCCACAAGGTGGCAGTTTGTTTTAATTTTTTTTTTTTTTTTACGCTCCACCCTGAATCATGCTGAATTCAATGTGAACAGGCTGAAAATTTAACAGTGCTTTCCTGTTGCTTCTTTTAGGACCTATCAAAATGTTTTGTTTTGATTAGCATTTGGAAGATTTAACTTGCATCACACAGCAGGGACTAATAAAATGTGAAATGCATGGCAGGGACATTTTGGGTGGTTGCCAAGACAGCTGTATATTTTATATGATCCTCTTAACTTTATCTGTTTCATTAACATTTGTGACATATTTGAAAAATGTAATTATTTGGGAGATATAGTGCATTTTAGGGGGGGGGGGGGTTATAGGATAGCTGCAGCAATGGTGTGAATGCACTCCTCCAAGACAGGGACCAGACATGACACAATGAAGGGAAAAACTAAATTCTCTTCACTAGAAGAAATAAGTCAGTCCTGTTTTTAGCGGTGTTCATTGAGTTACAGGTGAAAAAGGGCCCGGTGTCCCCCTGGCCCCACCCCAAGATTCCTCCCTGGTGGTTAAAAGCACAGTGATAATATTGTCATACCATATTTATTACAGCACATTGTTCAAGTGAAAGGCAAATACATGTTTAAATCTTTAGTATCAGACAGCAGACTCATCCAATCACGATATATTCCCTCACACAAATGACAAAGACTCCTCATTTTTGTCAATACAATGTTCCCAAATATTAATATATGTGTATCATTGCCTTGAATGTGACATGTGTGAATCCCCCCCACCCACCCACCCTGCTTGGCCACAGTCCTGCTTTGCTCGGAGGCTCCGGCGATCAGGCGGCGGCAGCGGAGCTCTGTGGCCGCTCTGCTCACTCCACGATTGGACGGAGCGAGTCACGTTGTCCGCGGAGCTGTCAGTGCGCTGCTGCACCATTGTTCCCCTCCCAGCAGCCGGAAGAGTTGCCTGCGAATGCGACTGGGATGTGCGTCAGTTGTGCCGGTTGGCCCCAGGACCCAGTCCACGCTCCTCGGGAACCCGGTAACGGGCTTTAAACGGTCTGCCTCGCACTCGTGCTGGTTGCAGGATTTCCGCAGGAGAGGAAGACGGTGACATGGTTCAGAGAAGGAGGCTGTGAGGTCCATTGAAAGAGAGAGAGAGAGAGGGGCGTCAGTGGCTGGCTGGATGAGAGCGACAGAAATGAATGGTGAGTGTGGTCAGATCTTAGAAGATGGGTATCCGGGGTTAACTGACTGATGAGATGGAGAACTAGAAACCTTTGTTCCCCTTGTCCATTCTCTTGCATTGAACACTGTTTGGTTTGTGTCTGTGCTGCTGGGAGAAGGGTTCCTCACTTCCCCCCTGAGGTCTCTGTCTTTCCCCCTGTCAAAATGTTTTTTGGAAGTTTTCCCCTCTTCTCCTAGCTGAGGGTTGGGGCCAGAGGGTGCTGCAGCTCCTACGGATGGCTTTAAGTCAATTGTGATGTCTGACCACGAGCCGTACAAATTTGACTCACCTCCTGCTTTGGTATGGCAACATGGTCAAGGTCCATTTTTCAAACATTCTCTGAACATCACAACTCAGGAGCCCTTCTGCTTATGACTGGGGAAGAACTGAGAACTATACCATTATGCCCAGACCAAGATGTCTTTGTTCCAGCTGAACCACTGACCATTGTTATCCTTCACCAGTGGCTTATCTAGGATTTTTCTAATACAGGGGGCCATGAAGGGGGCCACAGTGTACACAGGAAGGCTAAGTATATCACTAACCGACATGCACAATTCCTGATTGCCCTTTTGTAATATACCCGTAATATGCCATTATATGTGTGTCACCATTTTTACAAGAACACAGTGAAAATGGAGCTCCTCTCTGCCCTTGCTGTCAAATGAGTGTGTTTCCATCACTGCTGATTGGAGAAAGACACAACTGAAATCTGTGTGGTTTCAACTGGGAGTAAATACTGCTTGTATCTGTTCCCACTGCAGACCAGAGCCAGATATTAGCGTGTGTCAGTGGGGTTTGACGAGTGGGAAAGGAGCGAAATCTTTGAGGAAAGCCACATGCTAATTATTGTATTTAGAAAATTGTTTTCTCTTCAAGCACATTGTGTCAATCAAATAAATCTTGGAAAAATGAAAATACTCATGAAATTGTTAATATTGATAGCAGTGATTAAATAGATCATTTAAATCCAAGGCCAATATGATCGTAGCTCAGCCCCAGAGACTCCTGACTCTTTGTGTACATACGAAATGGTCACAGAGCCAAATGGAACATGCATGTTCAAGCTCTCGTGCCTTCTGGGTATTGTCGTTGAGGTGTCTCACACAGGCTGCTGTACTTATGAGTACAGTGGACTGGTCCACAGCCAAGCTGGCTGCGAGAGCCTCTTCTGGGTCCCTGCAGAGCCCACTCGCCCACCATGTTAAACGAGGGAAGAGTGTCTCTCAAAGAGATTAAGATGAAGCTCAGTCGATCATCCATATGTCTGAGGTTGCAATGTTTCCTCGTGTACTGTTACTGCGATGACAGCATCCATTACAAAGACAATTGTCTGCAGCAGAATTTCTTCACATAGTAATCGACCTCCTGTGACTCTAGAGCGGATGCAGCTTTTATAACTTTTCCCCCGTCACTCAACATCCCTTTTTCTTTCTCTCTCCTTCACAGGGCGGACGTGGGTCCCTGCAGTATAAATACATTTAACCGAAGGTAGGACCCCTCTCCTCTCACCTCCTCCTCGCTGTCTGAAATAATATTAATGCCACCAGCGTTCACAACACATTGAATTCATGCCTGCGAGGTAGATGATGTTCGCAAAATGCTTGCGACACACAACTGTTGCTACACTGCCTCAAAAGAGCCCCCGATAACGAGATATGAAGTGATGTGGAGGCAGACAACAGTGTTTAGTCAATGCAGACAGCTGCGCTATTCTCACCGGATTATACCCGAGAGATGCCTCTGATATCACAGTGATGAAAAGAGGACATATTCTATGTTGTGCTGTATGCTTGATATTAATTCTGTTTGTCTGTTAATGAACAACCAGAGATACAATAAAAGGGAAATCACAAGGCAGGAAAGAGGTCCTAATAAATCCTCCGTGAAGGCTTCTGATATGTTTATTTGAAAGTATTTAAGAAACCTAAAGAATCCTATGCCGGTTTTTATGGATATTAGAACAAAATCTGGCCACATCGCCGTCCTTCCCTGCGCTCTTCATTGTTCCTCCTCCAGCCTCTTTTGTCACAGAGGAAAGGCAGCACCATCAGTCCATTGCTGTGCACCAGCGTGCACTCAAACATGCGACCGTGCACACAATCACACAACCATTTCCATCTTTGTGATTGAGATCTGAAAGGTGAGGTGGGGGTGGGCACTGTGTGTGTGTGTGTGTGTGTGTGTGTTTGGGTAGCGGGGCCTCTCCTCGCTACTGTGTATTTCTCCTCCTCGATCCATCTGTTTCCTCAGTCCGTCAGCACCCATGCAGTCCTCAGAGGAGCAGGATTTAATTAGTACACGTGGCGCCCAGTTAAAGGACACTGAAACATTAAGTAGACGTGTTTACTTGAGAAAAGCAGCATCATTAAGCAGACTTATTTGAATAAGGGATTCTGCTGCGCTGCTCTTCCATACTGTAGAGCAGATGGCTGAAGCCCGATAGCAGAGAATGTCGTCCCTTCAAGATTCGCAGGGAAGGTGTTATGGCTTAACGGCACTAAAAGGACTCCCTCTGCAGGAGGCCGGTGTGGGTGAACTGTCTGGTTACAAAGGTTCTCACGCACGGCTGAATTCATTTTCTTTCTTCTGTGTGGGAACAACTTGAATTTGTGGCTCTAAGGTCCGACCTTGGAGCCTCAGACAGATAAATGTCAGAGTGCAAGAAGCAGGTTTGTGTTTCATGCTAGACCTGTGACAGTCTGCAGGAGTGACTATGTTAAGATACAGCTTACCAACATCCCGGCTAGTGCTGCACAATCCCATATGTTTTAAATCCATGCACAATTATCTAATTGAATTATTTCTTTCAATTTCCTTCGAGTGGATTTTGGATTTTTCCGAGTAATTAACTTTAAAACAATAGGCAAATAAATGCAACAGCGTGTGTCTTTGTTGCATTAATTCCTCGCTGTCTGGATCACAGCATTTGGCCCCTCAGCTAATTCACAATGTTCCAAAACCGAGTGTGGTTTTCATGATCTGTGTCGGTGCATGTTCTAATTGGCCTCTTCTCTTTCTCATCTCCGAATTGAAATCACAGCATCAATGACCCACATCACAGCCGCACAGACAAATATCAACCTTTTACATCACAGAGCAGCTTTGTGTTGTTTCAGCAGGGTTCATGCTTCCAATTTTAAAAAAAAGCTTTTGATGGGGCTGGTTTTTGTGTCTTTGGCTCCTTCCTGGCGGAGCTCTGGGCTTTCACCGTTCAGGTCTGTGCTCTCTTGAGATGTTGCCATGACACCTATTTGGAATCTTTTGTCTGTTGCCAGCTAATTAAGTGTTAAGAGAAGAAAATTCAAAACCTTAATGAGTTTTTATTTGTCGGTGCGAGGGAAGCCTCTGCATTAACGCTCACACAGCTGTCGAAATTAGCTCATTCTGTCACGCTTTGTGCTATTGTATTGTACAATCAGCACAGAGTATCATTTTCAACTCTTAACTTCATAACACCCGTTTTTGAATCAGTGGTACTTTTGATGCCACCGCAGTGACACATACGCTATTAAAAATACAGGAGAGCTCTTGTGAGCAAAACTAAGAATTCCTAGATCAAAAATGACACATTTATGTCGATCAAACAAAAGCTTGGATGACATGTTGAGGCTTTTTTTAATCCCATTGTAGCTACCCATCTGATTTTTGCAATCTCTGATGACCGTTCAGATCTGAGCAGACCATTAAAATGAGTCTAGGTCTTCAATAGGTCCTGTTAAATCAAACACTGTTGCTCCACATCATTCTGTGACATCATGGGAGCAGTTTGACTTAAAAACCTAGAACTGAAAAATCAATACCAATTTAATCAGGGTACAGTGAAACGGAACAGGAGGAATATCAGAAGGTGGCAGGAAGTGGATCACTATGTTCTGAATATTCAGGAGAGGTAACTTCCCCGGACCGACGGACACTGGTGGTGGGGATGAAGAAGGGAGAGGAGGTCGGGATGTCTTCCTGTGAGGGAAACTGAGGGTCTGATTTCTGTGGTAGTGTAGGGGTGGACATGGTTCACAAAACTCCACGGTACTGAAACAACACCATATTGACAGCAGAGAGGAAAAACGTATTTAAAGTTTGACAGCTTGTACATGATTGACTCAAGACAAACGTGATAGGTTGTGATTATAATCGTTGAGAGAAGCAAATGTTCCGAAATATCTGGATGTTATTTTATTCTATAACATTTGAAATTTCTGTTATGCACGAGGAAAATATTTTAAATTTGATGTTTTACAGTCTTTTACATTAGGTGTGTTTACATCTGAATAGCCCCCCCACACACAAAGTATTGACTTATATTATCACCATATACTGCAATCTCATGTGGAGCTGGCCTACTTTATTCTATAACATTTGAAATTTCTGTTATGCACGAGGAAAATATTTTAAATTTGATGTTTTACAGTCTTTTACATTAGGTGTGTTTACATCTGAATAGCCCCCCCACACACAAAGTATTGACTTATATTATCACCATATACTGCAATCTCATGCGGAGCTGGCCTACTTCATGAATTTCCTCTGATAAAACTGCAAATACTTTGAATATTAAAAAAAAAAAAAAAAAAAAAAAAAAAAGGTTCGAGATCTCTACATGATACTGGCTATATATAAATGATAAGGCTTGTCTGCAGAATGTGAACCCCACATCCCACAGCTTTCCCAGCCTGTGTGAGAGATGAAAGCAGCCCCGTCTCTGTGAAATGTTTTGGCAGCTCTGTTTCTGCCAGCAAACTGGCTTTTGCGAACTTTCAGGTGGCATGGGAAAATATCGTCATAAATAAAATATAGAGCCATGAATAATTTAGCCGAGCATTGTGATTGACACGAGGGTGAGGGTACCTGATTATGCCTCGCCGCACTGTGTGACTTGGATTACCGCGAAATCAAAACATTAAACGCGGGTTCGGCGTTTGTCTGCACACACTGTATTTTGATCCCGGCTCGTAACGACAAAGACAGCTGTGACGCTCGGTGAAACGCCTCAAGAATGTTCCTCTATTTAATTAAACTCCTGCTAATGCTCGCCGTCGTGAAATATTAAAAAATGCACACGCAGTCGTGTCAGGAGTCAAACGAGTTCACGAGCTCTCAGCATCTTCCTGCCAGAATATTCTCACACAGGTCTATTAGACTGGTGCACTGGCATTACTGGCAGTTAGGCAGCTTTGAATGCTTTTACAAGATGATCACTGGGTGCAGCTGTGATGTGCAGCAGTGATCATCCTTCACCCTGGACCTAGCGCTTAATAAGGAGCGTCCTCCATTGTTCTGTGACGAGGAGGAGCAGATCAATGAATCCCAGCACTCGGCTGCAGGATGGAGGCTGCAGCAGGCATCGCCAGGCTGCGTCTCCTCCGTGTGCTGAGTGCTGAGCAGCGGGCTGCACTCCCTCCCCCTCTTCCACTCTCTCTCTCTCTCGCTCTCTCTCTTTCCCCTGCACCCCCCCCCCCCCCCCCCCCCCCCCCCCCCCCCCCCCCCCCCCCCCCCCCCCCCTCCTTTCATGTGTGTGGAGCAGATCTGTCTGCAGCCTCAGGCAAGTGCAAGTTAACAAATGTACAGAGCGCTTGTGAAGTCTCATTTGCATAAATCTGTAGATGTTGCAACATTTCCTTAAATGGATTCCCTTTGTGTTTAATTGGGAAATGTTTTTCTCCCCGGTGCATTCTCTAATTCTTTCAAAGATGATTGAGAGCGAGGATGGCCGTGTTTGACGGCTAATATTATTTATTTGCATAATTTGCCCATCTGACCTTTATTGCGTGCACGACAGTAAAACAGCAAATCTTTTATTGTCGCCGCACAAATTTGCCAGGTGTTTTTTTTTTTTTTCTGTGCCTCACAGGGAGCAACGGCAGGCAGGGCGGCTGCATTCTGTGGACGGATAATAAATGAGCTTCAGGTTGCCACACATGAGTGGAACTGCAGCCATTCTGCAGGATTCTTAAAATCAGACGACGGGTCTGTAGAATTTCCTGCTCCTCCTTTTGTCAGTCGCGTTCGTTCAGATTTGCCATGTGGTCCCTTCAAGCTCTCCAAGGACAGGGCACAAGTGACATGGGTTTACTGTCTCGTTCCTGAACCCCTGATAGCAGTGCACTCAGATTAAGGCACGTGGCCCCTGACCTCTTGCAAAACACATCGTACTGTAGCCTTTTCATATTTAATTTAAGACGGTCCTACATATACAGTACAAGACGGTGTCACCGAATATGAGAGCAGTGTGTTTGTGGCCGGGATCCTCCACTGACATCATCTGTAGCTGTATAATCATCCAGGCCATAGCCTCTCCTCAGGGGAGTCCAGCTGAGGCCCAGCCTCCCTCTCTCCCCCTCTATCTGTCTCTTTATCTCTCCCTCTCCAACGTCTCTCACTCTCTCTGCGGAGCCAACTCTCTCTCTCTCTCTCTCTCTCTCTCTCTCTCTCTCTCTCTCTCTCTCTCTCTCCCTCCCTTTCAAGGTTGCTGTTTATGGCTGAGCGTGACACCGGTGATGGATGAGATCGAACGCCACATCAGACTGGCTGCGTGGCCCGGGATCTTTTGTGGTTTCAGGGTTTCTCTCGCTCTCGCTCTGCTCTGTAATCCCATCAGTTGGTTCCACCGGAATGCCCCCCTCAGTCACTCAGAGTCTAGCGCCATGAAAAACAGTTTCTCATATGAAAAAAGAAGAAGAAAGAAAGAATTAATAAAAACATCTGCCAAGCCATCTGGGGTGGATAAATGTGTTCCCCGTCACTGTGGAAGCACTCTGTTGTTGTCTGTGCGGCCGGCCATATTGAATAGCAAAGGCGTTTGACAGACGCAAATACAGAACAGGGAGGCAAACAATCTATATCAAACCTTCACACACACACACACACACACACACAGGCTCTGGCTGTTGCTATCCATCCTACAGTCATCTTGAAGGAATTGAGTCTGGTAACATTAATAATGTTTGACTCTGGCTTGAAGTACCCTGGAAATGAGTGCTGCTATTTGTCATATTTAAAGAGACAATAAAATGTTTTTAACCAGCAGGGGGCAGAAAAACTCAGACCCATGTATTGGCTTTGTTAATTATGCTTAATAACACAAGCTGCAGACGCACAACAATGGCTCCCGAACCTCTGGAGGCCTCACTGACTAATCCAGGGTTCACTGCCTTTTCATTTCCACCATACTCTGTCCAGGAAGAGGGTCTTGTTAAGGACCTTCTATTTCTCAAACCACAGATTTTGCTGTGAGAGTAAACTGAAACAATGTTGTATTTCTGAGACAGTCACAGCTCTGGAGGAGAGACAAACTGCCTCTCCTGGAAAACTTCTGTCTACTCACTGTTTATGACCTGCCCATTTATCTTTTATACCTTTTGGAAAAGCACAACGGGTGCACGGCAAAACCTTCTATGAATAATAGCCGATGACATTACAGTCTTGTTTAGTGCAGCCGCTGGAGAGAGGCCCTTTGTGGCGGCACTGAACTCTGCGGCGTTACGCACAGTGTTTGAACAGATAACTGTGTTGGGTGCAGACAGGAGAGACACGGATGGGTGCGATGATTCATCGTGGGTTCACTCCCATCTCTACCATTAAAGGTTGTGATTCACATCCACTGCTGCTAAAGAGTCGCTGATGTGCTGTCATGACACCAGACGGGATCAGAGTCAGATTTGTGGCGAGATCGCTGAAGGGTTCAAACACTTCGGTATTTCCAGTCAACACGTGTACTCCCTGTACTATGTCATGTGCGGGCAGGAAAATGTTCGATTCAGGCTTGATAGCTTACAGTTCATAAATAATTGTAAAATGTAGTGTAAAATATAAACTATTTATGTCTATTCTGCATTATTCATTCTGTAGAGATCCACATTAGTGTCTGTTGCTAGTGCAGACAGTGATACGTCTTCAGCCAATATATTCGCCCAAACACGGGTTGGGCTGTACTTTTAAAGGGATTTCAATTCTTGGCAACATTTTTCAATAAAGTGTTCACAGTTGGCTCCAAGAATAGAAGAGAGCAGTTCATACAAATTATACTGTCTTATTTGTCTTGAACTAGAGCACTGGGTTGGAGGTGTAATTAAAAATATATTCAAAACGTACCATTCATCTGAGAGAGTGGGAATTCTAAAGGTGTTTTGCATATGACCTCAATATCCGTATGGCAACACAAATAAAGTTTGATCAATTTCAAACCCTTTTATTTTCACTTGCTCTTTGTCAAGTACCTCCACTGAAATTAAAAAAGCCTCTTCAGAGCAAATATGGGTCACCATCACTGTTGCCGTGCTGGAACAAATGCTATCTCCCCAGCTTATGTTTTTGCATTTTTATGTAATGGGGCAGCATGTGCATGAGATGCGTGTGGATGAATCATTAAAGGAATGCAGATGAGGCTGTCTAATAGCACATTTCATTAAAGGTGCTGAAAGAAGTGAATGGAAGAAAAACAAAGCAAAATATAATCAAAGCACAGTGTTGTTATTCTTCATATTTCTTACTCCTGTTAACTGTTTGGAGCAGAATTACTACTATTATTATTATTATTATTATTTTCTTCTCATTTTAAACCAGTGTTTAATTTTACCAAGTAGAGAATCTGACGGAGCACAGATGCAGAAATTCACTTGGACCCATACCATTGTGATTAGAGTTGTTCCAGATTGTTCCTGTATCGTTTCTTAAACTAGTCAAAGCAGTAAAATAATGATTTATGAACTTAGCAAGGCATAAAGCATTAAGCGAACGGCCATTGGAACCACTGGGTGGAAAGGGCTAGAGCCAGTCCTAGCTGATATTGCGCCAAAGTACCATGAGTATAAAAATGTGTGGAACAAAAATCAGAATCTACAAAATCTAGGTATTTTTACCTACATTAGGACACACACGCATATTGATCTGTCATTCTGAGATTTTAGATGCAGTGAAAAGAACAACTGTGCAGTTCATGTTTTCTGTGGGTACAGGGTAAGCATCTTGTTGTGCTGCAGTTCTATTATAATGGATCCAGCTCTAATAGCCCACTGTATTCTCTGAGTGCTCAGCAGTACGGTATGTATTGTACACATCCACCATGTTAGAGGACCCATAGCAATGTCCCTGCTAAATGGAATATAAATCCTTACAGTAAGCTGTACCACTGCTACATACTGTATCAGTGTTGTATGTCTACTGCAGCTCAGATGACCTGAAGCATCATTAACAACATGGGGAAATAATGAGATGAGCAAAGAGAAACATTTCCTGATTAAATCCGATCATCCGGTGAGACTACATTGTATAGATATGTTTGCTTTTAAAGGGCCGATGCTGCTTCCTGAAGTGGCTCGATAATGGAGCAGACAACAGGGATGGAGGAGGAGGAGGAGGAGGTTAAGTGAGGACAATGATGAGGATGCAGAGCAGTGCGGGGTTGAAAGAAATTGCTTTTCCTCCAGATTCACAGAAGAGAAAACACAAACCGTTTCACATAAAACTGTCAATATACTTTGGCTTCGTCCAACACTTGACAAACTTCCCATCTAACCCACATCGGATTGAAATGATGTCAAGTTATGAGGGAGGAAAAAATGCAAATCTGCCTCAAGCGTAACTGACTAACTGAAAACATTCCAGTATGTAAAATACTGTTTTATTCGTACTATATTTAATATCTGTTTATGCCCTCACTTGTTTGCGATGACTGTAACGCTGTGCTAGCTGTAAAAAAAAACTCCCTCCAGGCTTGAAACTGCCCTGAGAGAGAGGAAGTGCATGGCCTTTTTGTATTGACATACAGTCCAACTGGAGTGATATGGTGTCTCTGACTGCACACGCCGAGGCCCCTGCGTTCACTCTCCTGCAGAACTTCCTGGCATAGGAAGTGTTCTGAGCCCTCGCGCTCCAGTCCTGACAAATCGTATCTCCTGTGTTTGAGTTAGTATATGTCAGCCTCTTCCGTGTGTGTGTGTGTGTGTGTATGTGTGTGTTCCAAATTCCCTCTGCGACTTGTCTGTGCAGATGAACTCTGCAGGTGGACAACTGCCACTTCCAATCTCGTTCTGGATCCTGGACTTTTCTTTTAGCCTTTTATTTTGCAGTTCCTCGTTTTTTAATCGTGTTATTCTTGGCATCAGATGTTTCCCCTCTGCTTTGCCCCGCTCTCTAACTCCACCCCTTCTTCACCCACCGCCCCCCACTATACTATTCCCCTCTCTTGCCTCACCCCCCCCCACGCCTCTTTCACACTGCCCTGCATCACACATGCACCCCCCCTTCATCCACCTCTCCCTCCTTCTGATTCCCCCATACCTCTGCCTACATCCTCCTCCTCCCCTTTCCCGTCCCCCTCCCCTCCCCAGCTCATGTTGGTAAAAATATCTGCAGACAGCAGGAGCAGAGGCTCCCTCTCGCTCTCTCTCTCTCTCTCTCTCTCTCTCTCGCTCGCTCGTTCGCTCTCTCAGACATCCCACCCATGTGATCTCACAGGCTGCCTCTGCTCTGCTCCACTCTACTCCAGTCAGGCTGCTGCCTTTCAGCCGGCTGCAGCTAATGAGCCTTTGTGTGGCCAAAGAGAAAAGAGAGAGAGAGAAGGGGAGGTAGAGGAACAGAGAGGTATAGTTAAAATGAGAGACTCTCTCTTCTTGCAACAATAAAGCATATGGTTATGGGCAGCGCATGCAGGCCGAGCTGGAGAATTGACTCTCCTTCCCTCTTGCACACTTTTTTTCCCCTGTAATGCCCGTGGAGCTCAGGGGTCGCTGCAAGTCAGTGGACTGAAACAAAATGGGAACCTCTTCATTCATCATGTCTCACCTTTCTTTTTGCTTTGAATCGCCGCATTTATGATTGTGCGGCTGCTGTGCTGCTGTGAGAAGAGGTGAAAGGAGGAGCAGTCTGCCAGAGGATACAGGTCAGTTGTTCCTGTGAGGGCCAGCACACACACACACAAACACACACACACACCGGAGTGTAATGTGGCCATTGCAGGACTGATGTGTCATGACTTGCTCCAGATGCCATAGGCTTGCTGCCGTCACTGGTTATGAGTGTTTTTGCGCCTCGTGTGTTGTCACATCCCTTTTCCGCGACTGTGGGAACCTCGACAATGACAAGGGGCCTAAAGAAAATTAATTCTACTGAGAATGCAGGTGTGCCACTGTGCTGTTAGCGCTGCTGATTAAGGACAAGAGTTGGCTTCCACATTTGATGTGTGCAGAGAGAGGCAAACACAGGGAGGGGCTTTCCAAGCTGGCTCCTGCTGCATTATTTTTTTTCTGGGATTTTCTCCATCGTGCCACAGTGTATGCTGCCCAGCCATGATTACTGGGAAGGCAACAGTGAAGACAAAGAAAGAAGGAGCCGCTGGAAGAGAAGCGGCGCTCTCTGTTTTTGATTTAGCCATGATGAAAGAGGTTCAACCGAGAACACCCTCAGTGCTGTGGCCCATGATGTCATGCAAGTCCAGATTTTAAGTTTTCCCTCCTGCTGTCAGAGGAGACACGAACCAGCGATGCATCAATCCGAGGAGGGAACTGGTTTCACGGAATCCGCTTCGTTTCACCACGACGAGCCGGCACAGACTGACTGTAACACTGCGAACAGTCATATGGTAAAGCACTAGTTGAGAGAGTGCATTAGAATCTCCATGGAAACCACTTTTGGTATCAAAGCCCAGTGCAGCATCAGCTGAGGGCTAAGCATATGAATAGGTTTCCAACAATAGTATCTAATTAGGACCCTTTCTAGGAAATTGAACAAAATTGCACAGAACATTTCTGCTGGAAATTTCCAATCCTGCTGTGGTGAATCAAACCAGTTTGTGTTCTCATGTGAGATTAACAATCTCTAAATGGTGATGAATATTTCAAGTCCCAGGAGGCTAATTTGATTTCTTTCACAAGTCATTAGTTAATATTTTCTGTTGTCATCATTCAGCAGAGAGAGTGGATTCTCTTGATCCAACCCAGTGATTGGCTTCACAGTAAAAAAAGGCGATTTACTTCTGGATGAGCATCCCTTAATTTTTTAATGAGATCTATCAACCCTGGCTCCTCTCTCCTCCTCTTCCTCCCAGATGGACGATGCCTCACATTCCTCAGTTGTAGGTAGAGCTGTTGACGCTGGAGCTTTTCCAAATGCTGGTGGTGCCATGACACCGCACTGAACAAGCACAGCACCCCCCCCCCCCCCCCCCAACAAGCACAGCACCCCCCCCCCCCACAGGAACAATGACCCTCTTTGCAGCCAGCGCCATGGCACCTTATTTCTCCTCAAGCAGCGTGTCTCTCAGGCAGCATTTGCATCTGTAATGACTCAATAGCAGAGCCCAGATGAAACAGTCTGTGAATGGAACTCCCCCACAAGCTGCTCTGGCAGATATGGACAGAGTGGGACTGGGTGAAGAAGATGCACGCCGCCTTTACCGGCTCCAGCTTCCAAGAGAGAAGGCAGTGAGGGATGGAGCTGCCAGTCACAGCAGTCCTCGCTGTGCTACAGCGCAGTTACTGGATTTTATTTATTTTAAAATGGGCCGCGAGGTTCCAGCTGCTGCTTTTCCAACAGGGAACACGAGACTCTGCAATGAAATGGTTTGAATGACTGCATTTTCAACTCATGTCATGACTAATGACTGAGTCCTGACATATTACCAAGGAAATGACATGACAGCTACCTTACATAAGTGATCGGAGCCAGCTCCAGTGTACAGGTGATTAGCTTCAGTGCATTGACTGATGAGTTGGCTCTTGTTGATACAACTAACTGCATCACCACTCAGGAGGAGTTAATGGCCCCTCCACTGACACTGAAGTGCTGTGGAACACTTGTGTGACATCAGCAGCATGAGGCCTTGACTGTTTATGAAACATTCGAGCTATTTTGTTTTCATTTAACATCAGCTCCACGAAGGATCTCATGTCCACACTGAGCTGTGAAAACAAAGACGTTCATTCTTGGTTTGAAAGCTCTGGGTCTGCTTCAGGTTTACACCTGCACACACAATCCCATTGTAGTCAAGTGGTCACATGACACCCATTATCATGCATGTTATTGAGCATTAGAACTAATACGGAGGCAAAACGCTTGTGTGGACAGAGGTCATAGTAAAATATGTAGTAGTATGAATGCAGCCTCTGTATGAAGAGGCCTGACCTCCGCTATTTAGTTTCAGCCACACAGAGCAGCTGTGCATGGCATAGCTGCCTTCGTTTAGCCAAAGAACCTCCAAAAGGAATTAACTTAAGCCTCCGGCTGGGTGTTATTTATTGGTCCATTCTGCCTATTGCTTTTACAGTGCTTTAAAAAGACACGATTATTGACATTCTGCTCTGTGGTACCTGCCTTTTCCCTTTTTCCCCCTGGTGTGTCACAGCAACTCGCTACAGGATGCCTCTTGAACAGCAGTCTCACTTATTCCTCCTCTGGTGCCACATATAGCCAATCCCTTCACGCTGTCGCCACACTTGCCTGAAAAGCTCCGACTGCGTTTGCACCTGGATAAAAAAAAAAAAAAAAGCTCTGTCATCTACAAGATGTCATTTGACATATTTTAGCCTGTAGCTGTCTAGTCGTTTGCTTTCCTGGTGTACAGAGGTCACATAATTAAAATCTGTCCAGAAGACTAGTTGGTCCACACTGGAATGATGAATTACTGTAAAGAGGACCTACAATAATTATTAGTAGCATTCTCCCTCCTTCTCGCCTGGGAGCTGTATGTGTGTGTGTGTGTGTGTGTGTGTGTGTTGTCTCACGTGTAATTGAGTGTGCTGAGGATTATGAAGGCCCCTAAACTGGATATTAGATCATATGTGGCCCCTCCGCTGTCTCTTGGTTTCAGGTGCAGATGCAGCAGGCCATGAGCGGAATACTGAAGAGGAAATTTGAGGAGGTGGAGGCCACCTCCTCCCCGTGCTCTTCCCTGCGGGAGTCTGACGATGAGGTCTCCTGCAGCGAGAGTGGAGATAGCAGAGACAGTGTCAACCCCTCAGCCTCCGGCCCCTTCACCCGTGAGTGCACGTGTCTTTTTAAATGCATGCATTGTGCTAAGGGTTGGCCAGCGTGTGCTACTGATGTCAGGATGAATGTCATGGAGGAAAAACAAAGCCAAAGATGGGAGTGACCCTCGGAGTCCATGTCAAAGAAACAAATGGTTGTGGCTTTGATTCATGATTATAACATGAAGACATGAATATACAATAGGAGTCCAGTGCTGTAATAAACGGAAGGGTACGCAGGCAGTTTCCCTTAATAGGATCAGCATCAGTGTGAGAATGAGCTGATGCAGGCTCAAGCTGTGTGTGTGTGTGTGTGTGTGCAACACTGCTGACACTGTACATGCAAATGAACCAGTGTCTGTGAACAGCAGCGAGAAGCAAAATTGTGAAATATCTGTTTTAAGATCAGGAGAGTTTAAGAGTTGGAGTTATGGCCGATACTTTTGTTTTTGCATGAAGTCAAAATGCACAGATGGGGTATGATCAAAGACGGGTGTGTTTTCAGCCAGGATTTCAATTTTAGTGGAGATTTAGTGCCCCCCCCCCCTTTCGTCACCTTCACCATTCACCCAGGGAATAATTCATGTATCTTGATGAGAAAGAAGCGGACCCATTTCAGAAGCTCATATCTATTAGCGTGTAAAAATTGCTGCAGCCTGATAGAATTAATATGGACTCGTTGGACTGAGCCATTGGATTTATTGATGAATTGATCATTGTCTCATTCATCAATCAATCAATCCACTTGTCAATTAACTGAGAGTGTTGATATAAGCTGATATAGTATATATATAATATATATCAGCACATGCATAACCATAAATTATTAGCAAGACTAAGAAAAGCAGTAAACCTTTCACATCATATTTGCTTTTCTTAAATGAGACTCAGGCCATCATGAAAATAATAGCGTATTCATCTTCTGTTGAAAAAGAAGATGGGTTTTAAAAGAAGAGGCCGCAGTGACATTTGGATTCTCTGCAGATTGTCAGTTTTGCCTTTTGAATTTACAAATGCTTCACAAGAGGCCAGGTACTGAGAGATTCCACAGCTCACCCCGGCTTGAAATGACTCTGTAACGAACAAAGCCTTTTAATTGAGGAATAAACCAACCACAACAAAAACACGCCTCCCTCCCCGGCGGGTTCAAAAGGACACTGAAGTCGAATCCAAAAAGGAACAATGTGCTCATGGGAATCTTAATGCCTGAGAAATGTGAGTGAACTAGATCACACAGTTGTAGTTCATTAATCCTTTTGGGGGACTGAAAGCATTTAGATGTTTGATGGAGAGAAAAAAATCTCAGTTGTGTGATGGTGAAAGAGCAAAGGGCAGCAGCCTTTTTTGAATGAGAAGAGTAGAAGAAAGTAAACGAACATTTTTATAAGATGGGATAACACTTGTCCATGTGAATGACATGCAGGCAGGAGTCTATTAGCCGTCTTCCTGCGGGGAGGGGGCTGAGACATAAGTAGGGTGCTGCGTCCCTGGAGGCTGAGCCTTCGCCTCGGTGTCAGCTGCAGCTGCTGGTAACTGTGGGCTTGAGAGGGTCAGCGGCGAGGGAGCGCTGCACTATTAAGACTCCTGTGAAGTGGCATTGTGCACGAGCGGTGACTGACCGTGTCGGCAGCAGGGAGAAACAATCGAGCGATTTTAGGATTCACCCCACGCTGTGGCGTTAGGGAAGAGAGGACAAACATTTTCTATTTTTGTAGCATCAACACTTGCTGACGATAGTTTTCAGAGTTGTGTACATTGTGTGTTTATTAAGTTGGTTTAATGTTTGGCCTGGAATCACAGGGATAGGATGATGATGATGAAGCCATGCGTGCCCAAGAATTTCAGTGCATAGCAACACTGAAATAATCAATACATTGTAAGTCTTTGAATGTGAAATAGCTATAAACTGGCCAAACGATATATTAATGTACACAATAACAGTGAGCACATCAATGATTTTATGATTTGCTGTCCTATCTAATATGGGGCTTCTTGAAGAAGCCAATTAACATGTGGTAACTGTTTTGACAGCGAGCACGAGCGGACACATGTTGTGTATCTCTGCGTACGTAGGTAATGAACCTCTGCCGTGTCGCCCCTCAGTCTGACAGCTCTACATCTGCAATGAAAATGCATTGTCCCTCTTCCGGGGGGGTGTGGGTGGGGGGGGGTGAAGGGGTGGGGGGGGGGCTGGAGGAGCTGTTGGAACCAGATGGTTTCTATTTGTCTGTCTGATATGGCAGTGAATGCTGGGAACGCTGCTTCTGTGAACCAGCTCTCCTCATCTCTGAGCCAGATTATTTATGCTCCACCGTTTGCCACCCCCCCCCCCCCCACCCACCACCGTTTGCACCCCCCCACCCCCCGCCTCCCATAGAGCTCTCCTTAAAAAGACACGGAGGACTCGCAGGCCGAGCAGAACCGCAGAGATAGGATAAAATCCTTATTTTATGAAGGTGTGCTAAGTTCAACATATTAAGGAACGCCTTGTAAAAGATGGCAAGAAGGAATTCCTCGTATTTCAGGAGGAGCCAACGGTCTCTCCAGATCTGTGGCCCAGGTTTAATGATAAAAGAGTCACTTATCTTAACAGGCTTTACATAGCTATAAAAGTGTTCGACTCCAATGTCAAAGATTGTATGCAGGATAAAACCTCAGCTGTGCCCGAGTGGCACAGTGATCTGCAGTGTGGGGCTGTAATTCTTTCCATGTGGGATCAATGAACTGTCAAAAACACAACACAGCACAATTTTAATGTTTTCTTGCCCTTATGCTTCGCAGCTGATTCGATACTGAAGCGAGAGAAGCGCCTGCGCACCAGGAGGGTGCATTTCGAGAACGTGACAGTTTACTACTTCAGCCGGCGGCAGGGCTTCACCAGCGTGCCCAGCCAGGGCGGCAGCACGCTGGGCATGTCCAACAGGCACAGCTGGGTGAGGCAGTACTCGCTGGGCGAGTTCGCCGTGGAACAGGAGAGGATCCACAGAGATATGCTGCGGGACCACCTGAAGGAGGAGAAGCTCAACTCAATCAAGCTCAAGGTGCGTGAGTTGTGATATGAGCATCAGTCGGTGGATGTCGGTATCAAACCGGCTGTGTTAGGAATTACAAACGACTTTGTTCTGAAAGACATTCATCTTTTCTTTTTTTTCCCCCTCTCTCGGAGACCTTTCTGTCTTTGGGCTCAGCTCTTTGTTCCCTCACTTTTATCATAAAATTGACTTGGATGTGACTCCCTCTCGTTTCCAGCTGACTAAGAACGGCACGGTGGAGTCTGAGGAGGCCAACACGCTCACGGCAGAGGACATCTCCGACGACGACATTGACCTGGACAACACAGAGGTAGACGAGTACTTCTTCCTGCAGCCGCTAACCACCAAAAAGCGCCGGGCGCTGCTGCGTACCTCCGGGGTAAAGAAGATTGATGTGGAGGAGAAACATGAACTGCGGACCATCCGGATGTCGAGGGAGGACTGCGGCTGCGATTGCAGAGTCTTCTGTGACCCAGAGACCTGCGCCTGCAGCATCGCGGGGATCAAGTGCCAAGTAAGTCCCATGACGTGCACATTTTCTGTCCACGCTCCATTTTTCTAGACAGCTAAATACACTGAGGCAGGAAGGTGCGGGATAATATTTCTTTACTTTGTTGTTTTAATGCACCTCTTACACAGCTCAAAATGAAACGAATAGCATGGTAATGCAGACGTGTGTTTCCCTCAGGTGGACCGCATGTCATTTCCATGTGGCTGTACAAAAGAGGGCTGCAGCAATTCGACCGGCAGGGTGGAGTTTAATCCGATCCGCGTTCGGACACATTTCTTGCACACTATAATGAAGCTTGAACTGGAGAAGAGTCGCGAGCAGCAGCAGGCGGCCCCGGCTAATGGCTACCGCGGCGAAACCAACGACCTGGCCGGCGGAAATCCTCTGGTGCAGACCCAGCACAGGTTAGAATACTCGCTGTCCGACGCTGGACCACAGACGGCCGGCGTCCACCTGCAGAACATGGACGAGATGGAGGAGCCGCTGGACGACGAGGAAGAGGACGAAGAAGACGAGGAGGAGGAGGAGGAGGAGGAGGAGGAGGAGGAAGATGAGAACGAGGACGAGGAGGACAGCAGCAGCGTTTGCAGCGGACTCTCTGACTCAAGCACGCAGAGCTTAGCGAACAGCGACTCCGAGGAGGAGGAGGAGGACGAAGACGAGTCTGAGAACTTTGGGGAAGACGCGACAACGCCGCCACCAGTGTCACACACTGAGGTGGTCCCTCTGTCCTCCGTGCTGTGCTACAGTGACGTCTCTGCAGCACACGACAACCACATGAATGGAAACTCTTATTTAATGACCTCCCCCTCGGCAGAGTACTATCAGCTGGGCAGCTCTGCTGCCGTCTCCGGCGGCCAGACCAGCCAACCCAGCGAACCCTATGGGGAAGCCTTAGCATTCCAAGAGCCCGTCGGCATGACCAACGGCAGCGCGGCACAAGGGCCGTTCAACGTGACGGCCGGGCAGTACACGGACTACTCCAATCAGGCTGCCGAACAATACGCAACCAATCACCACTTCTCCCTGACCAACGGCGCTCCAGCCGGCCCCCTGACCTGCTACACGGCAGATCCGGACAAGAAGGCGCCGCCCAAGGTGACGTTTGTGGAGCCGCCTGAAAACCAGAACCAGACGCAGTTCCAGAACTACCTGAACAATAACTCCCAGAGCTCCTACGGCTCGTGCATGACAGCAGAGCCGGCGCAGCAGGACTCTGGCGTTAACAGACAATCTGAACTGACCTCACTAGCGAACAGTACTAAGAACCTCCCTTTACCAGACCATTGCCCCGAGGTCACAGCCATTTAGTGAGCCACGTGTTCTTAAGTGTTCTTTTCACCGTCTCAACTTCACTGGAGCCTGACCAAGTGGCGTTTAAAAGGGAACATACAGTCACCGCCTTTTTCTCTTTAAATTATCTGAGCTTGCATTTAAAAGCAATTCAAAGCCCGCCAGTACATTTTCATCTGTAACTACAAAGCCATAGGAGGAGGATGGAAACGGACCTGGCGCTGCAGCACGGCCGTAACTAAAAACAGAAAGGAGGAGAAAGGAAAAAATAAATAAATAAAAAAAATATCAAAATATCAGTTGTCATGCTGTGCAATGTAATTTCAGATGTAGAGTTCTAGTTTGAAGCAGATATTGTTCTGTAAATGTTACTTTTCTATGTCTGTTTGTGTCAAATGTGCAAAAAAAAGGTTTACTGTTTATTTATTGTTTCTGAATTCTGTGCAGACTTATATATTGTAAATGTTTTGATAACGACGTGCATGCTGTTTTAGGGGAATCTCTGTGACAATTGGGCAGGAAAAAAATTGCTCTTGTTTTATATATATAGATAAAAATGTGCTGTATACATGATGTACATTGCTCTTTTTTGTCACTATTATTATTTGCTTTCCTCAGGTTTGGAAAAGCATGAAAAAAAGCCTAAACCCTTCAACAGCATAAAGTGTGGTCACACATCAGAATAAGCTCACAGCCTTTTGCACTTAAAACTACGGCCGCTCACGACCCCGCCCCTGTCACTGACAATGAAGCATTTCATTAGCAGGATATTTATAAAGTAGCACTCTGACATATCTCTAAAACCAAGGGAAGCTCTATGAGTCATCATACACAATAGAACTGTCTTTATCATTTAATGAACAGGCTGGAATCGAGAAAAGCCTTAATCACTGCATAAGCTGCATTACTCTGAGACGCTTGTTTATGTGCATTTGATAAACATCTTGACTTGATCTAGTGAAACGTAAAGTGCAATAGTTTGAAGGTGTTCTCTTTAAGAGGACTGGGAGTGATTTTAATTAACTGTCTTTTTCCACATGCATTGGTTTTTACTGGGGGATAAAAAAAAAACAAGAAGCCACAGTTTCAATAATTCCATACGGGGGGGACCCGATGGTCGAGGTTGACAATCAAAGCTTATTATCAAACGTGATTCATATCAGTGTTTAACAGACGACTCCTGAGTCCTATGAGCCATCGAAAAACCACAGCCAGGTGATAAAACTTCATCACCAAACAAATCTGTAAATAACCTTTTACCGCATCTTTATAAAATCACAGAGAGAAAAAGGGAAATTTTACCGCTCAACAATCTGGAGACTGCAATAATTCAGTGATCACTACAGTAATATGTCGCTGAGCTCTTTCGGTCCTGCATGGTCGCAGGTATTTGTCCCCTCTCCCGAGCTTGCAAACATCTGCCCAGTTTCTGATCTTGGGGGTTTGGCCACAGACGCTCTGGCGATCGTGTGTCAGTCGGTCAGTACAGACTCATTGTGCCAAAGCATACGGTGTGTGAAGGCCATAAACACAATGGCACGGCATCCAGTGAAGAACCCTGTGTTTCATTCTGTTTTCCAGTATTTATTATGAATGATATATTGAGATGTTGTATTTATCGTGGTTTCCTAAAAGTCTGTATCGAGTAAATTGCTTCACTATCTTGGAATAGTCTTTCTTTGTTTCATGCTGGTTGTGAGTTGTAAAGCTTTATGTGCCTGATTTATTTACTCTGACTTCATATTCCGTGAAATGCACATGTTTTGCACAAAGTTGTACAAGATTTTTTCAGTGTGTTTGGCCCCCCCCCCCCCCCCCCCAAGTGTAGATAAGTTTGTTTTCAATTACTTCATTTTTAACATGATTTTGAAATATGTTGGATTAAAACTGCTCTTTGGATCTGACTGCTCCGGATGCAATATTGTGTTAAAGCTCACAACAGACCCACAGCACTGAGGTTACTGCTGTCAGGGCACTTATGACTAATGCAATTTCTTAGTGCAAGGCGCCCCCTGCAGACCACATAGAGTATTAAGCAGTGTGAGAAAATCCTTCATAGAATAACACGTAAGAACATTTTAAGAAGGGCTTTTCAATCAGATAGATGTAAAGCACTGGGAACTACTAGAAGCGTATAAAAACGTTGATTTCACTTACACAACAAACATAGATCATTTCAGCATATAAAGGTACCGTTGAATACTTGATGTACAGAGGTGCTGGGCTGTTAAAAAGTTTTTACTCTACAACAATAAAATCTGAAACTTTAAAAAGAGACATACTACCCAACAGCATTTATTGAGCTCAAAATAACACCTTAATACCAAGGCTCTCAAACAGTCTCCAGTTGAAGAAAACACTCATATTTAACCTGTTCCTCCCCAAACAACCATTGACATTCTCCCACTTTGGTCTAAACACCAGTGCCAGCACCAGACATTCAACTGGGGCATTTGATCTGTAAATAGATTTCATTGGATGCTCTATTCTACATAGTAACACTTAAATAATACAAATAAACACTGCCACGATCGAGAGAATTGAAACATTCATCATAATGCGTTTATAAAAGGTCACATCATCAGTTGTATTTTTTGCAGTAACTTGGACTTCGGATAAAAAAACGAAGACTGAGGACGAACCATCGCTTGTGTTTCAAGGTCGATTTTCAACTGAAGCAACATCCAAACATGCACTCACATCATCATCATCATCATCATTTCCTCTCTACATCCATTTGTTTGGCAAAGGTTTTCTTAACTTAAGACTTAGAAATTCACCTCAGGAGAAAATTCAGTTAAATAAATCGACTTTGACCTTTTCCATCAGATCACTGCAGGAGTCGACCCCCACCCTAATAACCCCTCCACCACCATAACCCAACCATTCCTTCCACCCAGTATAAAATGACATCCAAGGCACTGGACGGTATCAAACAACGGGTTCTTTAAAAGATAAACAAACCAAAAGGGACAATGCACTCCATCGCTGTGTTTCACACTTCCTCTCGTCTTTGGTGCGAAACATTTAGGAGTCCAGCTTGATACTCATGCGACCTCCGCAGAGGAGGTGAGGCTAAACGACAGATTACCATGAAACTCAGTCGAAGGATCAGGGAATCTGGATCAAGGGGCAGATCCAGGATGATTTTTTTCTACCCACTTTCTTTAGTGCTGTCGGATATTTCCAAACATTTGTTGTCAAAGATCTGTCAGAGAATAATACGAAAAGCTTGAAGTGTTCACGAGAAAGGAGAAAAATCCAATTGGAGTGAATTGAATTGCAGTTTGGTGAGAGGACTGTTGGGCCCTGGTGGAGGTTTTGTTCTCTGCCAGCTCTGCTTTTTTGCGTCGGACCCATGTTCATGTCTCGGCAGAAAATATTCAGTGATGTCTTCACCTACCTAATACCGCAGGGCTGAGAAGGCTCGGAGCAGTGAAAACATTTCAAACACAACAGAGGCACTTGTGGATCTTCGTTGCTTGATGACTCTCAGTTCACAGTCTGACCGGCGCTCGCTGCTTTTCCTTCCAGCAGAGAAATGCTGGATTTCTCCCAGAGCCCAAACTCTCCAGCAGCATCACTTCACTTCTTCTATGTATAAAAATAAATTAAAACTCAATGTCATTGATCTAAAAAAAAAAAAAAAAACTTGCATTACAACTGCATACAGTAAAGAATACTTATGTACTCGGTATGCCTCGTGCATAGTGAATAGCTACTTGTAAAGTGGTGGTTCGCACACTTAGACAAAAGACCAGAGCTGGTATCTGTCTGAGGGGTTGCACGCGGCGAGAGAGGGCCGCTCGTGACGGGCAGTCAGACACATGTTCAGTCCTGGGATGAAGAATAACTGGTTCTACGTGGAGAGAGGACAAAGCCGTTAGTCTCCTAAACAATGACACGTAATCTTCTGAAACTGTGCAGAGACGCATACAAAAAAAAAAAACTCACATCCTTCAGTTCCCATTTTTGCTCCGCTCCTACAAATGTGTTCTTGCCTTTATACTGGCAGTCCTCCAGCTTCAGTGCCCCGCTGGCCCCGTGCAAACACAGCTCCTTCTGAATGTTGTGTCTAATCTCGTGATGTGTGGAGTACTCAAAATACTACCGCACAGAGGAAAAAAGGAATCATCACTGTACAGCGATTGAGGCCATTCATGCGTTTTGCCGCTGCGTTTCCTAACTGACCTGGTTCCCTCCTAGTCCGTGACATTGGTACATGATCAGCTCTTTCCCACCCTCATTGTTCTCCCCAGCATCCAGACATGAGTCTTTGCCCACACTTTTCACCTACAGAGAAAGAGAAGGGGAAGGGGGGGAAAGCAGTGGGAGGAAACAAAATGAAAAACCAACATCCAGTGCAAGCTGTTCAAACAACTTTAGTCTCTGGAGTGCTTTTCGGTGGTGTCAAATTGGAACTGCTCAGTATACCCTCTGGAGATCCTATGTGGAAACCCACAGTGGCTAGACAGAGCTCTGAGGTTTGGAAAGAGAGAGAGAGAGAGAGCTGGTGTGTGTGTGAGATCTTACAGAGCCAAAGTGAAGTGGGTTGAGATCAGGCATGAAGACCTCCGGATAAACGTTCTTCAAATACCAGGAGAAGCTCTTGCACTGCAGCCGCACCCGGAGGTCCACACGTCTGGAGATGTCTCCAAATGACTTCTGTTGAAGCAGTGACAGCCAGGAGGATCTTGTTCAGACACACTGGACATCAACTGAGTTATTTCATTTTGTTATCACTGATCTGATGGAAGTGAATCAAATTTGGCCAGAGAAAACCTACTAAGGAAATTCTGTGTAGCAGTATGCTGAATAAAAAAAAAATGACCACAGTTTTTTGAAGTCTAAAATATCCACAGGAAAAACACAAAATTCATGGGATATGAAAACACTGGCAAATCAAATCAACTAGCTCCAGAATTTAAATTCACTGGTTCCTGACAGTGCCCTAAGCAAATCAGAAACCAGTGAAAATCACCGTAGCACGAGATGAAAAAAAAAAGGCCTGAATCTGCACCAAAATGTTTTGGCTTAGTCCTCTGACCCGTACCACATCATTCCGAATTTTTTTTTACAGTCATGTGCCTTGTGGTTTTTCTTGGAATCTGGCTAAATAATGGACATATGCAGATGAAAACATTACCTCCCTGGCAGAGGTAATATAGTCAAGAGCAGCTGTTAGAGAACCTGAGCACAGCGGCTGAGCTAAATGCTAATACCAGCATGTTTCATGTGTTGAGTTTAGCAAGAAAACACTGAAACACCAAACGTTAATTTGAGTCTAGTTATGATGATTCACACTGCGGAGACAATGACCCTCTGCACCAAAATTAATGGCATATCTTTCCAATAGTTGTTAAGAAATTTAATTCAAGAACAAAAATGTTGCACCATGAAACACAAACAAGCGTTATTGAGAGAAGCTCTGAAGTGTCATCCAATTAGAAAAAAAAACATTACTAAACAAAAAAAAGACAGAAACCTAAATGCACATTAACAAAAACAAATACTCTACTTCTGGAAAGTCAATGGCTGCGTCCCAGTGCTCTAATGACTCCTTTCTTCAACAAATTAACTTGAGACAAGGGTATTCCATCACTGCTCCTTTTAAGCCGAGGCGTAACAGCACATCTAAGAGGTCTCGCTGGCACCTCAGCGCTCCTGAATAACGAGAGCTCTTAAGATAATGACGAGGCTGCTGCTGCTGCTGCTCACACTAGTGAACGCTCATCTCTGCTGCAGCAGATTCCTCGAGGCTCTTGATGACAGAGCCGTCTGTTTGAAGCCAGTGGGGAGGTGTAGCCCTCAGGGAAGAGGCAGTTTACAGCACCTCAGGGACCACATGTTTGGAAACGCAAAGGGTCGGGTGTCACTTACCACAGCCGACTTCCTTCCGCCCCCTTTTCCCCGTCAGTCGTTTAACGGCTCTCAGCCACTAATAGCTCATCTTTCTTGTTTCATCTCCACAGAAAACTTGCAGAGAGAACGATCGCGATCCTAAACTGTGCGCTAAGCAAGTTCAGATCACATTTAAAGCTGGTGTTACTTTAACTAGTCTCTAGGGGGGAGGGGAGTTGCTATCAAAGCTGCAGGGCAATTTGCTGCTCAGTCATCGTTTCACAGAATTTAGAAAACAGGACTCACGCACGGGATTGGAGAGGCACCACAGAAGCGGCACTTACATCTCTGGCAATCTGCGCAGCTTGCTGGTTGCGGCGGTAGAAGATCTCCTTGTAGTCGTCCATCCACACCTCGGCCAGACGTACCTGGTTGCGAGCAATCACCTGCGTGCCCTTGGGGAAGGTGTGGGGGCTCTTGGTGCGGAACACGTGACCCACAACGGAGCAAGGGATGATCTCCAGCTGTCCTCCGCACTGCCACACCTGCAAGGTAATGGGCGACCGCACAGGTATAACGACGTGCACTTAGAAACGTCTGACACTGGGAGGAGTCAACAGCTGATTAACGGTTCAGTGATATTCGGTCTCCATAGAATAGCCGTTAAAACGACTCATAAAGAAGGCGCAACTCTTACATTCATCCCTCCTGGAGATTGGTGTCTGAAAACAGGTTTAGTGATGACTTACCCTAAACGACATTTCAATATTCTCTCCGCCCCAGATTTCCATTTGTTCATCATAGCTTCCGATGTAGTAGAAATACTCTTTGGAGATGGAGAAGAGTCCACCAGCAAATGTGGGAGTCCTGTGGGGAATTAATTAATTAATTCAAGGTTTGTTATCATTTCCAACAAGGTGATATTCTTTAGTCATGCATCGTTTTGGTGCTAACTTGATCGGGTAGGTTTCATCTTTCCTCCTCTTCCTCTCATGATCTGGAAGACTCTCCCAGCCGAACGCCAGGCCCCAGTCAAAGTTTCCCCGGTTGTGGTTCTGGCCGTAGGGCGACGGTTTCATAAACTCAAACGTGTTGAGATCAATTGTCGTGATGTCGGGACTGACCACCGCGGTGAAGTTCTCTGCGATCCTTGCCAGCAGTGGCTCCAGCCACCCGTGATAGCATTCACCTGTTCGGACACGCAAAGAAAGGACAATAAACAGCAATTAGTTAAATACAGATCGCCTGGTGGCCTGGGCTCCCGAGAAAAACACTGCGGTTGTTTTCCTGTGGGTGGGTGTGCGGGTGCGGCTACTACGCAACAGGTTGTTCATGTGCGAGTGACATCGGCGGTGTTGACTAACAGTGGGCGTCCAGGAAGGTGAGCGTGTCACCCGTCGCCACGGTAGCACCCAGCAGCCGGGCGGTGATGAGACCTTTCCTCTCTCGCTGTCGGACGACTTTCACAATGCTCAGGTCCTTCAGATACTCGTCCAGCTCGTCCTTCAACACGTCTGCAAGTACAGGCGATACCAATCACACACGGAGCTGAGATACATGTGCCTACATACGTACATACTAGAATAATAAAAAGCCCCTTGAAGGTTATTATTAATTCACATCATTCCCACCGCTCAGGCTGAAAAAGTAGGGAATCCTCTGTGTCCCCGCAAGTGAGTTAGCAGTGTCAGCTGGAGTGCGTTTTCTGAAACCTTCTCCTCTCCACCTCCATCCGACCTGTTTACAACAGTTAACTCTGACTCATTTCTAAGCTCAGCCGCCACTAATTCCTCTTAGGAAAGTATTCACCAGCAGCCCCTCGCTTCCTGCCGTAACCCCGCAGACGGAGCGGGGAGCTCGTCTCTGCACATTTTGTGCCGCACCGAGGAGCTGCCCACCCAGCCCGCTGCGTGAAATCCAACCAGCCAGAAAAAAAAGAAAAAAAAAGAAAAAGAGGAGAGCGAGGGGCAGTCCTGAAAGGCCCCCATTGAGTTTTTACCGTCCACGCTGGCGTCGTCCACCAGGATGATCTCCTTGAGGAGAATGGCCGGGGAGGTGTGCAGGACACTGTAGACTGTCCTCAGCAGAGTGCTCCAGGCCTCATTGTGAAACACGATTATCACACTGGTGGTTGGCAGGGGGGGGCAACGCTTGAAGGTCTGCTCAATACATCTGCAGCGAGAGGAAGAGGGGGGGGAAAGAGCACAAAGATGTGACTGTCCGGTGCGGCTCCTGAGCGGCACAATGGTTCTAGTTATTACAACTGCACACTCTCCCCTGTGGGGTGTCCGTTTCAAATGTGACACTGCATGTGTGGCGGCCTTAGAAAATACCTGCCATATCAGAGGGAGACCTTGTTACTCATCCCTTATAAAGACCGTCTTTTTGTCTTCGTCATGTCCTGACCACTCACTGACATGTACTCGGATGTGCCGTAATTAGCCAAACACAAACATGCTTCACTCCTGAACTGGCCACAGTCACTGGGCAGGCATGCTTTAACAAAGTCCCAGTCTGAACAATCTTCTCTGTGGTTTTTACGCAGTTGCGAAAAAAAAAATTAAAAAAAGCCAGTTTGTTTGGGTTAGCCAACTGGTGTTACCTCACACTGTCTGTAGTCCTCTGTTTTTCAGTGTGGAACTTTAAGTGATATTCTGAGCCAATACATGAGATTGTGGAGTAGTAATATCAAAACTGGAGTACAACATGTACAGCAGCAGAGATTCATTTACATCCACTAGATGGTGCAGTTACATGAGGTACTTTAGTAAAATTCTAAGCCACTGAGAGAATGAACTAAACATTATTTGGTAACAAAGCTCACTCATACCTTGATCTCCTGGTTTTATTTTGCACATTTTTGCAGAAAGTCATTGGAGTGACATTGCACTGGTTTTTAAAAAGCATGAAGATGATAAGAGACTGACGTACTCTGGTGGTCGGGTGTCCACTCCCAGGTCTCTGCTCAAGGAGATGCGGTCGCTGGCGTACAGGTTAAAGCAGTGCTTCTCCTCACCCCTCTCCTTCTCCTTCTTACCCTCGAGGGTCAGCGGGTCAGCATGGAAAGCTTTCCCACCAGCTCCCGGGGAGAGGGGGTCCTGAGCAGGCCGCTCCAGGGCCGGCCGGAGCTCGGCAGCAGCGTAGCGACCTGGCAGACAGGACGTGTCGTCTGCTCTGTCCTGCTGACGCACAGGGGCCCTGATCTGCATCTTTGGCATGGCGTCCCTGAGGTTATTGACAGCCCCCATCATCATGCCCAGCATGGCGTCCCGCTTCACCGCCATCTCCTTCAGCCAGGGCTCCTCTTGCTGGCTCTGGCTCCCCACTTCCCATTGTATGAGGAACACGAACGTGACAAAGACGAGGGCCACGATCACCAGTTTGACTGGGTGCAACCTCCTGCGGAGCACTCTGCGGAGAGCTGTCATTCTTCTTTGCTGGAGACCAGGCTGCCTCTGGACTGCAGCTGCAATAAATGCATTCACAGGATGAATGACACTTCCATGTGGACATGTAAACATCTCTGGCTGGCTGTCAGGGAAACATCACAGGCAGGGCCATGTCACTAAATCCACATGAACACCTTCAACTGACAGTTCAAACATTAGAAAACGTGTTACAGTTTTAATTTGAAAAGCAGCTCAAACTAATCTGTCGTTATCTACACATCAAATATCCACGATGGTCTCACGAAATCGGCACACACGCTCCTAACCGGACGCCTGTAGAGAAGGAGAGCACGTACCATGAGGCGCAGGACCAGCACAGATTGTTCAGGTCGGGAAAGACCTTTCACTTGCTCCTGTGAGATCCGACGCACCGCATCCTGCTCGGACCGGAGATCCTCTTGCTACTTCCTTGTTGGACTCCGAGAGAACTCTCCCGTGCAGCCAGTGACACGCGAGGAGAGATCAAAAGACAGGAATTCGCTGTTGTCTGCCCTAACGAAACTTCCGTCTCGTTGGATCAAGGTGAGCTGCCTTCAGGTAGAAGGAGGGGACGAGCGGGCGCGCCTGCGCAGAGGAGAGCTGTGCGTGTCCAGATCCATACCTGAGGAGAGAGGAGACACGAAGACACAGCCACTCGTCTGTCGCCCTTCTGTTTACTCCTGTCACATGTTAGCTCGAAGCACAGCGGAGTCAGACACTTGTCCTCCTGGTGGAGTTCTGCGCGCGGGCTGTGCCTCCGCGGGTCCTGAGCACAGTTCTCCACGGATTCAATAATGGTGTCATTAATGGGATTTGCCCAACCGGTCATTCAGCGGGTCAGTTGCCGGGTTACAAATAAACGGAGGAACGCACAGTACCCCCCCACACAGCCCACCGCGTCCAATCGGGCTCTCAGAGGGAAAACCCCACGGCCGGGATCCGGCGACACTTTGAGAAACGCGCAGGCACGCGTGCGTAAAGTTTCGCATTGAAGAGCCTCTGCTCGCGTCGGGCGATGGGTGTTTAGAAAGAGAGGTGACACTCACCAGTGGAACTTTGTCTGCTCGCTGTCGTGTCTCTCTGGTTTCTCTCATGCTTTGATGGAGGAACGCAGCGGACGCCAGCCGCAGGGAGCCCGCTCAGGCGCCCTGCCTCCCCGCCTCTGGCTGGCACACAGAGTCCATCCGCCGAGGCGCCCTCTCCACGGCAGGCAGCCTCTTTACTCTGGCCAGTAAAATGTCCACTGTGTCCCACTTCACCCCCCCTGTCCTGCCTGTAAATGAAAACTCCCCAAGACGTTGAGAATGTGTCTTTTTTATTGTGAAAGTAATCACAAACAAGTGGCCATTTAGAAAAATGAAAAATCTTAGCAAAGGACAAACTTAATTAAAAGTAGGGATTAACCTGAGAAATCAATTATTCGGTGTAAAACACTGCCATGAAAAAGAAACTCCAGGCTCTGCCCACTGATGTGGATCTGTACTTGAGTTCATTCATTCAGTCTCATGCTGCAACCCAACAACAAACTTAACTTGTTTGGTGGATGTTCTAACAGACAGGTTTAAATGTGCTCAGATTTAACTGGCCCTTTATTTCAAGGTCCAAAAATACATTTGTGATTTTAAGGTTGGTGTCAGAGAGACAGGAGAAAATGCTGCATGTGCCTGAACCCACCCCCCCACTCTGTGGTTTTCCTTCAGGAATGTCAGCAGCACATTCATATACTCACAAAAAATTGCATTTGACAGTGCAAACCAAACAATGAAAGTCAACTCCATCAGAAATGAATTCATTTTTATTTCAGAAACTTTGTAAGCGCACGCACACACGCACACAGTCCAACACTACGATCTCAGTGCAGCGCGAGCCTTGTCCAGGATGTCTTTCCTCATCCTCGGATAATTTGGATGAGCCGACAGAACCTGCGGTCAAAAGCAAACATGATTCAAGGGATTAAAAAAAAAAGAGTTTGAAGTTGTGAAACTGAAACCGTCCCCAGGTGTCTCACCCTATGACACACATCTATGGCATCCACATGCCTCTTTGCTTTAAGGTAGTTGAACGCGAGCTTATATCCTGAAATAAAAAGACAATGTTTGTAATAAATATCATTCTCTTTGACCCCCTTGTCATGATTTCAGTCGACTCACCAATAGTCGGGTTGGTCCGATTTCCGTATTTCCAAGCCAGTTCGTAGTTGAGCGCTGCATCACGGAAGGCCTGCTCCTTTTCCATTATGTAGCCCAGATATTCATAAGCTTTACAGCAAGACTGGGGAAAGAATTATAATTGTTATCACAAAGTATATGGAATAAAAGCACCTGTAAAATCTAAATAATGGAAAAATGAATTGTGCATCTTCAGTTCTGACCTTGTTGTGATTAAGGCATCTCTTAAGCAGGTCCCCAGCCATGTCATACTTCCCTGAATGGATGTAGATGTCCGCCAGGAGCAGCCAGCTCTTCTCGAACTCGTCGGCGTCAATGAGGCTCCAGTTCATCTTAGCGACGCGTTTGAGCTGGTTCCTGGCTCGCGGCGTTTGCTTGAGCATCATATAAGCTGTTGCCAGGGCCAACAGTGCCGGGACGTTGTCTTTCTGGATTTGACCAAAGAGGTTTAGGTTGAACAGGATTCATCTGACAACAACCTTTCCTTTATTTCAAGTTGAAAAATCTAATTTGAGGAACAAACATAATAAACTGAACTCACTGGGCTCAGCCTGACACAGTGCACTGTGGAGTTCATTTTCAAATGGAATGACTGACATTAAGAGGGAGCCTGAAACAACGTACAGCTCCCAGGGAGGGTATATTTACACAAGCCAGACAGACTGGTGTTAATCATATGCACCATCTGTAGTTTACTTACCTCATTGTTTGCGACCTCTGTGAAAACAGCCAGGGCTTTCTCCACATTGGCCTTCTGTTTGGTCGCCAAAGAGCAGTAGTTCTCCAGGATGCGGAGGTGTATGTGTCCGCCCGGCGTCTGAGGCTTTAACTCCTTCAGCAGCTTCTCGGCCGTTCTTACAGCGAGCTGCTCTGACTCCTGCTTCTCTGTTGAGTTCCTGATGAGGGAACGCTCCAGCTTAGGACTGTAGGTTCATCAACACACCAGTATAGAGTTGATCATTTCACAGATGAGCTCCCGCTGCCTACCCGATTTCACCATCAAGGTTCTCAAACACTTCTCCTCCCATGGTGTCATTGTCGGGGTTGAGGTAAATCTCAATCATGTTATACACGGCGTTCTGACCCCAGTCGTTGTCTTTCCGAGCTTTGTTGAAGTGTCTCAGGGCATCATTGGGTTCTCCTGTGTACCTGAGCAACAAGAGAAAGCTTGATTGCACAAAACTACACTTAAAACACACTGGTACAACAAGAGGGGACATTTGGCTCACCACAGATACAGGCCTTTGCAGTAGTTAAACCCAGGGTCAAACTTAGTCCTGGAAGAATTTTTTTCTGCCATATCAAGAAATCTGGGCACTTCTTCCAGTTTCCCGGCCCTCCTCAACAAGTCAATAAGTCGTGACAGCGTTTGGTAGTTGTCTGAAATAACAGGCAGGAGTTTCCAAAGGTCAAATCACAAGACTCGCGTTTACTAATTTGTCTTTAAAAAAAACAAAGAAAAACAGGAAAGAGAAACGTGTCTTTGTTGCACCTGGTTTGCGCTCCAGGAGCTGTTGAAAGTGGAAAACTGCCTGTTCGTAGTCCTGCTTCCTAAACATAATGTCAGCCATCATCTGGGCAACAACACATGTAAGAAATTACTTCTATGAATTGGTTCCAAAGAAAAGGTTACACACAATTGTGATGGCAGTCAGACAGAACAAACCAGAGTTGCGTCCTCATTAAACTGGTCGTTCTTCAGAATGACGCTGCACTGCTCCTGGCACGCATCAACCTCATCCAGCGTGAGGCACAGCCGAGCCAACTCCATCATCACCTAGGAACAGGGAGCGCTTTCATTTGGTTAAAGTTGATGTGACAAGATTATTTGTGGAATATTGTAGGGAAGACAAACAAAGCCTTATTTCCGACATTAGCAACCGTGATCAATGAATTTTTAGAAAATACAAGAGCGCGGCACTAAAAGATGCTTGTGAACCACAGCTGCAGTGAGCGCACAGAACGTTTTTTGATTCGGCTGCACTGACCTTGCGATCGGTCTCACAATACACAAGAGCTTCTTTGTAGAATTTGACTGCTCTCTCATAGCCCCTGAGACTTGTGTAGTGTTTAGCGATCTCAGCGCAGATCTCCGCTGCAAGCTGTTTCTGAATGGGGACGGCGTCAGGCTGCTCCAACTGCACCCGCTTCAGCACCTTGGCCTGAACATCCCGGGCCTGCGAACAGCAAAATATACAACCATATTACAGGAGGAAATACAGTTCAAACCAGTCAGAGACGATTGGGATTCAAGAAGGGTTTGCATTATTTCAGGCAGGCAGGTAAATAACTGAAACAAAAATGTAAAAACATGAGTGAGAGATAAAAGGAGAACTCACTCTTTGCAGAGAAATTAAAGCTTCCTCATTTTTGTCAACCTTGTTTTGGATCTTCGCCAGCAGGACCAGATAACGACAATCATCTGAGAGAACCGTTAGTTCGTTCCCTGTGAGTGTCCAAAGAGAAAACGAGAGGGTGACACTAACCCTACATACACACAAAGTATCCTCCTGGCTGGATTCACGTTTTCATATTATTGATACGTTTTGCATGAAAACACCTTCAGCACCTGGTTCATGGGCCAGAGCTTCATGCAGCACCCTCTCACAGCGCTCGTACTGCTTCATCTTCATCAGCAGCTCTGCCAGGTCGTAGCGCAGGAAGTTCTGCTGCTCGGTTTTCAAAGCGGCTTCGTAGTAGTTTATCGCCTGCGCAGCGGCAGAATTATCAGTGGTTTTGTCTGCGTTGAATTCAGTTGTCGTTCGACGAGCGTGCGCAAACAAACCTTGACGTAGTTGTGAGTCTTCACCAGGGCTTTCCCAATCTTGCTGGCCAAAGCACCATCTTTGGGGTTTTTCTTCAAAGCCTGCTCGTAAACACTGATGGCCTTCTCTGGCTGAGTATAGGCACACGTGACGTTATGTAGTGTCAACATTTGTTTGGTTTTCAGGTTTTGTGAACATCACTCACAGTTCTTGTTGTGACGTTGGGGTAAACACATTGAATGACGCTGCATGCTAAGAGCTAAGAGCTGATGGGAAAGCTGCAGATACCTTATCTGAGAGTTGAGCTCAGAACTGACTCACAACCGGAGTCTACGTCATGCATGGCCTGTCTCCACGTCCTACCTTCTACTCTCGAAGCCGTTTATGTATAGCACAGTATCTCTACCCTTTGATCATGGCTTCAAGGTGAACTGTGCTCCTGCCCTTCAGTCTGGGTCAGTGTAGCTTTGAGTGTCGCTATTTTGAAAAAGGTATGAAGGACTCAGCCAAAATAAGACAGTGACTAGACAATTTAGACAGATTCTAGTTCTTTGACGCTGTTCTCTGGGGTCATGAGAAAACGTGAACATCTCCCATTTACCTCTTGAATGTTCATGTAGGCATCCCCTAGCAAGAGATATGTGTGAGGGCTGGGCATCTTCTCCACCATCTCTCTGGAGAAAAGAAAGATACCACATCATGCAGACATGTTTTGCTGGCTCCCAATGCCAGTAGCACCAGAGACAAATAGAAGATTGCTGTTAAGATTCAGAACACATACGCTTTAAAACTGAAAATGCATTTCTGGGTTCTTTTCGATTCTGCTCACCTGTAGCAGCTCGCATACAGACGTTTCTCTTTTCTGTGGTTCAGATAAATGTCTGCCATCTTCTCCTTGGCTTGGATATAGTAGGGCTGCTCAGGGGTTATGTTTCTCAGCATGCTCAGCGCCAGCTCGGTGTCACCGCGGAGCAGGGCCAGGTCCGCATTGGCAATGGTGACACGCAGCTCCTCAGGAGTCCCCGAGAACTCATTGATTGCATCTTGCATCACCTTTGCTGCTTCATGCTGAAATATTTATTCCGTTCATAAGGTGATACTGTCCCTTTTTTTCCTCAACATGGCCAGACACAAGTGTGATATCAAAAGGACAGCGTCATACCTGTTTGCCGTTGAGCCACAGGGCTTCAGCTAACTCCAAGAAGACAGAGACACAGTCAGCGGGGCTCAGCTCGATCTTCTTACTCTTGGACTTGGAGGACGATCCAGCTCTGCGGACCCCTGGGAGACCCATGGCCATCTGCAGTGTCTGAATAGCCTCCGTCAGTTCGCCCATTTTCTTCTGACTCTGAGCCTTGATCAGGTGGTACAGAGGATGTTCTCGTATCTGGAATGGGACAGGAAGTCGTGATACAGTCGGACAAATAACATCAACACTGTCAAGACATTGCACATCTGCAGTGGGATTATTGATGTAAGCAAGAAATAACACTCACCACAGAAAGGCATGTACAAAAAAACCTGCTGTTATCTTATAAATTCTGTCACAGACCCCTTATTGATTTACTGGTTGCTATTTTATTCTTTGCTGTATTTAAATGTCCAGCTGGGGACTAGATGGCCTGGTTGTAATGGTTGGAATTGGTACGGACAATGGTATAAGAGCTCTAATTATGTCTCATTAAGATTTAGCAGCCAGTGATACTGTCATCTTGATGGTGATCTTACCTCAAAGTTATGACTGAGGCAGAGTTCGAGAGACTGGGAACACAACGTGAAGTTACCCTGCAGCAGATGGATCTGGGCCATTAGTAGATGAGAATCTGCATGAGACGGACACTGTTCCAAGCAGTGATGTAGACTGCTCTGGGCAGCGTCGGTGTCACCTGGATGAGAAGAAGCAGCAGAGTTTAAACTAGAAGCAACCGCAGACAAAACCACTGATAATTCTGCTATTTGAAATGCATCACTCACCAGACTGAAATCTGACTTTGGCGAGCAGGAAGACCCCTTGGAGGAGACCTGGCACAATCTTAACGACCGTATCCAACAACGTGGCACAGTGCTGGAGTTGAGGAGCAGGAGTTTGGCCCTGGGATAAAGGCTGAAACACAAAACAGGAAAAGGCGTTACTTACCAAAGACGATAACGTGTGCACATCTCTACCACACTATCCCTAAATGAGTAAAATATAGAACACAATGCTTGGTGGAAAAATTTATGTCTGACTGAGGCTCTCTAACACAACCCATCCTTACCTTAGCAGGACAAAGTGCCAGATACTCTTTGACAATCTCCAAAAGAAAGTCTGGATTGAGCTTCTCCAAGTATTCTGTTCCCAGAGGTAGACCCTGCAGGGTGGAGAAGTGTGTGTCCACTGCATCGTTCAACAGGTTGGTGACCTCCTCCTGGGGTCGTCGCTTTTTCACCGCCAGTAAAGCGCGCAGGTACAGCAGCTCCTAAAAAAGTGGGGGGGGGGGGGAGATTAAAGAAATGTGGTCAGCAGGAGGACATGGGCAAAACAAAAATCTAAATCTTCAATTACTACTGCTGCTGCTTGCCAGATTCTCTTGTTCTGTCTTAATTTAAATAAATCTAATAATCCTGAACCAGATCTAATAATCCCAAGGAATAACATGGTTTAGGATTCTAATAATAGACCAAAAGACCTTTCGTGCTCTTGTCTAACGGCATTTATAAATAGACATTACCCCAGATTTTCCTATAGATTGTTGAATCTCTGTGAGAAATTCCAACTGCTGCTCTGCGTCCTCGAGGTGGCCTTCTATCAGCTGGCAGCGAATAATGCCTGGGTAATAGAAATGCAAAATTATTTCGTCTTATTAAAACATATTTAAAGGAAACTAAGAATTGTGTAGACAAATGATTCATTATATGTTACCTGTCAAAGCAGAAACGCTGGTCTCATCCAAGGTCATGGCGGTCTTGTACCACTTCATGGCCTCCTTGATTCTGCCCTGAAGGACCATCTGGTAGCCCAACTCCGTGGCAAAGTCTGAGTCCCTTGATGCCGCAGAGAAAGCCCTGTCCACCATCCTGAACGTCTGCTCAATCACCTTCTCATTCCGCCCACACTACAACAAGAAGAGTCCTAAATCCAAACATTCTTTGCAAGTGAAAAAATTCTTTAAATGGGAGAGAGCATATAGATAGTGATCAATATAGACAGAGATAAATCCTCTTACAACACGTGTGAAGGCGAGAGACATTCTGTAGAAGAGCTCGGGGTTATGCGGTTCCAGAAAATCCAAGTTGGTGATGAGATTTGAAAGCTGCTTCACTGACTGTCAGAAGACAAATAGTGTCACATAATAGTGTCACTGACACTACAGCTCATACATCAATCCCACTGTGTTGTTTCCTGCCCAAAGTGAAGATAGGTGAACCTTACCTCAGTAACATCTCCATCACGGCATAAAGAATGCAGAGCTAACATCCGGACTGCCTCCAGGTTATTTTTATCCTTCTGTAAAAGCCTGAAACATGACACACGGTGCAGTGAACGCAGTCCATCTTCTACATTTAATAAGCTGCGATTGCTGTGATTGATTGAACATACGATACCGCTGCACTCTACTGAGCCAAATAAAATGAAAACTCAAAGTAATTGTGAGGACTGACAAAGATTGCACCGTCTCCCTTGTGCTACTTTCGGCCCATTAGCAAACAGCTACAATCCCCTGAAACTGCATGAGTGTGAAGAAGAAAGTTCAGATAAGCAACCTCTGTGTTAACTTGGCTATGGAATACCTGTGTGCTGCCTCCATGGTTTGCTCCCAGTCTTGAAGGCTGAGCAACAGTTTCATCTTCTTGATAAGAGCAGGCACAAACTCAGGGAAACTCACAATGACCTGGTTCACCATCTCCAGTGCTCCCGAGTAGTTCTGGCGATACTCATAGTATTGTGCCTAGAACAAACCAAAGCCTTACTTAAGGTTTATCATTTGCACAAGCAAGATAGAACCAGGGATATAAGTACGTGCCTTAACACAAAAAGAGAAACCAAGAGAGCAAAGCTAGAATAGCTGAATATAAAATCTAATTTCACAATAAATCAAGGCAAGTATAGACACAATACAGGAACAGAGAATCTCTCATCTCACCTTTCCCATCAGGGCAAAGATGTCTGGTTTCTCCTTCAGTCCCTCATCAAAGTATTTTCCAGCTTTCCTGGCGTAGGCATCTTTACCAGATGTCACATCTATCCAGGCCTTTAGGATTGTCCCCTGAGCAAGAAATATCAATGTGAACGTGACCAGCCATTTCAAACACCAAAATGCTTTGCATAGAAAGTGGGTGACATGCATGTCTCACCTCTCTGGAGCCATTGGAGAGTTTGATCATCCTCTCTGTGTACTCCCTTGCCTTTTCATTCCGCCCCAACAGCCAGAGAAACAACCCAGCATAGTAAAGACTCTTGGGTGAAGCACTTTTACGGTCCTCTTTGACCTTAGCATCAAGTTCCTGAATGACTTCTCTGTCTGTGAACACAGTGACACTTACATTACCATCAACACTTTGGTCCCGTTCTGAGCTTGTTCGAAGTTGGACAGCCATGATATGAATCAAATGACAACTGCTGGATTACCTGAGTGTGTCTTCTTTTTCTCTGCATAGACAAGCGCCATCAATGTGCAGAGAGATACATCCCGACTGTCTCTCAGCGTGTCCAACTCCGCACAGGCTTCTTGAATCTGATCTGTATTGAGACAACGGCATAGGTGCGACACATGGCAAAGATGCAATAGTCGAAAATAAACTCTATATTTGTGGTAAGAAAGGGGTCATAATATGACTTTGAATATGTGGAAATAAAATTTGATAAGAAGAGGTGATCCTATTAAACAAATAAAGTAATAATTGTAAATGATCATAATACTACTGGAATGAAATCGTAAGCATTTTTTTTCCTACTATTATTTTTCTGATTACATTATTACTTAATTTTTGTCATAATTCAAGCCTTTGATCCCGATATAAGAGAGAAACGAAGATGTGGAACTTCATGCTGCAATATATTCCTCTTACACCTGTTTACTCGTGTTCACCCTACCCTGCATCAGGGACCCATAAGCATGGAAGAAGCTGCAGACGTGATCATGGCCAAACTTCCTCTGAGCAGCTGCCGCGGCGCTGACAGCGTGGTTGAAGTATTTCTCATAGCAGTAGTACTTGATCAAAGCCTGTGAGGAGGTAGGAAGGAAGTTAGAAGCATAGGTTCCCGAGGAATCCCTGCTGCAGCCTGGATTGTTTTCACAACACGACGAAACCGAAGGAGCGCTGCGGTTAGCATCAGCTCAGGTTAGCTAGCTCGTCCTTAACATTAGCCGATGTCTGTCCCCTTCGGTCGCTGCTGTTTCTCAGGACAATAAGCAATAGGACAATATTCTCTCGTGCATCGCCAACCACTGCTTCATTACTTTCCCACAGCGCAGGCTAAACGCTCATAGCCCGGGACCATCGAACACAGGCGCTTACCAACGTTGTTTCTTCATCCTCCATCTTGGCTGAGAAGCTTTATGCTCTTACAATAATCGGCCCGAAGCGAACTATCACATCACCCTGAGTGTGTTCTGTTAAAAGTGTTAAAAGCGACGTCAATTGCGGGTTTCTCGGATCTCACGCCATCTTGCTCCAAGTCCTTTAGCGTTGCCTGGTAACTTGGTAACGCGTACGTGTTGAGGGATTATTTTGCCCAGAGTGTTTCCTTGCAGGCACAACATGAGCGCCGCCTGCTCGCGTATAAGAGTCTAACGGTGTTGTTGAAAAGTGTTAAACCACAAATAGTGCCTGGCGCTGTCTGAGAATGTGTAAGATGTATTATTTTTTGATTCTTTGGACTAGAGGTAGTAAAGTTTCCTGGCTGTGTCTGCTTGTTTCGAAGCCTGACAGGCTAAATATAGGGAATTACTCATTGTTCTGTCCATCTTTGAGCTAGTGTCACCTTTTTCCTCCTAGGTGACGCTGTTACACCGTTACACAATAAAATGTTACGCTACCATAGTCCTATTGTGCCTGTTATCATTTTAATAATATTAAAAGCTTAAGTTAGTGACATGATTTATTATTGTTGTTATGATTATTCACTATTTATTTGTGTCATCAATGTGAGGGCATATTTTTTATAGAAGAATTGAATTTTACAATATAAATAACATATTAACAAAGCTTAATATGATGATGATGACCTGGGAATGTTTATTTTTTTTTAAGGGGATCCCATGCAAAATGCAGAAAAGAATGGTGCAGGTGACGTGCAGGTGACAGTTTCACCCACTTTGAATATATGGAATTAGTCTAAGAGAGGCTTGTTGGCTTGAATTACAGTCATGCTGCATTCATGTGCTCAGCAGGCTTGTTGTTCGGGTGGCCCTCTGTTTGCCAGACCTTTACGCTGACACGTCAGTCATGTGCAGTGGAAATATAATTTCCATCTGGCCGCTGTTAAATAGTGGCCCAATGTTATGCAACATGGTTGCATTGAGCTCTTGATGTCTGCAGCACTGAGTCCATGGCAGCAGAGCCGGTGTCCAGCATGGCTGCAACTGCACCAGGGGAGACCTTTCCATGCCTTGTCAGATACTATTTAGCACTAACTCTGGCATAAAATCATTACTCTCTCAGCGCATGCCAATGGCAGAGCAAATCAGGTTGATATTGAGCTCTGAGAGTGTGCAGCAATGGTAAATGTCTGTAAGCTGCACTATTTATCTCACAGTGTATTTTACCATATAAATACACATGACCCGTAATATTGACTTATCTGTCTTTATTAGTTTATTAATCTTAATTAAATAATTTGTCATTCCAACATTAGTGATACAGAGTAGTTGTACAGGTGATAAATAAGGTGTACTTAGCAAAGAGCAACAAAGACTGCTTGTGTTGTTGCACTTCCAAAGAATGCATCTGAAAACCTATTAGAGGAAAAACTGTGGAACATCTGTCCCCTGGGATACGCTGCTATAGCATTCTAATGGCCGTAACCATTGTGGTTTGAACAGACCATTATTGATCAAAGAGCCATGTCCAATAATACAAGCAGCTCACTTCAATGAACTCATTTATTTCCTTTTTAAATGTATATTTGAATGAATAAGGAAATACAATGTACTAATTTGAACATTAAACACATTGCAGTAGCGTTTCACTTTTTCATGAAGTGATGATATGTTTGTGAAATCTTTCAACTGACAGGGTGCTGTCTGGAAAGTGAATTAGTAGTGATTGTGTGAGTTGCTGTGAGTTTCCGGGGGGTGGTGCATTTGAAACAGGGTGTGTGTGTGTGTGTGTGTGTGTGTGTGTGTGTGTGCGTGTGTGTGTGGATAAACTGTGAGTGTCTGTCAGTCAGTGTTTGTCTATTAGCACAGCACCTAATCTAATGGGATTTTCTCCCCACCTTTCTACAGAAAATAAAATTACCAAGCTGTAATGGAGGAGCATTCTCAGATTTCTTCCTGAATTGTTTTCTTCGTTCTCCTCATGCCAGTGACCAGATACAGAGCCAAACGGACATCCTTCCATATATTGCATGCCCACACTGCCAAACTTGTGAGACGCCTGGGCTGGAGACGGCAGACAAACCTAATACAGTTGATGTCCTGTTGCCGAGCAACCGGCGAGGAGAATGTGCACAATCACTCTTGATTTAAAGGCCATTAAAACTAGCAGTCTGTAACCCCACCTGTTGCCATGGGGGGGGGGGGGGGGTGCCTGATCTGGTTTCGGTCTCTTTAACATTTGAAAAATGAAATTGTAGAAATAAAATACCATTTTTCTTTATTGAAATAAGAATCTTTTGACCTTTTAATATAAACAATTGCCAATTTGTCTCCATCTCAGTGACCCCAGTTTTGAGAGCACGCCGGTCAACATTCAGTGGACGTGGCACAAAGTGATATGTTTTTGTGAGACAGAATGGCAGAAATAATCAGCACTTTGCCATCAGCCTTCTGTTTACTGCCCTCAGGATTCAGCCAGACAGAAAAGGTAAAAGCAACTCTGGACTGTAATGAATATTTGGACTGTTGTTAATAATTAATAAACATTTTCCACCCACTTAAGATGCTAATAGTTTCCGGCAGAAGCCACAAAGCGCACTCATGAGCCAGATACCAGCTTCCTGCGCAAACGTTTTATACTGCACACTAACAAATATAATACTCTAATTTTCACCCTTCCAGCTCTGATACTCACTTCTTAGAAATGAGAGCACATTCAAGAATGTATTTTGTTTATCACTCAAGATTATTTGCTTAAAGTCATACATTCTTAAGTGCTAACAATATCCCGGGAGATTAGAGAGATCAATACAAGTTGAGCCATTAACAGTTTGAGTGCTCGTTACATTTTGCACATGAAATAGACGTTGATAGCTTCAACATTTTACAGATTCTGAAATGACACTAATGCTGATCGCGGTTAGGTAGCGATAAGGACCGTTAGCAGTCATCAAGCTAATAACTGTAAAAGCTGATGAGTAATGCCTCTGAATCAGCAATGCAGTTAGAAAAGAAACCTGTAATCGTAACAGTTGCTCATCAAATTCATTCATTCATTCATTCATTATGTCTAAGAAAAGAGTTTACCAAACAAAGCTCCGGTACTGAAGGTCATAGACTCGTAATGCAGCTTTAGTGTTTGATGAATTAATATAACAAATAACAAATTCACTTCATAATTAATTATATATTCATACTCTAATCTTAGATAATCCACATTTGCATTCATTTTAGAGGGGAAACATCCTCCAACAGTTTCCTTGAACTAAAAGACAAATAAAAATCCTGATCCATGTGTTGTTTTCTGCAAGAAATTGAAAAACATTCATTCCCACTAGGATCTCTGCACTGGACTCCTGTGAATCAGTGTTTGTACACACCATACGATATTAGGTCTGACATACATTCAGACAACAAAAACACAAAAGAAGCACATGCTGGCAGATGAAGACAGAAGCCATGAACAATGTATACAATTATAAATGAACTCAGGGTCATGGAAAGACTGAAAAACACACAATGAATGAAAACTAATGAGTAAATCATTTAACCTGTGTGAAGTAAGACTAAGCATTGATTAAAACGGGACTTTCCAACTGAAATGAACATTTTACACATACTTAAGGTTGACATAATCTTTATTCTTTTCATTGAAATGCTTTATAACAGTGTCTCGCATGCAGTTTGTCTAAACACTACAAGCATTATGTATTTGAATGATGGGAGGTGTTCCACTCTATGTAATCAAAACATTCTCTCATTATGCACAAAGTACAGTGTAAGTGGTGAAGGTTTGAATGACATCATGCAAAATACACTCACATTAATGGAATTACACTTTTATAACGCAGAACGACAGATGCAGCCACGATAGATGGCGACGGGAAAAAGTGACAGAAGCAACACAACCGAACGCCCCGATGAAATGTAAACAGAAGTAGGAAACCATCAAGGGCACGTGAGATGTGTGATGCCGCGTCCTTGAGACGATCATTCAGAATATTCTGAGTCGTATCCTATTTAGATATTTATTATGATAAAAAACAGAGGTAACCTGTATGAAAACAATTCACAAAGCACACAAACACTAAAAAAGAGACCGACCTCCCCAACCTTTTTCCAGCACAAATTTTAGATACAAATTTGCATTTGAATAAAAACATACTATATAGTGATCATTGATCTTATTGAGAAGTCCATATGACAGTTTTCACATCCCCTGCTCCATGTACCTGTCTGTCTGTCTGAAGCAGAACCTGGGGGATAAATCTGTAGTTTTTATATTAGAGATACTACAATACAATTGGTTATGCTCCAATATCTCATAATTAAAGTAGAATACACACTTTGAGGTTCATCATCCAAAAGAAAAAAAAAAACATTAGGAGAGGGTAAACACACGGAGGACACCTGTAATTTTGGAGGAATCTGAAATTTTGAGTGGGAAAAAAGCCAATAACACAGAAGCTCTCCTGGAGGCGGTTTCCAGTTTTTTAAGAGTTCAACGTCAGTTAAGGAGTATTTCCCCTTTGTAATTTCATGATAAAGATTGAGCAACATGACAAATATGTGAATTATGTTTATTTTCCACTGAATGTTGGCAAGTTTTACAGACGCTCAAACACAATGTACTGAGGGGTGTGAGTGGACGTAATTGTTTCTGTTGGAAATGAGTGACTCTGTGGCAGGTATCATGAAGCAACGATGGAAAGGGAGAGAGAGCCTGATGACAAGAGAACACTAGCATGCATAATCGTGGAGAAACATTCATGCAGGTTTAACTGCAGCAGTCCTGACACCATCTCTTGCATTGGTCAAGTATTCTCAGTGTTTCCTGTTAGCCTGACGAGCCTTAAAGCAGATTTTTTTTTTCTCATTGCTAAGACAACCCCTGAAGGAAGAACCCCTTTGAAGAGTAAAAAAAAAAATTGCATATTAAAAAAGTCACTGAAAGAAATACAACAGTGAGTGATATACGAATAATTCAAGACACTGGATAGCAGAACTAGCTGCAGCAGAAGTCATAGCATAACTAACGTGTCTCTCAGTGAGGAGTGCTGCCTGTAATCACAAGCGTGGCCAGTGTGGCATAGGTATCCACACAGAGGAAGAGAGTCCAGTCCGTGTCTCAGCCACTATGTTGTAAACCTTCTTGTCTCAAATCAAAACGTCTTTGTTGCATGTTCCAAGACTCATTTATTTATCTTGCTCTTGGACATCTTTGCCTTCAACCTCTTTTTCACTTTTGTCTTTTTCGTATTTGTCTCTCCCATTTGCCGCCACGCTGTTGCAGGACAGGTGAGGGGCAGATGGCGGCGCTAGTTCGCCTTTATCGGCGCTGGACTTTCTACTCAGTTTGTCTGTGATGACCTGCTCATTGTCAATGAGCGTTTCATTCTTTTGAATGTCATCGGTGGGCGCGTCCGAGGGCTTACAGGCGGGATTGTTCTTTGCATACGCTCTGTACGCTCTCTGAATAACGATGGCAGACATTTCCTCGTGTTTGCGACGGAGAGTGGTGGTGATGGGTTCATAGGACACTTTGGAGGGATTGGAGGCCATGAAGCGCTCCTCCATCTGGCCCCTCAGGATATCCATCTCCCCACCCTCCCCTAGGACACGTTTTGTGAATGCAAACAGGATGTCCAGGCAGTGAATGCGTTCCCCACTCACCATTGGAAGATCCATGGAGATGAGCTCGAGCTTGTTGGGCTTGGCAATGCGCAACGGCGGTTCCAGGTCGTCTGCGAAATCGGACAGCTTTTTGTACTCCAGGAACTGTGACACATTGGGATCAAACCTTTCCCACACCTCATAGAACATTTCGAAATCATCCTCGCTTAGTGGGTCTGCACTCTCCTCTGTGGCCACGCTGAAGTTTTCTAGGATGACTGCAATGTACATGTTCACCACAATCAGGAAACAGATTATGATGTAGCTCACAAAGAAAGCAATCCCCACAGCAGTATTTCCACAGTCTCCTTCAACAGAGCTGCCAGGGTGCTTTATTTTTGGGTTGCAGTCATCTTCGTGTTTGTTGAGAATGGGAGCGAGCAGGCCGTCCCAGCCTGCTGACGTGGTGATCTGGAACAGACAGATCATGCTGTTGCCAAACGTCTCAAAATTGAAAAGGTCGTCAATGCCCGCCTCTTTCTTGACATATGCGAAGCTGGACATGCCGAAGATGGCGTAAATAAACATCACCAAGAAGAGCAGGAGGCCGATGTTGAACAAGGCAGGAAGTGACATCATCAAGGCAAACAGGAGCGTGCGGATTCCTTTGGCACCTTTAATAAGGCGCAGGATGCGTCCAATGCGGGCCAACCGGATGACCCTGAACAAGGTTGGCGAAAGAAAATACTTGTTGATCACTCCGGAAAGAGACAAACCTGAGGAGAGAAAGCAGAGTCCATGTAAGAAACAATATACACTGAGAAATGAAAGATTAAGTGATATCTGGTGGGAAAAGAGAGGTGGCTTGTACCAATGATTGACAGGATGACCACGATGAAGTCAAATACATTCCAACCATTTGTGAAAAAGTAATGACGGAGAGCGATCATCTTCAACAAACATTCTCCACTGAAGATGCAAATAAAAACTAAATTAATATTGTAGAGAATGTTGTCTGTCTCATTTGACTGATCATCAGTTTCTACCATCATGGTGACCATGTTGAGCCATATTAGAACCATTATCACAATATCAAAAGCTTGTTTTGTGGTGAAGTCAAAGATGTATCCTTGAATCTTGCTCTGAAATGGAGACGAGGCAGACAAGCAGACATTAGGTTAAATAACTATGGATTCGTGATGCAGATTTGAGTCAGACTGAAATAAGGCCACGTACTGATGGTCTGGGAATAGGTTTTTGTGGTTTCTTTGAGCCAAGCTTTTTCATGGCATTGTAGTATTTCTTCTGTTCGTCAGTCATGAAGATGTCCTGACCGCCAAAGTAAAAACGACATAGCAAAGGGGCATGTTAAATCACAGCAAAGCAGGTTTGGACGAAAAAGTTACATCGAATCCATCACTTTAATATATATTTTTATATATATTTCCATCGATCAAAAACTGATCAAAGGCAGATTAGATACTTATCTTTTTCTTTTGCTGATTGAAATTGTCTATGATGACACCAATGAAGAGATTGAGTGCAAAGAAGGCTCCAAATATGATGAAGGTGACAAAGTACATGTACATGATCAGGCTGGCTTCATACACAGGTTGTTCATTCTGTAATGATGACAAAAAGTGGATTAAATATTTCAGGCGAGGTAGGTTTGCTCACTGGTACAATTTTGTTAATTATCTTATTGGTGTGGAAACAAACAATCCTTGAACAGGAAACTACCTTCATATTTCTCCTACTTTTTGTTACTTATATAATTTGTGATTAAAAGTTCAGTGTTTATTAGTTTAAGTTTAATTTAGTTGAAACACAATATAAATATATATATATATATATAAAATCGAAAATTGAAAATCTTACACACTGAACCTTCAAATGACATTAATTATAGAATGTTACATATAACAGCTTGGGGTGCACTTGAAAAGTGGATTACCTTGTTTCTAGAGTCCACAGCGGCATACATGATGTCCGTCCAGCCCTTAAATGTAGCCTGGAGACAATTGGAGAACACAAACAAAAACTCAAGACCAATCAATCTTTCCATAATTTCCAACTGCCAGCCAATACGATATAAACAAGCTTAGACTTACAAAATGACACTGCCAACACAATAATCAAGCCACTTACCACTTGCAGTAGTGCGACGTAACCCATACCAACATTGTCAAAGTTGATTTTGACAGTCTTCCAGCGTTTGTCGATGCCTACACACTGTGACTTGTTATTCACCTCGGATACAGGGAAATCCTTATCCGTGGCTCTGTTGACACAATGGCCGTACTTCCCTGCAAACAGGTTGACTCCCATGATGCTGAAGATGAGCCAAAATATGAGACATACCAGGAGAACGTTGAAGATAGAAGGGATGGCTCCCAGCAGGGCATTAACGACCACCTGGGCACAGACACACAACCAGAGTATTCAGCGGGTGCAGACCTTTTACGACTGATGCTGAATAGGCCATTGGAAAGATGGGAAAACACGAGAGAGAATATATCGGTGCCAATATACACTTCAGAATCAACCTATTGCCTATTGCCATTTTAGCAGAAGGTGAACAATTCTGCAGACTTCCAAAAACCTGGAAAAAACACCCAGAGCAGAGACATTACAATGTTTATGCAAGTGAGAGGATTCACTGGCTGCCACGTGAGGAAAGAGCGTCATCAAAAGGGTGCTGCACATCTCGACCACCACAGTATGAGAGCAACTGATCAATGAGCTTCATTGATTTCGCCACCCGGCATCCCTGTTGCATAAGTGGACAACCATCGTTTAGACCCCGCTTCCACTGCACAGCAGAATATTGTAATGTATGAGACATGGGAAAAATATTTGAAAGAAAAAAAAAAAACTGCCAATTTTCTTGTTCACTTCCTGGATGTGGCAATATGCAGAATCATATCTGTCAGTTCAATATGAAGCCAGAGCTGAAAGAATCTTCCCTGGATTCAAAGACAGGAATAGGCACTAACCAGCAGCTCTGCGGCTTAATAATTAACTACTTCCTCCTCCTCCCAGCAAGTACATACTGTGCACCACATGTGTCATTTCAGACTTCCAGCAGGGGGACAGTGACCACTGTACACACGCAGGGACATTTCCCTGTATGGATTCTAACTAAGTTAGTATGCAGAGGGGCCAATCCCTCATCCAAGCCTCAGTCAAACCCCAACAATACTGTATATATATAGCTATAACGTTTTCATTAGTATATTTACTAGATGCCAGCAGACAGGTTTGTTCCAGCACTGCATGTTGAAGTATATATATAAAGTAATTTAAGAGAAAGGGATGGGTAAGTGGGGGGAAAATCCCCTGACACTTACCCGCATGCCCTCGAATCGTGACAAGGCTCTCAGGGGCCTCAATGCTCGCAAGGTTCTCAGAGACTTGATGGCACCCAAGTCAGAATATCCCATGGTGTTGGCCACCAAGCTGACCAGTGATACCTGGGAGGGACACACACACACACACAAAAACACAAACTTCTTAAAAGGCGAGAAGACAACACACGAGCGGTCCAGACACAAACGATAAAGTAAAGTAGTTGGCGGCAATGGACCTATAAACTGGATGCCCGCTGCCAATCGAACCAAGAGAAGAAGAAGACGACATATCTGATACAGAAAGAACCAACATCTGCTTCAACTTACATCAACAATGAGGAAGTCCAGCCAGCACCAGGCATTGGTGAAGTATTTGGCAAATCCATATGCCACCCACTTCAACAGCATCTCGAGAATGAAGATGTAGGTGAAGATTTTGTCTGCAAACTCCAACATGATTTTAATGGTCTTCCTCTTCTCAATGTAGATATCTTCAAATGCCTGAATGGGAAGGAAACTGTAATTAGATGACTGATCTGAAGACAAAAAGCCAGTGGAAATAATCTGTCCCTGTCATTGTAGCAAGAGAATTGGATAGAAAGATACCAAACCATAGCAGTGACAAAAAGCTCAGAAGACTTATTCTGACAATCTGGCAGTCAGTTATCCAAAAACAAGTCGACCTTGTCCTCCCCACAGACACTAACCAGAGCTCCACTGCTGAGCAGGATCATGAATATGATGAAGCTCTCGAACCAGTTGTGCTCCACTATCCGGTGACAGGTCTTCCTCAGGGTCCACCACACCCTCCACCAGCCCACCTCCACGTTCACCTGACAACACCTCAACCGCTGCACACAGCCTGAGCAGGGACAAAACGGGGAGACTTTATTAAGGATCAGGTTAGATTTACACAGAGGCTGTTGGGATGGTGGCAAATGTGTCAGTATTCACCTTCAGGGAAGCAAGCATTGGGATCCATGTATTCCTCAAGTTGTAATTCAAGAGACTCCCCCTCCCCAGGCCCCAAACCGTCCACGGTGCTACCCTCAGAGACGCTGAGTTGCTCGTCGTCCTCTTCATTCTTGCGGAGGATGCCGTGTAAAAGAAGGAGATGAGTGAGCAGTGTTCATTACACTCATTAACTCCATTTAATGTGGCAGGTGAACTGACTCTCACAGACTTATCTTGCAAGGTTGATTCTAAATCCTTATAATTTCACATGTGTAAGTTTAACAGTCACTTCGAAATTCTTTGTAAAGACAAGTAAATACTTATATAGATATTCTGAAGTGGGAACATTTTAACTGTCTGTATTAGGTACAATATCCTATATTTGTTCTTTGCAGCAGGCCCTTTGAAATACATGTAATAAGAAACTATGTAGATTTGAAGGCTAACGGTGTTGTGCAGCAGCCACATGTTCCCTCCCCTGGTCTGTTGTTGCATCGTTCTCTACAGGGTGTGTCTCCTAATAGCCGTTAGATGAGAGCAGCCTGAATGCCTGACTGGAGAAGGCAGAAGCACAGAACTGTCCTGGGACCAGCTAATGCAATGCAGGCAATGATGTAAGCATGTTACTGCGACTGCACTAAAGTTTATGTGTTAATTCTGCAGTTCCATCCAGTGTCGTTAGATAGCCGACCATGGGTTTAGCATCACGACAGCGCTTTACATATGATATTTACAACTGTTTTATAAATATGTTCAGTGTGCAAGACAGTGAAATGAATATGCTGACTGTAAATGGTTCCAATGTAATGTTAAACCATTTAAATCAAAAGTGATAAAAACCCAGAACAAACTAAAATAACATTGCAACAGTTCTAGTCAACAGTCACTGTATTCCTTTTTCCCCTTTCACACTGAAATCGACTCTATTTCAAAGCAGACAGGCCCCTTTAGAGGAGGATTCAGTTCACCAGCACTCAGACTTAAATGGAACATAATGTAATCTGCACACTGGTATTTTCCTTTTATATGGCCTCTCCTCATTAGAGGGACATGATATATGGGTACTTTGACTGAGACATCGCATGGCATGGTGGAGTGCCCCTGTGACACTAAAATACTTTGTCATGTCAAATTTACTCTGCCAGTGATATGACTGTTGACACTTGTCTCTGACAGAGGGGGAACTTGATCAGTCAGACATCCTCACCACTGTGCATGCTGCTGGTTCAGATGAGACACTGCTGAAGTCCTCCGTGTTGAGGTTTTCGAAGTCTGACTCTCCCAAAGCGATGGGAACCGTGACGGTCAGACTAGGATTGTTGATGAAAGACATTATAGAATCGTCGCTCTTGCTGCTGACAATGTACTTGTCTCCATTTTTGTCCACACCAGTCACGTCCCCGTTGCTATTCTTGGGGAAGTCTTTGATGGCGTGGTTTGGGACGCCGTTTGGCCCTGTAGGTATGTGGAGGTCCTCCAGAGATTTGTCATCGCCCTTCGATATCTTCTTTTCCTTGAGAAATATACTTTTACAGCTGCTCTGGAACACTGACTTGATGAAGGCTATGCCCCTGTGGATGCGCGCAATAGCAATCTGCAAGTTGTTCATCTCTTCGTCATTGTCTGGTGCTGCCAGGCCACTGAATGAGCTCAGCAGCAGGGCCAGGAACAGATTCAACACCTGTAGCAGAAAAAGACATTACTTAGCATGAGACTGTGTCAAGTACAGAACATGTTGGTTTTCTTCCCGAGCCTAATTCAAGAGTGTCACTTCTGTTTGATAGTAGGATTTATTGACCGCACTGACCAGATATTTTATGGATGGCTATTGTTTACGTAACTGGCATAATCATATATACGAGTGTGACTAGTTGAATTGACAATAAAAGATAACGTACCACCAGGTTTCCAATCACCATGACCATCATGTAGACAATCAAGCACTTGGGCGTCCCGGCCACCTGCATACAGTCCCACATGGTCTCTATCCACTCTCCGCATAGCACCCGGAACACAATGAGGATTGAATGGTAGAAATCACTCATGTGCCATCGGGGTAGGGTGCATTCAGCGGAGATTTTACACACACAGTCCTTGTATTTTTTTCCAAACAGTTGCACACCCACTACGGCAAAGATGAAGACGATAATGCCCAGTACCAGGGTCAGGTTGCCCAGAGCCCCCACCGAATTACCAATGATTTTGATCAGTGAGTTGAGAGTGGGCCATGATTTAGCCAGTTTGAACACTCTCAGCTGTGAAAAGAACACAAATGTTATCACGTGTGTCTAAGTTAAACATGCTCAAATTGGAACAAATTGGAAACGGCACGCGCCGACTTACCAATCTGAAGGACCTCAGAACAGACATGCCAACCACATTTTGCAAACTCAGCTCCATCAGACTTGAAGTGACAATGATTCCATCAAATATATTCCATTTTTCCTGGAAATAAGAGTATGGGTCCATCGCAATGATCTTGAGGACCATTTCAGCCGTGAAGATGCCTGTGAAAACCTTTACAAAAATCACCACAACACAGACACTCTGATAAGCATGATGACTATTTTGAAAAAAAAAAAAATCAGTCCACTGCACTGTACAGCCTCCTCACCTGGTTGCCCACACTTAGCATGTTGGAGAAATCTTCGCTCATTGGATAATGCTCCATGGCCATAAACACTGTGTTGAGTACAATGCAGATGGTGATTGATAGGTCAGCGAATGGGTCCATCACAATTAAATTCACCACATTCTTGATCTCTAGCCAGAATGGACAACAGTCCCAGATGAGGAATATGCGAGCAAAGTTGGTCCAGCAAGGAGGACACTTCTGTCTGGACTCTTCAAGCTCTGATTAAAGGCAAAAAAAGATGATGTCACGTATATGTAGTCGTTTATCTTTTCAACATCCAGGAATTAATGAAGATATTAGTTGTATGCCATGGGGCAGAATACCGACCCTCCATGGTGCTGGTTATGACACTGGCTGTACTATGGGCTCTCTGTCTGGCCTCTGGGCCGTCAATGAAGTCTGTAAACCCCTGGTTTGGTCCTCCAGTGGCTTGTCTGTACTCAGTGTCAGTGGTGTCAGCCTGCAGAGAGAGAGAGAGAGAGAGAGAGAGAGCGAGAGAGAGGTGATTAGTCCACATACAAATATTACAGTGGCTGCAAACAAGACTCGTGTCACCATTTAGTGAAAGTATCATCATGCAATGCTGCTGAAATAAAAGCGACTTGTTGTAGCCAAAGTAAAGAAACTGGGGCCCTTTCTTCAAACAGAAAAAAAAAACATAAAATGCCTCCATACTGCTTCTGTGGTGCCTTCCACGTGTCTGCCAACCTGGTGAGCAATGCTGATGTCATCAGAGGGCCCTTAAGCATGAGCGTGAATGCAGCACACATTAAGACTAAAAACGTGGTGTGAATGGTGGTGTTCTGTGCCAAATTTGAATGTCAGGGCTTGGGGACACCTGGATGACACCACACCTGGTTTGGAACATGATCAGCTGTGACACAGAGAGAAAAGAAATAAACAAACACAACTGGGGTGACAATGAAGCAAGTAGGACCAGAGGGACTCTACAACACCTTCTTACGTTTTCTATAGAGGGGTTAACTACTGTCACTTTAGGCAGACGGAGCGCCACAGGTGACGAAGGGAGAGAAGTCCCGCCCACTAGAGTCACCACGCCGTTGCAGTCTACTGAGCTGTGCTTGATCCCGCCGGTTGGAAACAGGCGATGCGAGAAGAAGCTGCACTGGCTCATGCTGCTGCTGCGCCGCTCATAGCGCCGCGGAAGGAATAAAGAGCCTCTCTGACTCAGGTTATCCTCAAAAATACTGCTCTCATCATCGGCAAACTCGTTCTCTGAGCCCACGTCCTGCGCTTGGCTTCGGAAACTGAAAACGCTGGTCCTGCTGTTCCGTCTGGGTGAGAAGAGGGGTCCGCGAAAACTCAGAAAGGACTGGGAAAGAAGGATATTCTTCAGTGGGCACATGATACATGTACAGAAGAAAGAATGGTGGCGAGGATGTTTGGCTACGATTTCTGAGGTGAGGGGGGAAAAAAGGAAAATGATGACAATGATGAGGATGATGGCAAGAAAACGAGTGGCAAAGATGGTGAGCATGATAGAAGATGGGGAGGAAAATCACAAATATATCTTGATGATGACCAGAACATGAAAAGTTGTTGAACACAACCAAGAAGAAGAAGATAATTACGAAGATGGTGAAGCCAGTAGTGATGCAGATGATGATGGTGATGGCGAAACAAACTGTCATAGTCACATCAGTCAAAGAAAGACTGCGGTAAATCTGACCTTATGACCGTAACTCATGAAGCATAATGGAAATGAGCAAAAATACATAAAGGGGATAATGCAACTGAGATCCCAACAAACCTGATGTGTAGGCGAGCACTTCATATCATAGTTGAGCATGTTTGCGTCCGTGGAAAAACGGCAGCGAGCCATCTTCACATTGTCCTGCACCTCTGAATTAGGAAACTTCTCTTCAGGCTCTTTGCCCTCATCCTCCTTTCTTTTCCTCCGCCTGTTGCGTCTCTCTTTGGCACTTTTAGAGCTGAGCTTGGAGACATCGGAAGAGCTCTCAGTGCCGCCAGCTTTGTCTTTGACCTCCCCAGGCTCAGCAGAAGCTGCGGTTGCTGCTGCCTATAAAGTGGAAGGGGAGAACGGGGGTGAGTGGGTGGAATCAATTTGAGTGATTATCTTAATGTTTCATTCTTTCTGATTCTGGATAACAAAACAGTTTAGTGTCGGCCTGAATTACAAGCACTTGAGAACCATCAAAAACCCTCGTCCATGCAACAGGGACAACAGGGTGTGTCTGATTTTTAAAACAAATATCTCACTTGCTTTTTTTTACAACAAAATTCTTAAAATGATGAAATGTGGGGATGAGGCGCCATGTACCTGAACATCCTGATGCCGACTCAGCTGCTCCATCATGGCCTTGTACTCCTCCTCCTTCTCCATGGCCTCCTTGATGGTGGCCTGGCTCTGCTCCTCATAGGCCATGGCCACCACAGCCAAGATCAGGTTGATGAGGTAGAAGGAGCCGAGGAATATCACCAGCACAAAAAACAGCATGTAGGGCTTCCCCGATGCGCGCAGCGTCTGGAGTGAAACACACATTTTGTTTCATCTTTCGATAAACTTTGAATGTATGTGTCATTCTTTCTGTGTCCATGCGTTAAGCCAGTGGGTGGGGTTACTTTAGGAATAAATGAATGAAGACATGTAGAAATAAAGACATACTCTACCACTTGAAAATTGAAAATTCACTTTTTTCATTTGTTTATTTCTCTATTCGTTTATGCTATTGTAAGGTTTTTGCCATTCACAGGCATCGCCCTAGTTTCCCAAGTTGTGAATGTTATTCATTTGCATGCTAAATGAATCAGGATAATAATAACAATAATAATAATAGTAAATAGAAACTGACACTGCTCCACATCATGGAGAGACTTTGCTGTTAATCCCAGGTAATGCTTCCCCACACAGAGCTGAAATGACTTGTGGACTGTTGTTTGCCTTAGTCGCTGTGTCTTTGTGTTACAAAGTTAAGCAGCGGCCCTTTTGACAAACATCCATTCAAGCTGTGTTTGCCTGATTCACAGTGGGACTCATTCTTTGTTCTTCTGGCCACGATGCACCTGCACCTTATTTAGAGGTTTGTTTGGCGGATGTTCAAAATGCTCCCTTCACATTGTAATGTGAGAAGGTATTGTATTTGACGGGGCCCCTCCCACACACAGTACACATACAGTGCCCTGAACCACACAAGTTCAAACAAGTCATGAGGCCAAACATGTTCTGAGCCACTGGTGAAACGGAGGGAGTCTCATAATGGCCTTTAGATCAGGTACTGACCTTAATCCAAAAGATGGCAACAAAAGTCACTGCCCACCTGCTGATAAAGTTTTTCCCAGTAGTCCTGTGTCATCAGTCTGAACAGTGAGAGGAAGGCCCAGCCGAATGTGTCGAAACTGGTGTAGCCATAGTCTGGGTTGTTTCCCACTTTGTGGCAGGAGAAACCCTCCGGACACTGGCTGCAACAAACAGAAAGACTGTGAATTCATTTCTGCCTATTCATGGAGTGGATAGGTTTCATTGTGTATTGTTTATTTTACAGGGAATAAACGTACCCAGCTTCACTGCCATTTCCACAAAGCAGCGGATCTTTCTTGCCGGGAATGTAATAATGATTTTCTGGGGGAGAGGGGAGAGGGGAAACACGGTGGCTTTCTCATTTGAAGATTCGTTGACTGTGACAACAAAGTGTAGTGGAACAGGGGGAAATCAACGACTCACTTGCGTCAAGCATATACGCGGTCAAGTTGAACTGCGTTGTGTTGTACATTGTCTCATTTTTTAGGTTCCAGACACACTTTTGCTTCAAATGGCCCTTAAACAACTGTAAGCCGATGAGTGCAAAGACGCTCAGGCAGAAGACAGTGAGGATCATCACGTCCGAAAGCTTCTTCACTGACTGGAACAACGCACCAACGATGGTCTTCAGGCCTGCGGGATATAGTGTCTTTAATAACCCCGATTAGCTCTATCTTCAGAGATGAGTAAATTACAGAAAATTCCATTGGACGAAGGACAACTATGGGATGTTTTAAGAGCAAACTATAAATAATAAATATTTTTGATAAACTCAGAAACATCAACGCAAAAATCAGAAACAAATGGCCCAGAGGAGGAGATGGACAGGTTGGGTGGAGGTTAACTAAACTAACACGTACCTGGGATAACTGAAATAGCTTTGAAAGCTCTCAGCACTCTGAATATGCGAATGGCAGAAAAATTGCCCAGCTCCACAAACTCTGTTATATACCTGCAAGGAAACATATTAACATTACCGAGGCTGTATCGAGGCAGACAGCGACACATGTTGCACAGATCGAAGCCTTCAGTCCAGCATGATTAGATTTCAGTGCATAAGGAAGAAGAGGAAACAAGAGTATAGGATAAATTGTGGAAATGATAATGAGGTCACTGGATGAGCCGTATAATCATATTAACCAGGACCCATGTGGCACAAACATTAAGGACACAATTTGTGATATTCCATAGCAGTCAAACCCAAAGTAAAGGATTGCCTGACATAGTTAACGGCCTCCACCATGGAGGACAATTTCCGTGACATTTTCTGTTAAAACGATTAACTACTTACGCCATAACAATGACACAGAAATCCAGCCAGTTCCAGGGATCTCTTAGAAACGTGAACTTCCCTATACAGAACCCCAGAGCTACAACTTTAACGACAAACTCAAAGGTATAGATGGCAGTAAACGTGTACCTGTTGAGAACAAATATTGATTGGTTAATCGGCAGGGCATCTCCATTCTGTATGATATATGGCTTATGAGTAAATTAGCATGTCTTAAAGAACTTACTCCAAAATCTTTGCCCATTCAGGCTGCTTGGTCAGTGTCATAAATACACAGTTAGTGAGGATGGTGCACATGATCATCACGTTGAACCATTTGCAGGCTGTTGTCAAGGAATCTGTTATTTTTCTTTGGAATAAACCTTTTATTTAGTATATGGGGGTAAAACAGCACATCACCAAAGTAGTTCAGAAGCCACAGAGTTGGTGTGACGTCAGCACAAACATCGCAGCCAACGTGAAAGGATATGAGTGCACCAAAATCTTGATTGATATTCTTCTAATTAAGTTGAAAGGGCTCAGGAGGTAGAAGGCAGGAGCGGCGTTGAAGCGGAAGATTACCTTTCCTTTGTTTAACACTATGAAGGTCTGGGAGACAGAGAAAGTCATTATTATCTGTCTGATCTGCAGTATCAAATCACAAATGCTACCAACATGCGGTTAGTCACCATTGCTAATCAAAGATCCCTTTGCTGCCGTGCTCCGCTGCCAGTCTGCACGTCACTAATCACATTCTGTGTACTGCTGATGAACCTCGTGTATATTGTCTTCCTGTTGTCTGAGAGTCTCTGGCATGAAGACAGTGCTGCAGTGATAACAGCTGCTTTCACTACGAGATGGGAGAGCCGTCTTCATCTCAGTGCTGACTAATGCATGGAGATGCAGGCACTCGAAAGAAAGACTGAGGTCATGTTTTATTCTACTTTGGGAAAACATCCCAATATGCCCCGATGTGTGTTTACTGGGCAGCAAGTGGGAACTCTGTCTCTCTGTGAAAAGACCACTTGAAGGTTCAGTGTGTCACTGTCTTCATTTTTGAATATGAAAAATACTTAACTAAACATATAGATATTCACTCTTGTCCATTCTCTGGAACGAGTTGTGGTTCGTCTGTGTTCAGGGTTTCCATCAGATCTGCTCAAGTTTGAAATCAAGACAACCTACTCTCTGATTAGCGTAGAATGGATCCAGGTCCTCCAGTGGCGTCGACGCCATGTCTTTGGGAAATTCCCGATACAGAATGGGGAGTGTTTTGCCGGCCTCCAGGTCACGGTTGGCCTTGAGCTCGTCCTCATCCTTGCTTTTTCTCTTTTCACCCTTGGGCCTCTTGGCTTTCTCCTCCGCAATCCGTCTCTCAATGGCTTTGAGGGACTCGCGACTGAAGGGGCGGAAGCTGTCTGGACCTGGCAGTACAAGCAGCTGTGCCATTTTTTCATCCTGCACCTTCAGAGTGAACGGCAAGCCTCCGACATGAGAAAGGGCTGAGGGGGTCAGAACAGACAAGGAGCTGTGATGAGAGGATTTTTAATCTGACATGAAATATCATTCCATTGAAAAATGTAACTGAACGATTAATGTGTAATGATTAACCTCTGGCTAATCATCTGCATTTCTGGTGACCGAGTCCTGACGACAAACTTCAAGAGGGAGGCGGGCGCACTACAGTTCTTCGGTCACGGATCGTGTTCTCAGGAAGTGGCAGACTATAATGAGCCTGGAGATGATTGTCATGCACATAAATTCCTGCCAGCTGTGGTAAAATTAGATCTCATTATCTGCTCCTCTGGAGGTAAAATTAAGATCTGACATGACAATGATCAATTTCAGGTAAGATCCTTACGCCTCTGCTCCATCCCCCCAGAGCGTGGAACAGAGCATGAGGGGAAGAGGGATTCATCCCACTAATAGGCCTGACTGGTATGATGTGTTGGCCAGACCGATGCTATGAAGTATTAAATATGAATGCACTACAGACTGCACGGCTTCTCTCTGGGTGCCCTGCCACTGGTCTGAATGTACAGTAATATTGTAACAGAATACTTCCACACACTGGGCTGTGATGCAAGAAATCAATCACAAGCACACGGATCAATCAGCTGCCCCCAGAACCCAGTGGCACATGCATGCACACCGTGACATAATTCTGACATCAACAGAGGGGTGTCCAGCGACTCTCTGTCCTTTTCGTGCATTTGTCCCTGAACGTGGTTTTCAAACAAATCTACAAGGGTTCGTATCCTACTGACACAAGGCAGAGCATTTCAAAACCAACAAAGACATAGTTGAGAAGCTGGAGGGACAAAAGATGCACTGTTTAAAATTAAAAAAACTTTTAACGTAAATCAAATGTGCATATAAAAACAATACAACCATCAATGAAATCTCAAATTGATTTTGCCTCTAACAGCAGCCTTTGCTTATTGTGCCTGAGATGCTATCCCCCTGTGGGGGATCATGATGATGGTTCAGGCTTCAGAAAGCAGACTTTCACATGATATGCACAGTTGTGCACACAAATGCGTGTTTTGTGCTCCATTAGCTATGTCTCATGTGTTATGGGCCTCTATGGGTCATTTCTTCATCTGTGTCCATTTCATTTCAAATGCATGTAGAGAATGTCTCAGGGTGTGCAGCCTGTAAAAATCATTTCTGGCCTCTGATTTCTACATGGGACAGAGAAAAAAATGAATCTGTAGTCTGTATCAGCAGTGCAGTCAAATTCAGTGGATGAGTTCTTATTTAAGTTTAAAGACAGATGTTTGATCCTGAGCGGCTTGTGGCTTCAAACGCAGTTGAAACTTAGTTGTACGATGATTTAAAAGGATGTTGTGATACTTATTGATACTGTTTCATTCCCTAGCCAGAAATCATAATATTAAAATGGAATGTGTCTATGTCCGATGGAACATTTAATTTGACCCGCCTTAAGTGAGCCATTTCCAATGAGATTTTACAAATTGATACCATTGAATGTTTTACATGCAAATCATTGGTGAGATAAATCTGCTCTTCCATTATCTATTCCATGTAATATTTAGAGGCTGGAGCCAATCCCTGCTGACATTGTGCAAGAGGCGGGGCACTCCCTTATCAGTCCAGTTACCCATCACATGGCCAACATAAAGAGATCCACAAACAAACATATTAAAATGTAACCCGATCTGTCCACAATCTTCATGCCTACGCAGAGAGACCCTGGCTCAACCGAGAACCTTCTCCCTGTGAGTGCTAACCACCGCAGCCCACAGTACACAAATGTGGGCCTCTGTTCCGATGCATCACGTATTGTTTACACCACGCAACGGACAGCGAAGCCCCTATCTTTCTCCTCCATCGAGTAAAGTGATGAAGTGCCGCCGACATGTGACGATCTAAAAAGAGGCCACAAAGACAACAGTTGCTCCATATGACTAAGGAGTGCGCACAGCTGTTGAGTCACTGTCATTAGAAGACAATGGGCAACTGAAGACGGACACCGGAGCAACACTCAGAACTTAATGAAAACGTTAAATACCACAAACCTCGACTTGACATTCACCCGACGAGGTCAACCTGTGGCGACAAACCTCTACAAAGGTCTGCATCAATCTGTCACTCTGTTCCCAACTCACACACAACTTGAGATACGCTGCGACACTTTGAAGCTTCAAATAGGCCCACTTCAATTTATCTGCAACCTGTCGGCATCATGACCTTGTCCCGGCTAACCTAAAGTGGACGCATCTGTTTCCACCACAGTAGTTTGGCGTTTGCTGTTTTGAAACTGTCTCCTGTCGATGAGCATCAAGTCACCCACCTACAGACTCAGACTTTTATATCTAATGTTACGTTTCTCATTTCTACGAGCAATCAAAGACGAATTGATTTATCTGGGAAAAACGTCCATTATTTTAAATAATTGATTGAGGAGTGATGTATTTTTTAAGAGAAACTGTCTCTGGGTGCAGCTTCTTAGACGCAGATATTATCTGGTTCATTGAATCTGCTTGGATCATATTCTGGATATCTAAGACATGCCCCTTGTTTGGTTCTTTCACGTAACTAAACAAGTGTTAAAACAAGGCTGTGAACAAATTATTCGAGGGGACACACATGATGAGGTCCCCGGAAGACTTGCTGTAAACTGTTAAGCCCCGCAGGCCTGCTGCAAAGCAATAAAAAAGCGAATAGAGGATTTCAAACATAATTGCTGATCCGACGGACGACAAGCATTAATCAGCATGATTTCAAACAACACATACTTTTAAACATACCTGTGTGCCTTGTGAGATCACACCTCTGTATCTGTGGGCTCCTGAGGGACCAACACACTCAAAGCTCTTAAGTGCTCACAGCTAATGCCTGCTTCCTCTCACAGAATAGACTACAGGCTCGTTCAGGGCGTTGGCGAAATAGCTGATGATACAGTCTCTTCTTTTTTTCTGATATAGGCTACGAGCTGCAGGGCTACAGTGTGAGGTTACAGTCCTGGTTAGGAGGCAGATAGAAGACGGAATCATCTCTAATTGAGAGCAATCTAATAAGAATGTTGATAATCATGCAAGCAGGAAGTAGACTGCGATGGAGTGTGGGCTCATAATTGCTGCCATACCCCATTAACTTCTGTATTATATTGTGGCCCTTGATTTGCACTACAGTATTTAACACTATCAGATAGGACATCAGTTATCATTCAAATATGATATTTAACGCTGTTCAGACAGACAGACAGACAGATAGATAGATAGATAGATAGATAGATAGATAGATAGATAGATAGATAGATAGATAGATAGATAGATAGATAGATAGACAGAAATTACTAATTTCTCATCCAGACATATCCACTATACGACGTAAGAACTTTTTCAGGCCCGTATTATTTAGAAAAACGGATTCTCTTCAACTCACCATCAGTTCTCCATCCTCGCCAGAAGCACAGTACTCAAGGAAATGTCCTGGGTGAAGTTCAAAATGTCGTTGGTTCTAAATAAACCTGTCCGTGCGCTCAGGATGTTTGACGCGCGTCCTGTCGCCAGCTGGTCATTTCCACGACTTGAACTGAGTGGGAGGGAGAGAAAGAGAGAGAGACAGAGTCAGAGTTTCATCCGCCCCTCTGTGATGTCCAGAGTAACACAACTACATTACGCTGCTCTTTGCTTCCGGATGTTCATGGGTACCAAGTGAGGGCAGAGTTGGATGATGCTGCTGCTGCTGCGGTTGAACATTATCGTGCGTAATTGTCGGGATGTTTTATGTCCGGCATGAATCAGAAACTAAGAGCTAAAGCCGCAACTATGGAGAAAACTGCGTGCGAGTGTGGGGTCAAGGTGGCTTCATAGAAGGAGCCAGTCAGATTCAAGTCTTTCCAGCCACCGAGAGAGTGGCGTTAAACTGCAGCATGAGCAGCCTGTATGGTTGTTATATGACTAACCATACATTTAGAAAAGTTGGGTGGGTCACTTCTCTGTGGGTCAATACATTGAGTGTCCCTTCAACGCCACCTAGCGGATATTATAATAATAATAATAATAATAATAATAATAATAATAATAATAATAATATGATACTTATACATTTTATTACACTATATCTATGTAAATTATTTTCTGGTGTAGTTACAAAATATATGTATTTGCCACCATTTGATTCTAGTAACTCTGGCTTTGTCCTTTAATTTCTTTCACTTTTCTTGTATTGATCCATATTTTGGCATCAAGTAGGTGCAAGCTCCCTCCGGAGGTCAGCTGAATTTACACTGGTCCTACCTATTGTAGGATTTTGGGTCTGCAGGGTTCAGGCCATCCCAGGCTGACATGACGCCGTCGTGACGTTTCACCGACTGGGGGGGCGCTGCTGAGAGGGTTCTCACGGTTTCTGTGTGGGGGAATTGCTCAGACTTTTTTCTTCCCTCTTTGTTTTTGTCACAGTGACTTAGGGGATATGTGAGAGGAGGAACCCAGAGGAATCACAGCAGCGACCCACAGATGCTCAGGATGGCTCAGCAGGTACAGTGATGCTCTTCTTTGAGGATTGTCTAAATAACAATGACCATTTTTCCCCCTTAATTATCAACATTATTTCCAGCTGACACAAGAAGAAGGGACCATGTTAATCCCTGCACAAAAAGATGCATCAGGAGCAGGGAGGTCAATGACGTCTGCCACCTTCAACTTCATCAACTCCATCATAGGATCAGGAATCATAGGTAAATAACCACGACTCTGAAGTGCCTAACGAACAGCATGTATCAAACTCAATAATCAGTTGTATCAACCACAGAGCAGCCTGTTGCTGATCTACAGCTTTAACATATGGGCATTTTATTGAACTGATTCAGTTAGTCATAATTAGACATAGTTTTCCAGTTTTGTGTAACAAGGAGCGGCTTTCACAGCATTGAAGCCCTGCAGCAGTAAAGTCCCTGTATCATATGACTCGCGCCTGTTGCCCCAATTCTCCCCTTTAACTCTTTCAACCTCAGAAATATGCCTCAACCTTTCCCCTGCAGCACTGCAGCCCAACTTACTGTACGTCTAAAGCAATGAGAGACTTTCCCCCCCCAGGGTTCTTTTACAAAAATACCAAACAACTTGTGACAAACACTGACTTATGTTTGACAACATGTCAGAATCCTCTTATGTAGCATAACTAAAAACAGCTGATCTCCTCAGAGCCTTGAACACATCTTGTTCATCTTGTCCTGCTACTACTATTACTACTACTACTACTACTAATAATAACAACCTATGTGTATAATGGGAGATAATGTCAAGTTCTTAATAACAATATCATGAGATATGAGTCTGTCCATAAAGTGTTTTTTACATCCTTGTTTCCGTTCATCAGCTGCATCGTATATATTTACACAAATGCTTAAATTGCCTTTTAAAAACCAGGGTTACCGTATGCACTGAACCAGGCAGGGCTCCCCTTTGGCCTCCTGCTCCTGGTCATTGTTGCGTTCATCACAGGTGAGTTTGTGGAAGGTGCTACAATCAAAATTATGAGACGTTAATTTTCCCCGAATCGAGAAAATCAACAAGATCATGTTGGAATTTCATCGCAGATTACTCCATCATCTTATTAATCAAGGGAGGGAACCTGTCGGGGACAAACAGCTATCAGTCTCTGGTGCAGAGTGCATTCGGTTTCCCTGGCTTTCTGATTTTATCCGTGCTGCAGTTCCTTTATCCTTTCATCGGTAAGTTGAATATTTATTATGTTATTTTGCAGCAAGTTAGGTTGGTGTGGCCTGAAAAAATCATTTGTTTTAGATTTCAGATTGATAGAATTGACAGAATGATGCCTCACCTCTGTTTTCCTGCAGCTATGGTTAGTTACAACATCACAACCGGGGACACGATGACCAAAGTCTTCCAGAGGATACCAGGAGGTAGGCTGTGTCTGTTTTGTGCCATAAACAGAGTGATTTAATCAAGCATGCAGTGCAGATCTGAATGCTTCATATGTGTTCACAGTTGGTCCAGATCACATTCTGGCCGAGCGTCACTTCGTGATCTTGATGTCGACGCTGGCCTTCACGCTGCCTCTCTCGCTTTATCGAAACATTGAAAAATTGGGGAAGGTAAGACTGACGATGGAAAATCAATGACAAAAAAATGCCTGTAAAACTTTTTTATATGTGTGTCACCAGGTGTCCTTCCTGTCAATGGTACTGACACTCACCATCCTCATCATTGTAATGGTCCGAGCAGCGACCTTTGGACCTCAGATGTATGAGTCTGCCATGTGATAATCCACACTGGTTTTTATTTGAATCTACCTCTGTGTTAACCACTGAACCTGTCTTAATAAATACACACAAGTAGGCTCTAACTCAGAACTCAGATTCTAAACTGTGTTTCTTTTCATTCTCTCTCCAGCCTCCCTACGGAGGATGCATGGGCATTTGCAAAGTGGAATGCATTTCAGGCAGTTGGTGTGATGTCTTTCGGTGAGTCTCCATGTTTTTATTATTTGATTTATTTGAGTGGGAATATTATAATAACTGCAAACAAAATAAAAAAATATGCTAAATACATGAAACCAAAACAAGACAAAACAAAAGTAAGACATGAGAGAAAATAATAATCTCGTAGGGGTGTTGTGCCCCCTAGTGGACACAAATCAATCCATGCAGCTTTAATTTGAATGTGATGTATTACTTTTAAAAAGGCGTTTCAAGGTTTTAATGAAGCTCTGGTGATCTGGTCCTGTGTGTGTCCTCAGCCTTTATATGCCACCACAACAGCTTCCTTATCTATGGTTCCCTGGAGCAGCCCACTCTGGCTAACTGGTCTCGAGTGACCCACGTCTCAGTCTTTTCTGCTCTTATAATCAGTGCTGCCTTCGCTGTCTCTGGCTACACCACCTTCACCGGCTACACCCAGGGTATTTATACCAAATACAGAATGCCTTCCTTTTTTTTAAATATCACACATATGTTTGGATTTCCTGTTTTTCTTTTCCAGGAGACATATTTCAGAACTACTGCAGGGATGATAACCTGGCAACATTTGGTCGCTTCTGCTTTGGCCTCAGTATAATAACCACATTTCCTCTGGAGTGTTTTGTGACACGGGAGGTGAGCGATTCTAACACTTACCTATGCAGTGGTCATTGGTATTTGTTGATAACAGCACCACAGGGTTGCCTGGAGTCTTGTTATCCTCAGGCAAACACAAGGCTAATTGAGTTTTATATCATTCTGTGTGTCCTCTCAGGTGCTGTCCAATGTCATCTTCAGTCGGCAACTTTCCAAAGTTGAACATGTGGCCATAACCACGCTCATAGTTGCAGCTTGCGCTTCGATATCTTTGGCCTACGACTGTCTCGGAGTAGTCTTGGAGCTGAATGTAAGTCAGAGCTACCTGACCATGTGCATCTGTTCGCACGATTTCATCAATCAATTTGATTTTATTTATTTTTTTCTTATTGTACACAGGGGGCTCTGAGCGCCACTCCCCTGATCTTCATCATTCCGTCAGCGTGTATCCTCAAACTCTCCTCTTCCCGCTGGTTCCACGGCGAAAACCTGATCGCCACCATCTTGATAGCAGTCGGCTTATTCGTCATGATCACCGGGTTGACCATGACCGGCCTCAGCCCACAAGACTGTTCGCACGGCGTGGAGATGTTCTACTGTGCGGACGCCAACATCTCTGGCACTGCTCCGCCAGTATGACAGGAATGTCCTCCGATTAACTGGGGCTTTGTTCCGATGAAGGGAACTCTTAATGCTACGCATTTCAGCTGTATATTTGACAGTGTGGAGCTTCCAATGTTGTGTTATATTTATTGTTTACTATATTTATTGTAAAACTACACTTTCAGTTGTAGTTTTTTGGGATAAATAATCTGTGTTATAGTCTTTACTATATCTTGTTGAGCAGAGACACAGGGTGTCCACACACTGTTTTAGGCTCTGAAGCATTTCTGATCTGGAAACACTTGATGGCCTTTAGTCATCCATCAAGTCGTAGGGAACAATCAAATGACTGTCGTCCACTGATCGCAGATTTTTTTAATTCTATGTCGAAATTGTATTTTTTGTGTGCCTTGTAGTTTCGCCATTTCACCACACGGTGTCACTGCAGACAAACGAAACCCTTGTTAAAAGGAAGTTGAAAACAACAAGAAGCGCTGCAGTGTTTTTTTTTTTTTTTTTTTTACTGTACAACTTTTTTCAGTATAAACCAACGAGCTGTGTCAAAGTCGCGACACAGTCGTGTTACCTGAACATGGGCTCGATGCCGCTTCCTCAGGATCCGCCGGAGGGAAGGTAAAGCGAGCGGATCGCACCGGGAGAGACGCCCCCACTTCCCCGGATCTGTGTCGGATGCACCGAGGGGAAAAGTTGTGTGGGATCATGTGAGGAGGGAAATGATTTAGATGTGCTCAAAACTCCGGGGGGTTAAAGTCAGCGGGAGATAAACGACACTGGAATGCGCTGCGTAAAGGCGCAAACGCAGAGGACTTGAGCGGAAATATGGATCATTTATTCAAACGCAATGTTTGCGCAAAGGCTCCGCGGCACAGCTGTGAACACTGATGGAAGTGGGCAACCGCATCGGCGACCAACTGCATTCATGGTAAGGAATCATGGAATCATTTGGTAACAAGTGAGAAGGGAAGTCAGGGTGATCTCATGAGGGATTCGCCCACAGTGTTTCAGTGTTTGTGTTAAAACATTCACTGTGTGAGCCGCTGCGGATGGAATTGACCTGTGCTTTGTGTTTGTTTGTGATTCCAGTCCGACGGATTTTGTTAAACCAATGAGTTTCGTCATGGATGACCACGGATCCCGGCCTCATCCACGGTGCACAGCTCTGAGGTATGTCCACACCAGATCTGTCATATGGCTCAGCCAACTGTTTATACCGAGAGGACCTGATGGGACCGTGCGAGTCCTGCTCCCTTAAGACTGTCACAGGCCCAAATACATGAGTATCTATCCTCTAATTCAGCAGGAAGCTCACTCATCATTTTGGGCAGTAAACCACAATCTTGTCATGGCCCAGCGGTCCCCTGATGAAACCACATTTAAAGTCATCTGATCCAAAGTTTTTATTTAGAGCTGCACCAAACTGCTCACACTCACAAATATCAGTCCTGTGAACACGCTTGGTTTCTTATCATGGTGATACCCAAAATTAAAAATGTTGAAAACTACTCATGAAAATGTAATAGAGAAAGAAAAGAATCTGACATTTCAGAAGGTTCCTCCTCGGATCTCGCTCCACCCTTCCACAAAATGTCATCATGCTCATAAATAAAACAAACACATGCAGATGAACACAAAACTCCATGATGACGTTTCAAATGCGCAGTGCAAAACAGAGAAACGTAGAGAGAAGCTCATGGTCAATGAAAAGTGACTTTAAAAGATTTCCAAATGGGCCAAGAGAGGGTAATGATTCCATACATTTCTTGCAGTTCATTCCAAACATGTGGAGCCTGAAAGCGAAAGATACATTTGCCTTGCTCTGCATAACTCAGTCAAATATACATATAAAAAAAAGTAGTGAAAAGTATTGAGGAAGGACCAAAAGTTATCCTTTCATTCTCAGTGTACACATCGCATCAGAATCCATACGTTCTCTCTGTGAGCGTCAACAACAATCAGAACAATGACCTCACCGTGTTGTTTAAAGCGCTAGCATAATGCCACCTTTGTAAATATGAATGCATCTGCACACACACACACACACGCTGTTAACACATTCCTTTCACCCGTTCAAACCCAGCAAAGTCACAGTTGTTGCAGACGTTTCAACCTTTGAACTCTCCTCATTTCCTGCTCTGGGTTTTTTTTGACTGAGAAATTGCCTTGACCATATGTAGAGGTCATGGGAAGCATTCTGCAGGCACAACATTCTACCTCCTCTGTCTCTGTGATGAGTGCGGACCGTCTGTTTTCTTTCTCTGAGGAAATCTTGCCAGTACTGGACTTGAAACCGATATTCTTTCAAGCGCTCATTTGTCCTGCCCAATAGTCAGAGAGCTCCGCTGTGAAAATAAAAAAAAAAAGTGCTGTGAATATATGACACAATGGAATTTCCCATCAGTTTTAGTTCAGGAGTTTAGAGATGATGTCAGCCGCCTTTATTCCAGTGGTTGGAATCATTAAAAAAAAAAGGGAGTGAATTTCCAGACTTTCTTTTTTTTTTTTTTTTTAATACCGAGTCACTTCTTTGGCATTCAGGAGAGATCTGCTGAGTTTTGAAGATTTCAATTAGAGGTGAGAATCCAAACATCCAGGATTCCATGACAGGGAAGTTTCCACCCCTGTCCTGCAAAATGAAATTTTCCTTTTGTGAGGGAAAAAAAAAAAAAACGTACACAAAAAACACACACACACCCTGTTGGTGTTACTCGCAGTCATATTTCATAAGTATTTTGTAATCTGGGAGTGCGGCCACCCTCCCTGGCAGCGGCGAGCAGCAGACTACCTAAATCACTCTGCGGTCTGACCGTTTCAAGTCAACCACACTCTTCTTCCATAAGCTGCTGGGGTGTGGGCGAAGACGCATGTTCCCAGTCTTATTTGTGGCTTCTTATATTTGGAGCCAATATATGTTATATTTGGAGCTGCAGTCGTTCGTCTTTTAAATGCACTCATGTGGAACTTTTCCTCGATCAGAACCTCAATTGAAGCAGTAGTTACCTTCAGTAGTTTCTGCCACACTGGCTGGGTTGGCCAAAATATCCATTCAACACCCAGAGATTGCACGGATTGACATGGACACACCCTAAACACCACTCTCACAACCAATTCTGGGTGACAGGTACACAGAATACAGAGGATTCCCTGTATGTGCATGGCTGCCACTGGAACAATGAGGACCGTCTGCATGGATGCTAACAACTTTATGGACGGTGCTGGCCAAAGCTTAAAAAAAAATCAGCTGTGTATAAGAGCAGCCTTCAAGTTTGTTTGTTTGTAGGACTGTGTAAAAAAAAAAAAAAAAAAACTATTCAATGATATTCCGGATACATTGTGGAGATCTAAATGTGTTTCATGAGGAGGCTGTTGGGCCTTGCTGAGAGGATGAACTGTGCGCCATTCTGGTTTCTATTTTTGTCTTTCTAAACATATCAAGACGTGCAAGCATTAGTATGCGTTCTAACAGCGCACGGCTTGGAGCTCGGATCCCTGCTAAATTGGACACACCTTAAACCATGATCTCACATTGCTGGCTTTCCTCAGGGCACAATGTGGAATTAGTTAAGGTATCGTGAATCCCCACAGCTGTTTCCCCGACATGCAGGCAGTCCAAGGGCACAGCTGCTCACATGAGGCCACAGATGAAAATCACGGTGAGCCTCACTGGCCCAACTTGAGCTGGCTGGAGAAGAAGATGGGCATGTTGGAGTGGAAACAGAAACGACGAGGACCGAAAAAGGGGGCTTTGAGTCGACCTGAGCACATTTCAGTATTCCTCCTTGAGATTATGCCGGGAGACAACAAAGCTGTCTTCGTTCAGAGGAAGACTTAATGTGGCCCACAGCCTGCTGCCCTCACAGAGCCCGTTCACATCATCTGGGGGCAAAAAAAAAAAAAAAAAAAGCAAGATAAAAGATGTCATTCAAACACGTCCACCCATTGTAGATGTAATAAAACAAAAAGGGAAATCAGAGCTGAGCTCGGCCTGCTGACGAGCCGGTGAATCGCTTCTGCCTCACGGGGCTAAAACAGACAAAATGGCTAACAACAAGGGGGGGGGGGTGAAGAATGGCCCCTCTTTGTTGCCACGCTGAAACCAACGCACTGACCGTAAATACCACTGAACACTCCTCACCGGACAGTTATGAATATTATGAATCTCAGTGTGTTGGTCATTGCAGTCATTTTCTGTATATCTCAAGTAGACGTGAGACTAAGAGTATTGTGCACAGTGGCATATTCAAACAGATGAGCTGCACAGGCCTTTAGTCAGTCTGTCCACCGACTAAACAGACCGGAGGACTTGGCCCCTCATTGTTTCTGTTATGCGCTCTTCCAGGGCACAAGAGTCGGACGCCTCCCACTCTCGGTGCGAGCCAGCGTGAATGAGACCTTTGTCCGCGCTCAATGGGAACTTTTATTTATCTCCAATAAACACTCTGACAATTTACGTGACGAAGAATCAAATTGCCTTGTTTTGCGTGACCTTTATTATCAGTGTTTGTCTTGTTCAGATGAGATACTGGCCGCGCAGAGAAGGCCCGGGGCCCTCACGTCTGACGCTGGCTTTGTTTAACCAGACCTTGACAAGCCGCATGGCAATTATCCGACTGATGACAAATCACGGAGCCGAGCTCGCACCAAGATGGGGAGGTGTGCACCTTTAAGTTGCTGCTGGTGCTCCCTCGTTCACGCACATGTGTGTTGATGGGCCGTGCGGGGAAGTTGAGTCTTATCATTAACCATCACCGATATCAGCATACTGGTGCAACTTTGCATCAACGGGCCAGTCTCTTTGTTTCTACTGCAGCTGGATATTATTATGTTCAGTGGGAAGTTTTAGTTTGGTCTCTGGAGTTGTGCAACGCTGAATATTTGGTTTACACCGAACTATGACAGAAGACAGTGGATGTGGCTGTTTTAGGGCAGAATTGATGCTGGTGAGCCTTCTGAAAGATGCCCCGCTGCAGACAGTACTGGGTTGTTCCAGAAGAAAGGAGGCAGTGTGAATTATGAACCAAGGGGAGAGTCAGTTCTCTCAGCAAGTTATTTTATCTTAAAAGAAAAAAAAAAAAAACACATGTGGTCAAGTCACGCGAGGTTAGATGGGTGATTACCTTATCTTTCTGTGGATGCTATCCGTCCTTCGCACGGCAAAAAAACAAGCATTTATCAAATTCCCCTCCCTGACATGTTTGTGGAACATATTTATTGTTGCATCAAACTTTGCATCAACGGGCCAGTCTCTTTGTTTCTACTGCAGCTGGATATTATTATGTTCAGTGGGAAGTTTTAGTTTGGTCTCTGGAGTTGTGCAACGCTGAATATTTGGTTTACACCGAACTATGACAGAAGACAGTGGATGTGGCTGTTTTAGGGCAGAATTGATGCTGGTGAGCCTTCTGAAAGATGCCCCGCTGCAGACAGTACTGGGTTGTTCCAGAAGAAAGGAGGCAGTGTGAATTATGAACCAAGGGGAGAGTCAGTTCTCTCAGCAAGTTATTTTATCTTAAAAGAAAAAAAAAAAAAAAAACACATGTGGTGAAGTCACGAGAGGTTAGAGGGGCGATTACCTTATCTTTCTGTGGATGCTATCCGTCCTTCGCACGGCAAAAAAACAAGCATTTACCAAATTCCCCTCCCTGACATGTTTGTGGAACATATTTATTGTTGCATCAACAGGAACCAAAACACACATTGTATTTTTTTTTTTTGGGTGTGTGTCACTTTTTTCTTTATTAATGCAGTGTTTACAGTAAAAATATTTGAGTGGCGTGTTCTGAGATAAGGTGAGGGTAATGTACCATAGCAGACCCCAGACCTCAGGCCAGAATGAAATGCAGCATTGAATTGGGGGGCTGAGAGATAGGCCTGTACATTCTTAAATACAGCCTGACTGATGTGGCTAAAACATCCCGCTCGGCTCTAATCTTACATCTCATTACCCAGTGGCTGGAGGTCACAATGGCCTGCGATCTCGCTATGTTTCTGCTGTGGTATCGGACACTACGCCGCAGCAGTGAGCGCCACAGGGCATAAATAACACAGTGAAAATGAGCTGGACCATGAAAATACTGACGGGCGCTGACGCTGGTCCCTCAGCAGCTCCGTGAGTGCTGGTGTGCTGGACACTCAGCGGGTTTGAGTTGAACCAGGCCTGTGCTGGAAACCACTGTGGGAAAAAAGTTTTTGTTTTGCCCTGCAATAATAAACAGTACACAACGGAAGTGGGAAGTTCTCATGGCGTCCCTGCGTTTTTTTTCTCCGTCCTCTCTAATCTCCCCTCGGCCCGCACAGTTTACACCATGATGCTAATGGGCTTACCAGACCCTCTTTTAAAGAAGGGTTCGCTCTGAGTTACTTCTCGTCAAATTGCCAGCTGCGGCCCCTTGTTTTGTCTCCTCTCAGGGACACCAGCCCCCACCCCTCCACCACCAGCCTAACTTCTTAACTCCTCCTTCCGCTCCCACACCGACATCGCCGCTCGCCACTTAACCTCCTTATCAGAGATGGTATTCGCTGGTGGTTGTTTGCAGAGCCGGCGCACATTCTCAAGTGAAAGCGCCGGGGCCGTCGACTTATAGTGGAAAGTCAAAGTTATTGCTTCCGTATCAGGCGCCGAGCAGTTTGCTGAACAAAGCCGCAGCTCTTTTATCGTTTGCTTCAATGGCATTTGCAGGAAATCAGTGCTCATCGTGGAGGTCACAGACTTCCAGACAATACATTTCAAACTTAAGGATTCTTTTTTCTTTGGATGTTTTGTGATCACAGGAAAGACACAATAGGCTCCTAATGAGGCTCAAAGCCAAGGTTACGGGTGGGGTTGGTAGTCATCTTGGCAAAGAAAAGGAAGCAGCGGCGGTTTATTCTCTGGACATTTAAAGCTCACGCAGCTTCGCCCTCTGTCCCTGTCCTATTCTGTTGGTTTGAATAGAGATGTGTCTGGAAGGAATCCATTAGCTTTGAGTGTTTATCCAGGGGCGGAGGCAGGTATTTAAACATTGTGAGCATTTATCAAACATGTCCTTGATAATAAATCAGTCTTGATTAAATACGATTGGGCAGGTTTAGGGAATGGATATAAGTGTTTGTGAAATCTGGTGCAGCTTGAATTCTACATGTCCTCATTGCAGACGGGTTTTGTATCGATTTTAATCCGTTGACTATATTAACAATGAAAACAGCTGCTTTCACCGCCCTGTTAAGTACCAGGTGCTGACGCCTGCTTTTGACAGCTCTTATTGAAAAAAAACATCCGGGCTGCTTCCACGAATATCTGTGTTGACATCTGAATACAGTAGTACTCACAGTGTCTAGTCTATTGTCCGGCTTTCTCAGCGGAACAGTGTTATCTGGGATCCTAGTTGATTATCGATCAGATAGCTTGATAGTTTGATAGTTTGAGGAACAATGATGGAATCGTCGCAAAACAAACATGAGGCCCGTCGGCGTTTAAACGTAAGAAATGCTGACTGTCAGGAAGTTTCGTCACGCAGTTAGTTGGAAAGTTTTTTTTCGCTCAACTGACAAGTCCTCTAAAATGGTTTGGAGGTGAGTCAGTTGTGTTGGCCTAAGGTGTGGTTCTGAAAGTTGGCAGAGTTCATTGTATTGCGTGCGGATGATTCCAAGACCCGTCGAAGGACACTAATGGAGATAAGAGACACCTTTTTTATTTTCATGATTAAAACACATAGTGCTATAGCTCAGCCTTCCTCATCTCGCCCAGTTGTTAACCATTAAGAGCTCACACGCTGCAGTGTGGCTCCCACTGTTGCTCCTCTGGCCCCACCCACAGGTTCATGTCTGCACAGGGAGGCAAAGCTGCTTACCTTTCTGCTCATGAGCGCAGGGGGAGGTAGCTACCGGCAGCACCGCGGCTCTCAGAGAGGGGCCGACAGGATTTGGTACGAGGGGAAGACATACTTCTGATGTCACAGCTCGGGTGTGGCATTAAAGGTGGGCCTTTTTTTTTTTTTTTTTCTTTCTTTTTAAACCTTTAGTGATACTCGTGGAGTCGGCCTGACTTCTCATGGGAGCCGATCGCAGCAGTGTGGAAATGATTTGAGCGGAGACGGCGTCAGGCCGAGAGGTAGGAGAGCGTGGAATGAAGGGCTGGCGAAGCGAGAGGAAAAGCAGGTCCGTCACACCTGCTCTCCACGTATCTGCTTCTCATTGTCAGGTCTCGTATTGTCTTTGCAGCACCGCAGGGCCGTCACTGAACTCCTCTGAAAGCGTCAGACAGCTGAAATATATATATTTTTTGCACTTTTGTTCTTATCGCGCAGACAGTTTTATTTCACCCTCGCATGTGGTTTGACTTGAAGAGGAGGGCGTGTTGGACCTGCTGCACTCTGGCATGTTGGAGCCTGCACGTTCGACTGTGCAGCCCGCGAGTGCACCTCTGCCTGTACGTGTGCTTCGGTTCCCAGGGGCGTTGAATTGTTGCTCTCGTTTCTTCAAATACAACGTGGGTGTTGTCTGAATGCGTGAGCGAGCAGGAGGACCCCCTTCTTGGGATCTTGTTTGTTGTTTTTGAACATGAAGCCGTCATGAACACGAAGTCCCCCCATGGGGCCGTCCTGCTGCTCAGCAGCTGCTGGCATACCACAGTAGGCATTCTGCGTAATCCTCAGAGCCTCAGAGGATGGTTTCTGCCAGTGTTCTGGACTGGTTTCTTCTCCGGGCTGCTCCCACTTGATCATTGTTATGTTTCAGCAAGGACTTTGCCTGGAGGGAATGTAATGGATTGGGTGGAGAAAAGCACACAGAAGTGACTGAGATGTTTCTGGTAAGAGTCATTCCAGCTGGAATCAAGTCCCGATGAATGTAGAGAATGTTCTTCCTTTTTTTTTTTTTTTTGTTTTGTTTTGAACTTTTCTTTCGTTTTTTGATTACTCATAAGGAAAGGCAGATTTGTATTTCCGCCAGCGTTCCAACACTCCCCCGGCTCCTGCTGTCATTCTGTCCGTTTCACACATAAGCACCAAAGTATTTCAAGTATTTTTACACGAGATGTAGCATCTGGATCTCCTGCAGCCGCTCGCTACCGCTTGCCTTTGCAATTTTGAGGCTAATCTCTAAAGATTTTGTGGAAGTCTCACCAGACGTACGTGAACTTTTGGAAGCCTTTTCTCTACTGTTTCAAGCTGCAGAGCACGTTTTTGTCAGGTGTGTGGCACAACACCAGACATCTGTTTCAACTGACACACGTGTTCAACTCACAAAACAATTAATGGCTGCAGTTAAAGCCATTGTACGTTGCATGTGTATGCTTTGGTGTTGATTTGGATATTTGAGTCAATTTGTTTGCGCCAGTGAAGTTAATCATTTTTGTCAAAAGCACAGCAGGCCTGCTATTCCCAAGTAATCTGTGATCACGTCCTGGGCCTTTGAATGGGCTTGTTTGTGAGCGTCAGACCTTCCAGGGAAACCCTGTGAATGAAGCATCAGCAGAGTCAGGCCTCAACACGTCTCCTCACATTCAGAGACACATCCTGGGCTTCTGAAAAAAAAAAAAAAAAAAAACACAGGCCTGAAAGCCAAACACAAACCAGCCTGTGTCCTATCTGTCACATGCTCGAGGTGTCTTGATGAAATCACTGATGACACAGCTGTATAAACTGGGCTGACCCTGAACCTGAGGCGTGGGGGATGTGCATCTCTTCCCATGTTAATCTATTAATTGTCCACAGTCGACAAAGATATTTTTTTGACAAATCGCTTATGAAACGGATCAAATTACATCCTGTTTTATTCAGTGTGTTTACTCAGTGTGTGGGGAAAAAAAGAAAAGTTATAATCCTGTTGCCAAACAAGCAGCCGGAGCCAATAAACTGGGACTTTGTACCCAGAGGAGACCACAGAGTAAATGTCTGTTTTGACCAGCCAGTCTATTGACTTGCTCCACAGGGAATTGATAGTCATCATACTGGTTTCACAGCAATTTCCTATCAATGTATTAGTATTTATCCCACATTCCCTTATCTTTTGCCACCCTTCTAAACTTCCCCTTTTTTATCATTCTCAGGTCTTAAGTGTGTTAAGCACCTCGACTGGTCCCTAGAGGTGGTGGGGGCGTTCAGCTTCAATGGCACCACATAGAAAATAGAACAGTAAGCGATCACGTTGGAAGAATTTAACAATATGATATGATGACGGTTGATGTGTTTTTCAATCATTCGGGGGACTACGTGTTGGGTCCCAGGAGGGGGGGGTACCACCCTCACAGATGTTATGTAAATGAGCGTGTTTCATCATGCAGCTCCATGTGAAGTCAAACTTTGAGCGTCCATCGGCTCGCTGCTCGTTCTCGCGTGACTGAGTGTCTTCCTCTGCGCTTGCTGTTGTACCGAGGAAGATGCTGGCCGACCTCGGACTCGGCTTTGTGGATTTCAGAGCAGTTGTTGAAAGAAGACAAGAGGATGCAACATCAAAGCAACTTTCTTAACATATCCCAGTTGTATTGGTTGTGCCACTAACATGTCATTGCTATTGGTTATAGCAATAGCTACCATAGCAATAATATGACATAGCCAACTGTGTGAGTTGCCTCAGTGAACACTCACTCCTCAAAGTTAAGAGATGTTTGTGTATAATCCTTTCACACTTCCTCATTGTTATTCTTTTTAACTGCTGCAGAATAACAGGAAATTTGACGACGGGATTGCACCTTTCAATGGGAAATAGAGCAGAACGGAATCGAATTCTTTTGTACGCCAAAGTGGAAAATTGACTTCAGCTCAATAAACAAGCAACAACAGAGGCTCATAAAACCCAAGCCACAGTGACAGACACAGACAACATAAAAACAACAGTGGGCTGTTATTAAAACCGACACGTGCACCGGGTTACAACGGACCATAAAAGAAGCGTCACACATGGCAGAGTGCTGCAGTCATCGGCTCTGGATCAGGTGGAAAGACTCCAAGTGGGCCCTAGTACTTTAAACCCAGGTCTGATCAGCCCGGGGCAGGCCTGACTTAGAAGAGGATGTCTTGTTATTAAAAGGCCGAAACAGTCGATGACATCAAGGCACGCTGCAAATTACACGTCCTGAACATCCGCTGGTGATCCCTGATGTCTGCTGGTGCTGTAAGACAAGGGATGTCCACCATGTTGTCTTTCTGGGACGAGTTAAGAATATAGCAAGGGGTCAGAATCATGGCAGCGTGTAGTCCTACACTGTCATATTATTAGTGCTGTATATACACATTATTTGCCTAACAGGTTCCAGTTTGAACAGCTCTCAGCGAGACTACGTGTGCGATAACATTTTGACTTCAGAGTTTGTGCTGATTTTATTTCTGCATGTAGGAAAACAAGAGAAGCACATCTGCAGAATATGGAACCGCACACTAATTTGTGTTTGTGTGTATGTGTGTGTGTATTTCTCCCATTGATTCAGGACAGCCGCCCCCGTAGCAAGACTAATAATCCTTTGCTAGACGTGCCTCATCGGAGCCTGTGACCTTGCATTGCTCGGATTCCTTGACTGAGCAGTGCCCCCACGTGACACTTCACAGGCTGAACTTCAGGCCACTGCGGGTCGGCAAATACTGACTTAGTGTTTCCGACGTCTCTTGATGCCTCGGCGACTTGATGGCGTTGCAGTACGATAGCGCGGCAGCTGCTGAGTTGATGTAATCTCGTGTTTACTTTTTGACTTTTTTATTTATTTTTTTTAATCACGGCATCTGCGGCCTTTCTTCCCGTGAGTGGCGACACAAAACAACATGGCTTACGGCTAATCTTCAAACATAATGACGGCCTCGGCTCGAATGAAAACACCGTGTTGTTTGCTGTCAGCGGGTTTTTATTGCCTGACACTTCTCAGGAAAATGATGTGAAAGGTGCAATTATTCCGCACGGGATGCGTCACAAGTGTGTGTTACTGTCTCACAGCTGATGCCGGCAACCAGTGGAGTCAGTGGTACAGTCAATACAAATCATTAGCCTATGTTTGGTTTGGTTTTGCATCATGTGATAGTCCACACCTCTCACATGACGGCTCCTGCTCGCTCGCTCTCTCTCTCTCTCTCTCTCTCTCTCTGTCTGTCTCTGTCTCGATTGTCACAGTTTCCATTGATGTCAGGCCCAGACAAACACTTGTATGAAATGAGCAATGTCCTTGTTTATTCGCCACTCTCTCACATGGCCGTCCATTCACCGCCGTTTCTTCAGGCTCAGTGAGTAAATCTGTCCGCTGGGGTGTCTTGTGACTTGTTTGCAAAGCGGACTCTGGTTCTTTCATGTAGTAGCTTCTCTGCCGTCTGAAACCTGAGGGAGGGGGGGAAAAAGGATTCCTTTCATACTGTCCGGTGCACTTCTCATATTCAATCAGGTTATTGTCCGAAGGAGCAGAAAGCATTTTCGAGACCAAGGACACAAATTGGAAAACCATTCCCAGTCATACCTAAACTGTTGAGTGTGCCTGAACTGTGAAATTGAGAATAATTGACTTTTTCTGTTCTGAATGCAGGGTGTCGACCAAAAGCAAGGCACCGTCCCCACCAGGACTAAAGGATTTGGACTCCCCAGGTTTCTCTCAGTGGTACCCAGGAAACCCCCATTCAGCCATGGACCAGAAAGAGAACCTCATTGATAAGGACCTCTCTCTGGTCGTGGTTTTGCCTGGTGGAGTAGAGAAGATGACCACCGTCCATGGCAGGTACGGTGAAATCCCGACAGAAACCTGGTTATATGCAACTCCTCTGCTGGATCTGTATAGACTGAATAGGCCCTTCATCATCTGCTCCACACTTGGCACGTGTATATTTAAGGATACAACATACGTTTTCTCTTGATACATTTTGAGCTTAACAACTGATAGTCGGTGGTTTTGAGTCATGCAAGTGACTTCTAGAGAACTGTGACCGGCATCACCACAGGCCGAGCAAACAGATTCAGAATGGGAACTGCGCTCGTTTAAATAATTACATTTAAACATTACACAATGGCGCTGATGTCATCACATTGAGTCACGTTGAGTCAGATAGAAGGAGTCCTTCAATGTGTGGCTTCGGTCGACATGCATTCATGGAGCTAACTAGGGTAACTTCATTTTTAGTCTCCCTGCAAATCACGTTCAATTAAAGTATACTGAATTAACAATAAACACACATTTTAGTAGAATTTAGTTGAATTGCATATTACACATAGAAGTCATTCATTCCAGATAAAGGTCTTGGTGTCCTTGTGTGAGTGGATTTTCCATCAGCAGAGTTTACTCAAGATATGATTATCTGGCTCACGATGCACACGGTTTAGAAACACTCTCTCCCGGGTATCTTTTGCAGTTCTGCCCTCTTGAGAAAGGACTGAGGCCAATCCGATATGAAAGGATTAAGCACTGAATTCTTCGCCGCCTTTTCTCCCTCTAAACCGCCCGCACAACTGAGCTAACGCTTTATTTTGAGGATTAGGTCTAAGGCATTGAGATTTAACTATTATCAGGTCCAGCAAAGATGTGTGCGTCTGCTGTTGCCACTGTAGCTTACTGTAAATCTGCGCTTGGTTTTTGTTCACATTAATTCTTATTTTAAATCAATTACATTAAAGTTTTCTTCACAATTTCTTGTGTTAGATTTCACGTGTTCCTCACGTTCACCACAGTATGTTCCTCTTGCTCATTTGTTTCCTCTCCGTGTCTGTCAGCAAACCCCTCATGGATCTCCTGGTGACTCTTTGTGCAAAGTATCACCTGAACCCATCGAGCCACACCCTAGAGCTGGTCACCGCCAAAAGGAGCAGCATCAAACTCAAGCCCAACGCTCTCATAGGAACTTTAGATGCAGAAAAGATCATACTGAAACCGAAAGGCGAAGATAAGAATAAGAAGACAAGTCCTCAAATGCCTGAGGTACGTTCACCACGTCGGACACCACGCTGGTTCTCACAGAAACGTTCCGCTGTGTATGTTGAGTGGAACATTGTCTGTTCTCCAGGCAACCGTTCGGATGGTGATAAACTACAAGAAGACCCAGAAAACAATCCTGAGGGTAAATCCCAGAGTTCCCCTGGTCGAACTGCTGCCAGCCATATGTGAGAAATGTGAATTTGCCCCAGAGTCCACAGTTCTGCTGCGAGACGTCCAATCACTGTCCCCGCTGGACTTGACCAGTTCTCTCAATGACTATGCAATAAGGGAGGTTTATGCAAGAGACACCCAAGGTAAGTGCTGGATGTACACTTACATTACACAGCAATTCCTAGTCAGGTCACTAAATCTGACAGGAATTTGAGGATGTCCCAAATTGCAGCCACACTTTTGCCACTTTTTTTTTTTCAGTCATGGAGAATGCAGCAGGAGATGCTCTTTTGTTCGCAGCACATTGATACCGGCGTCTGCTCTTCTCCCCAAAAAAGTCTCTTGACATCTTTGTCTGTGTCTTCTGTCTGTGTCTTCTGTGTGGCCCCGTTATTTCATCCTGAGACTTTTAGTTCCTTTCTTTTCTTTTTTTTTCTCCTTTGTTATGTAAGAATTGTCATAAACCCGCGCTCAGGGTGAATTCTTCAGATGATCTGCTGCTGCGTTCTCAAATGGACTGTACACATTTAGGCCCAGAGGCTCTCACTCGGACATTTGCATATTCACAGATGCAGCCCATGTGTAGAAAGCAGCTGTGTTGTGTGTCATTGCTGTACTACCTACACCACTGCTTCTGTTGTTTCTGCAGGAGTACCTGCCTCACCTGTCTGTCCTGCCTCACCAGCTCACACAGGTAGTTCTGTTTGCCATCTGTGTGATTGTTACTGAGAGACCTGAGGTATTTTTTTCATGTAGTTGTCATCCCCCCCCGCTTCCCCCAGGATTGGTCATGCCCAGCAAAGATAAAAATCAGAAGGAGAAGGAAAACAAAGGCCTCTTCAGCAAGTTTAGGAAAAGCAGGAAAAACTCTGACCAGGTACTTTTTGTTGCATTGATTATGCAGAGATACCGATGTTTTAGAAAGTAAGCGTCAGAGGGAGGTTTCTTTCCTTTGGTCTGTCATTGGTTAGCGTGCACTTTGGTGTTTGTCCTCTTATCATTGCTCTGACTGATTGTTTGCTCTTTTAAAGGCAACGACGGCCAGTGCCCCGGCTTCTCCGGTGCTCGTGACTAAGCCCCGACCGCTCAGCATGGCCTTACCGAGCGCCAACACGTCTCCGCTCAACTCTCCCGTGAGCCCCGCCGACGGGCCAAAGAAGAGGCGTGCACCCCAGCCTCCCGTCTTTGATTTCAAGAGCAGCGCCTCAGACCCCAGCGCCCGCCGGAGAATCAACTCTGAGCCCAACACCCAAGTGGACGGTGACCAGGCGAGTGGACTGAATATTAACCTCTGAACATAAATGGTGGAATCATATCCACAGGATTAAAGTAATTGCTGTTTCGCAGGCGGCTGGTTTCAGTCGGGGGTCTTCAGCTGAATCTTCCCTGAAGAGGACCAAACGCAAGGCCCCTCCACCCCCCACATCCCAGAGTCCCGTTGTCCCGGAGACGGCTCCTGTCAATGAAAATGTGCAAGGTTTGTTTCTATGACCTCTCACTCAGTTGACTCATCTTTTCAAACTCCTCACTGCTGTGTTGAGTATGACAAAGTGTCTGCTGTGGAATATTTTTTTTGTCACGTGCACTTGAGCCTCCATGAGCGTCCTCAGTTTGTGGTCCACAGCTTTTTTTTTTATTTGATTTGACTCTTGTGCCTCCTAGTGGTCAGTGTCGTGTAGTGCTCCATTTAGTGTCTCTCCTATGAGACATGGTCATGAGAACAGTGATGGTGAGAGCATGGAAAATGATTCATCTAAACAGGCTTTTGGTTGAACTATATATGCTCTGCTTCCACAAACAAGACTTTGTCCAGCAGCGGCTTTCCAGTCTGACTTTCAGGTCTGAATTCTTTGGAAGTTTTCCTCTGTTGTTTATAATTAACTTGCTCTGACAGACTTTCCTGTGATTGTATGGGCACATCTGACCCTCGCTGTGTTGTCCTGAGAGGGAAACACCACCCATCCTGTAAACAGAGATTTTTAAAGCAAAAAACAATGAATATTAAGAAATATTTAGACCAAGGTTCAACGAAAGCAAAAGTCCCCAAAGTGTTCAACCTGACCAGAGGGGAAAAAGAGAAAAAGATTATGAAATTGTGACTTTATGATATTGTTTAGCTTGTTTAAGACTCTGGGTATTTGCTCTGTGTGAGAACGCAAATGTCTGTTGACTTTCTCCAGAGTTCCTCCTGCCAGAACAAACTAGGCTTAGGATGTCACCTAAAAAGACAATGAGATTCCAAAGCGTTGAGGGCTGACGCGGGAGCACAGAGGAATTTAAAAGTCACGTCCTTGATGACCTTTTCCAGTCTGAATACAGCTTGAGTTAGATTCTTATTGTCTGATGCACCGTTTTAATTTGTGAACGTGACCTACTTGTGACAGAGATCCTTCGTGATGGTGTTTTTACAGGTGGTGCAGCTGCCAACACACTGGAGGAGATTATGGAGCAGGAGGAGACGACACCCTCAGTACTGCCTGCAGCAGGTGGTGATGCCCAGGGAAAGGACGGCAGCGTCAACACGTCCGCGTCAGCAGACGCTGAGCCACCGAGCGCAGTGTCGATGGAGGGCAGTGAGGAAGATCAGTCTCGTGATCTGTCCTCAGATGGCAAGTACGAACTCTAGTACGACTTTTCAAGACTCTCCCATGTCCCATTTCATTCATTATCATTGGCACGTCTTTTATTTATGTTTTTATTTCTTCTTTACAGTCAACTGAAGAGCGATGTGGATGATCCTGCACCACTCAGCGACGTGACCACAGCGGCTCACACAGACTCATCTGAACTGGGCGAAACAAGTGAGTCTGCTCTTAAAGTTAAAGTGCCATCAGAGTTTTTATATCATACATATTTATTGTTTCATCAGTATGCATGAATTACCTCCTGAGAACACAGTTCCAATCTTCTTGAAATTAAAAAAATCTATCCCCCCGCTGAACTGGACCTGCACTAAAATGAATTGCCATGTTTCTTGTCATATGTAGTTTGTTGTGTAATCTTGCTCATAAACATACAGAGCAACAAACTAACGCTCAATTAATTATTATAGTATATTCTTCTTCTTCATTATCTTTTTTTGAAGAAAGTCAAACCTGTTTAACGTGATTTGATTTCCCATGTAGACAATGGCCCAGTCCAAGTTGAAGCTGTAAGCCAACAGCCAATCTGTGAAGAGCCCACAGCTCAAAGTGTGGAGGGTGACCGCCCCACTGAAGCCATCAGCATCCCTCCGCCTGAAACGCTGGAGGCAGAAGCTCAGGCCTCCGTTCAGGCAGACGCTGAAACCCTCGGGGAGCAGGCTGACAGGTTGGAGAGCCCGGCGGCCATCATCACATCACGCCCCGCTGGAGAGGAGGCTCAGGTGCAAACCGATCTCACACCATTCCCCGCACCTCCACCAGAGCACGCAGACGAAGTTCCCTCTGCAGCTGACGTGTCCTCCGTCGAGCCATCAGGGAAGCAAGACGCGCTCACCTCGATGGACGAGGTGGACCCGCCTGACCTTGAGAAACGCACCTCGTCCCACGTCCCGGAGGCCTCGCCGTGCCGTGTGTCAGAAGCAAGTGCCCCTGCCGCGACGAGGGCAGCAAATATTTATGCCACAGACTCTGAGCCAAAGCCCAAGCCTTCCAATGAGCTGACAAGGGACTACATCCCCAAAGTGGGGATGACAACCTACACCATTGTGCCGGCGAAATCCCTGGAGAAGCTGAGATATTTTGAAGTTGCTCTGACACTGGAGGCACCCCCGGCAGCTCCAGAAGAGGGACCCGATATTGGTTCTCTTCGGCTGGAGGAGAGCGCAGCACCGAGGGGACAGACGGCGGCTGCCGACTCAAAGGAAAAAGGCGAGTTGCACCCTTCACCACCCAAGGGATCCGCACTGACGAGCACTGCTGCTGCCCAAGACACTGTTAATGGAGGCGCACCTGAATCTACTCCTTCCACTGAAAAGATCTCATCTTTTGCTAATGGGGAATCTCAACTGGGTTCACCTGCAGAGGTCAAGGAGGTGAAAATTCCACCCGCAACTAAACCTAAGCCCGGTTCTTTCCGCTTGGCACAGCATAAAAAGACACCTGGGTATTATGTAACTTCAGCAGCAGAGAAAAAAATGAGCACCAGTCCTGGCTATGGCCAGAAGGAGGCTCCAGGAGGTGTAGACAGAGCGGTGCTACCACCCCCTCCGCCCTCGCCTCCTGTGCAGCGTCAAGAGGAGACCACGGCGGCGTTCTCCAACGTCCAGCTGAGCCCGAAAGGGGAGGACAAGAAGGCAACTGTCATGCGAGTGACAAGGCAAAGCAGTTTGCAAAGTAAAGAGCCAAGTTTGGGGCTGAGCTTGGACAAACTGAGAAGCTTGACAGCCCCCAGGCCCTATTCTCCTGCAACCCCGTCCCGCTTCGCTCAGGCAGTGTCCTCTGCAGTGAAAAGGAGCCAGTCCTTATCCTCTTCACCAAAGTCACCTCAGTCACCGCCATTCTCTCCGATTACAAGTCGCTCACCAGCCCTGGAGACGAAAGGATTGCCCCAGCTCAAGGTGAGTTCTGACAGCGTCACGCCTCCGTTTAATTTGAGGAAAAAGAGCATGGCTGATCCAAGTGCCTTTTTTGTGGCGTTACACAGATGTGGGACACAGTGTGCAGACAAACAACCACTCAGCCTCACAAGCCATCTGAGCCTCAGGGAACAACCTGCTGTTCTGACAATATTATAATTTACAAATCGAAGTAGATTTGTTTCTGTGGCTAAATGATGATAAACATAATGTGGCCTATTGCACCTTTTATGCATTTACATTTGCAGGTCATGAAAAGAAAGAGGTCTGAGCTCTGAGTGTTGTGAGCTCCCTCTATTGTTCCTACAACATATCATGAATATAAAATCTGTGGGGAAAACACTCCAATGCAAAGCTCTGCACATGAGGAAACAGTTCACATAGTCCAGGAAATCATGATCTGATGGAAAGTAGCAGTGAAATCTCACATTGTCACCTATAAACTACTGCCCTTACTTTTGTTGGACCTGTATAGTTGTTTTATTAGCTCTTAAAATAGCTGCAGCCTTGTTCTCTGCTTCTGTTTCCTCTTTGTGTTCTTGAGCACAGTTACTCCCGGGTGACATCTTTTCTCTTCGGTAATGTTGCAGGATGAAGAAAACAAAGACGGTGACAAAGACGCCGTCCTACAGGGAGCGGAGGGTGACGCACCACCTTTTAGTGGGATTGTTGAAGTGGAGGGAGCGAGCGGTCCATAGCAGTGCCTTGAATCCTCTGACGATCTGTCATCTACTGTGAGCACAGCCTTGCACATTTCAGTCGATAGCATATGGAAATGTATGCACAGCACATGGATGAAGCATGGCGTGTTTTTTTTCTCTTTCAGGAGTAGCTTTTCCTGTTGAGTTCTCCTGAACCCTTCACCCCCGCGCCACAGAAGCAGGAACTGTCTTTTGTTTTACCTCTGCAATGGTGTACATAAAATGTATTTTGAAAAATTAATAGTTGGTGTATATTGGTGTATGTCTCACTCATTAAGTACAACAGCAGACTTTCATATTTTAATGCCTCGCTTTATTTTGTGTGATGAGGAAAAGCTTGCATTTGATGCATTGCAGCTTGTGTGGGAACAAGAACATTAAATGAGAACAATTCTATAAATTATTTGACTGATTTTCAGGCATTGTAATATTATTGGATTAAAAAAAAACTGGATTTATAGGACAGAACAGGTCTGAGCCTAAGGTACTTAAATGCTCCTTAGAGAATCTACAATACCATCTATATTTAATGACAGAGGTGTAATTAAACTATGCAGACAGACACTGTTGTGCGCAGCCCACCTGTTGTTCTTGTCAGGCAGAATTGTTATAAATAAAGTTTTTTTTCTTTTTTATCATCTGTGTTGTCTTTATTATCCTCGTGTCTTTCTGTGTCTTTAAAACAAGGCAACCTTTGCACGATGTGGACAGTTATTTAATCCTCGTTTTTAAAAAAATAAATTCAGTTCATCTGTGCAAAAAAACCAAAGAGAAGCCTTTTAGTGGCCACTTTATTAGCAATAGTGCTCGCTCCTCATTCTTCATCCTGTTTTAATTATCTCTTTTTTATTTAACATGCACATTTCAATTATGAATATTTATTCACTCAGCAACATACATATTTAACATTTACATTTAATAACATTTCCTTAAACATTTTAAATTCGCATTGCAATTTATTTACAGTTAATTAACATTTACAGTCGCTCTTCTTCGCTTTCCTGTGTGACGTCACAGTGTTCGGTCGAGGTGGGTGAAGTCGCAGCTGAGGGAGGCGTGATGACGTAGGGCAGGTGAGAGGAGCGCTCCTGCAGCACGTGCAGGCTCAGCGAGAGAGTCCGGAGCTGCGACATGAGGCGCGTGAGGAGGAGACCAAGCCTGAGGAGGCTCCAGGTAAAATCAGCCGGACCTGAACTTCATGTTGTTCCTCAGGAATTTAAACGGTGTTTTGAATCGAGTCGGCTCCGGCCGCTGCAGCGGGGACAGGGAGGGGCGGTGACGCATTATCTCTCTACTTGGGTTATTAGTGTGTGTGTGTGTGTGTGTGTGTGTGTGTCCTCAGGCTGCTCTGACATCGGGCTTGTTCATCTGTCGTTATCGGAGCAGTGGTCTCACAGCTCAACTGTTTGACTGTAGAAACGGTCGTAACAGTTTGCAGAGATGCAAAGATATCAAAACAAACGCACACGTTAAGGTTGGGGACGTAGTTACGCATGGAGACAAGCCTGATGACGTCCACACTGATTTTTATCTTAGTACAATAAAATGAGCGCATGATGGAATAAGACGATCACTTAAAGGTGATGTCACTGCGTCATTTGTCTCGTGTAGCTATGATACACTTCATACATCGGAATGAACATGGCACTGAAGCTTCAGTAAAGTTTCAAATCACACCCCACCCAGGACTGGATAGCAACTCAGTATTAATACTTATCTAGAATGGTCGAACTTCTGATTCTTTTCATGGAGTTGTTTTTGATGTTCTTATCCTCCTGCTTATTCAGAAGTTAAAAACCAGGAGCAGGGAGCAAATTTTAAACTTAGAGGGTTCAGTTTGAAGTACCAAGCGACGTCAAGCAGTCCTCATTTCAAACCTGCCGGGCAGCTTCGGTTGCCATAGAAACTCAAAAGGTGTTTCAAGAACAGTGCGGTGCCTAATTGATAAACGTGTACCTTACAGTAACATGAGACACTGTTAATAACCCCCTGAAATAGACGTGGCCTTCATCTTACACCGTTGTAATTAGCATTTGCATTGACTGATACCAAAAGAATGTGTTCCAGGCTGGGAGTTATTTCTGGCCCTCTCATGCCGCCCGGCCCGGTGTTTCTTGTCCTTGTGTCAATCCACTGTCAGACCTCAGCTGAATCGTGTGTCCACACAGACCGCCTCCGCCTCCTCCTCCTCCTCCTCCTCCTGCTGCTGCTCCTCTCCACAAACTAAATGTTACCACGGCTGGTTTTCCCTTGCGAACATAACGAAACAGCAAAGATTTGTTTGATGTTGATTAGCCCGTATAAGTGGTATGGATTTAAAGCATGTATTACAAGTGACAACCCTTCTTTATAAGCAAGATTTTCCCTTTCCCGTGCACCTTTATTACATTTAACTGGGTTCTGCGGTCCCCACCCCCAGCCTTGCACACCCTACCCCAGTAACTCCATTATCTTCTGTTAATGTATTGGGTTATTTCTTCAAGCCCATGCTGCCTGTTAGTCTGTATCTCCAGTAGCCTGTCAGACTCTGTTACACATTACCTCTTGGAGAGATGTTATCATCCCCAACCATCCCCCCACATGGAGCCTGTCACTGAATGACACAGCCCACAACTCAACCAATTTGCTGGGCTGGCTGCTCTGTCCGCACACCTCAAGCCCTGTACAGTTTACTGAGTTTAAAGTGGAATTTGGATCCCTGTGCAAAGTCCATGACAAAAGAACAGTTGGTTTAATAGTGCTGTGCAGACCTCCCGCGCTCAGGACTGTGCTGGAGACTCCCCCCCTTTAGGGGGTTGTGTGTGTGCAGTCCCTGCCCTCCAGGTTGCAAAGGCAAGTATAAAAAAAAAAAAAAAAAAAAAGATTAAAGCGACCACAATATAAAATAAGCCTGGGAAAATTAGATGATTTATTAATACACTCCTGGGTCAGAGCGAGGATGACTGTTGTGGGAGTCAGAGTGTTAAAAATATCTTTATTGTGGTGGATCATGTTTGGGAAGGAGGGATCGGTTTGCCCCACTGGGCCAACCTCATGGGCAGCAGATGAGCCACAGGAAACCTTGTGTGTGTGTGTGTGCGTGCTCGTGCACATGCGTGTGTGTGAGTGTGTGTACACTCTGCTGAGCTGTGAGCAGAGCAGCCCCGCCAGCCCCGCTTGCTCTAGCTGGGCTCTCTTCACACAGTGCAACAGCCTGCTCCTCTTCTCTCTGCCTCAGATGATGCCTTGGATTTAGCCGAACCCACATGAGTGATATGAATAACACGCTGGACGAGATACACACTTCCAGAGGTCTCGGAGAGAAAGCAGAGATTTTCCAGAGTGGCGGGAGTAATGTGAGTGGTTTCCCCAGCCCAGCCCTCATCCCTGCGTGCGCTCCTGTGCTCACACCAAATGCCCAGAAGACCGGGATTACGCTGTGCAAGGGGAACAGGTACGGCTCTTTTATTTATTTATTTGTTTGTTTGTTTGCTTGCTTTAAAGACTTGCCATGAATGAAGCCATGTCTGTTTTACAAGATTAAAAAATTATGTAATTCATTTCCTCCCCTACAGTGCTCTGCAGAAGAATAGTGCACTCTTTGTATGAGCAGCGGTGAGACACAGAGGTCTATTTAAACGCCGTGGCGAGGACTTTGTACCTGTAAACATAATTGGAGCAGAAGGCAGCTGTCATTGAAAGTGTAATGTATTATTTCAACAGTGCCGTTGGCAAGCTGGACTCGAATCAAGGACCTGTTAGTTTGCGGGAGATAATCAGTAACTCAGTAACTGCTGTTTGTACAGAGCGGCAAAGAGAACAGCACCTTTCAGAGGCCGAGGCCAGGCCCGCACACACGTGCGCTGAAACTCAACATTTACTAGTTTATTCCGTGTTTTTCCTGACTAATCTAAATGATAAATGGCCCGTATGCCTGTAGCACTTCACAGTTGTACTTCCCCCCACCCCACCCCCCATTCTGACAGTGCACACATGTGCAGCACTTTCTCTGTGAGGTGCTTGGGTATCTTGCTCTAAGACACTTCAGCATGCAGAATGTGGGCGGCTGAAATCGAATCGGCAGCCCTCTTGCTAGGGGATGACCGCTGTAACCCGCTGAGCTGCAGCAGGGGCAACAAACTGTGAATAACTACAGCTCGCGAGGAGGAAAGACGCAGCTCGTTATTATTCAGTCGAACAAATTCCTTTACGTATTGATTATTGGATTTCAGGGCTGGAGTAGATTTCACTTCCCACCAGCCGGCGGCTCAAGCGCTGTCTGCGTCTGTTAAGCAGCTGCTGTGTTTAATAGCGGCGATATCGTGGGGGGGGGTTTACTTTATCTCCCATCTTATCAAGAGTCTGTTGGTGACTGCGTGGGGTGTGTCGTCTGGTGAAAGCACAGGAGGGTCCGAACAGCCTTGAGTTTCCGTTGGATCTGTCAGTTTCTCTCCTCATCCTCACTCCTGTGCGCGGGACACGAGCAGCAGAACATCCCGCCACGTGTTGCTCCCACCAAAGACGAAATGAAGTTCGAGCAAAGCTGATGTCTGCAGCATCAGTTTCTGTCCCTCACTGTGTTCCCGTTTTTTGCTTTGTCCTTCAGGAGCAGTAAAGAGGAAGAGGAGTCTTTCTCGTCTCCTGTTCCAAACCCCTTCCCCGAGCTGATCCCCTCCACCCTCCCCCACTTTGTCTCTGAATGTTTGTTGCCGTGGACCAAAAGCAGTGCATCTCAGGTGAGCGTTCCATTTACAGCACTTGAGGGCGTTTGCGACACAAAGAGGGACATTGTCTGGAGGAAAAAGAAAAAGACAAGGCCTCTGTTGTAACGTCTTCCATATGTTACCACAAGCAGCACAGTTATGCAAACTCAAATTGCAACAAGTGCCAGAAAAACAACTGCAGGCGATGCAGCATTTAAACGTAATTAGACGCATAGTTACACGATGTTTTGCTTGTGATTCATCTGAAATTTCATGGCATGTGGACGGCTGAACCAGTTATGTGAGTATGGAAATTAGTGACAGTTGGGATGTAAAAATGCTGTGTCAGCACGAGCTGCACACACACACACACACACACACACACACACACACACACAGTGTTATTGCTCCAGAGATCCCGGATCCCAACTGTACGGTGGCCTCTAAACAGAACAAAAACACAGGCAGCGCATAAGTGTGATAGATGTTGCGTTGGTAATGCGGTTATAATTTTTATGGTTTACCCAGGAAGCACCTGGCCCGGTGCCCTTCGGCCACTCTGGTGCGTTTGTTTTAGCGCAGGATGTGTGATTTGTCGTGCGCTGAACGTGGGGAAGTACCTGCTGGTGCGGGGGAAAAAGTTTCACTCCGGCCTCGTTGTTGAGCCAATCCTGGCAGGCTCGCTGACTTTGTCGTTAATAATAAAAAGGTTCAGTCACCAATTGACCGTTCACTGTGCCCCGCCTCCTCTGAGTGACATTTGCCGGCACTTATGTACGGTGACATACAGGACCAGTGGGTTTTGTCAAAGCAACGTCACCGTAGCGCTGACGTATTGTTGCCTGATCCTTTTTGGTTGACAAAAGGAGGACGTGTGGGTGCGTGTGTGTCATGAGTAGCTTAGTGGGAATGAATTCCTCCTGCACTTTTTTTTTTTTAGCTTGACCTCATGAAAAGTGTCCACTGGCAATGTTAAGGTTTCAGCTCCTCACTCTGTTGGCTCAGCAACTGCAGACAAAATAATGCACACACACACACAAAAAAAACCTTTAGCATTAAATAATGTTGCTTTTGTGAAGCCAAGTTTTCCTTGTGCAGACACTTCTAGGTTAATATGGCTAAGTCCAAGTAGCTGGCTCTGCTTACACTTTCCAGGAATATATTGGGTAGTCATGGTTGGACTCTTACCAGAAACCAGAGGCACGCAGACAGACGGCGTTGAGTGCTCAGTTCAGCTGTGTGACTCAGAGGAAATGCCTGCCCCCTCAGAGATGTTATTTCAGATGCAGCATGCATCATGTCCATGTTCGTAGCCTCCCGTCACACAGCAGATGTTACACAGTCCTCGGGGTCACACTTAGCACGTATAAATCATTTGCTAGAAAGCCGCTCACTGACAAAACGGAACCGAGCTCGTGAATAGTTTGTGTTTTACAAACTCGAATCAATCATTAGCGAGGGCTGATGTGGGATACAACTGGAAAACACATTTGCAGACACTTAAGCAATTAGATTTTAGCCATTTTAAATCCACACGCTGATTTGAGCGGTTGTGTGTGGTGATGAGAATTAGAGGAGTCGCATAGCTGCCTCTCCTCGTGTCAGTAAGGGTTATATATAGGAGGTCACCTCTTAGACGCTGCCCCTTTATTTCTTAAAGGTCCGGCATGTATGTTTAGGGAAATTCCCACTTCTACAGACATTGAATATAAAGGAATGTGTAATTGCCCAAATTGTTTTGATTTCTTTACCCTAGAATAAGGTGGGTCTAATCTATAGTGAAGTTTTTATTCCAACTCTAGGCTACCGCAGGTTCCTATCAGCTTGAACCACTAGATGTCACTGAATCACACACACTGAGCCTTTAAGGGGTTTGTTTCCTTGACCCCTTTTAGACTGAGTATTGTGATGTAAACAAATGTTTTCTGTTGGTTTTATAACACATTGTCTGGCTCCATTAAAGCCGCTCTGACCTGGGCTTTGCTGCCCTTGGCTTACTGGTAATGAATCATGTCTTTCATAACAACTGTAGGATCACGACTAGGGCACATCTGAAAGACTTTTGCCAGATGTGCATTGTAGGTTGTTGTCCTTTCACCTCTGGTCTGTCATCTTTTTCAAAATCCGTTCCTACTTCGACCATTTAAAGCTTTTTGAATTCCCTCACCTCCCTCCGCTGCTTTATCGCGCTGACGCATCAATGTTAACGTTTGCATTTTTACCAAAGTTCAGCTTTGTTTAGCAAATATACAAAGTGTGGGATTATTTTGAGGCGGCGCTGTCGCCTGTTGCACGGCAGCTGAAGATGCTGGTCTTGTGTAAACTGGAAGGACCAGGGATTAAATTAAGAGAGCTGAGTGATTCGCTCCGTGGCAGCATGTGTGTTCATTATAGCGTGTCAAACACAAGTGACATCTCTCTCTCCATCGGAGAAAACACAAACACTCGGCACAGATAAATATGTGTTCGCAATCTTTTATGATCTTATCAGGACCACACAGTTTTGTAAAAGCATTTGAATTGAAGTTGTGTTGATGTTTGTTTGTTTGCAGCATTAAACAAACCCTGCTTGGCACAGTTCCATGAAACCTTGTGTATGGATGCGGCTTGGATCAGTGCAAGGGCAAGGGCTTCACGTCTGTGTTCACCAACATCTCAAAAGTCTATGAATGGATCTTCATGGAAAACATTCATACTTCTCTAACTGTCAAGTCAAATGATTGGGCCTTGGCAGAGGCCTCTTGGCATCTTATTTTCTCTGCTGCGTTTTCAGTGCTTCATTGCTGCACCTGTTGAGCGAACAGTAGTGGCAGCGCTGTGTCCACCATTGTAATCCCATCAGCTCGGATTGCATGTCTCTTTGTCTGGACTTGTAGAGGATTCTCGCTCTACAGCAGCTTAGCTCACAGGTATTTCTTTTATTAAAATGATTTGAAGTGCTGTTGGTTGCGCCAACACAATAGCTTCTATTGTTTTTCTGTTTTATTTTCGTCACTGTCTGTGGGTTACATAATGAAATGGAATTTGCGGTGTGTTCTTCTTCCAGCGGCTCTGACAAATTCAAGGAGCAAACATGCAGCGCTGCACCTTAGCTTTACTGCGTTGTCTTTGAGAGAGCCTGCAAAAGGGATTTTGATTGAATCAACTGCGCTCAAGGACAGCATGTCTGGAGCTGGCTTTATTATGGGAGCTGTGGAGACTCTGTTATCATCCAGGCTCCATTAATTCCAATTCATTTTAGCAGCGTGATAACTTGCAGCGTCTGTCTGCGCTCTCACAAGTCACAGCGCCGCGTTTCCAGATAAACGCCAATGCTGTTGTGGGAGGTTCGTCTCTTCCTGTCTGACACTTTGCAACAGAGGCATCTGTGGCTCGGGATGTTCCCAGAAAGTCGGCGGCTCGATCCTCTACTCGAAGCGCTCCACATAGGTGTGCACGTGTGTGGTGGGGTGAATGGACTGTACTGTGAATCACTTTTAATGGTCAATAGGAGTCTGTCTGTCTGCTCTTGTTAATTGTAAATTGGGAGGTTACCCCTCCTATAGTCTTCTGTTTGAAAGTCTTACTGATACTCAAATGCTAACTACTGAGGCTCGTATTGTAATGATGGCAGATTCATGGTTGCCTTGTATTGTCTTACAGTAAAACAGATGTGGGCTGTGAATTGTGGCTGTGGGAGTAAGGACTTGTCTGAAGGTCCATATCTCTCTGTCTCGCTCTCTCTCTCTCTCCTGCTCTCCTCCTCCCTCTCTTTCTGGGAACTCCTTCTAAAGGTGTGTTTATGAAAGCAAAGCTTCCACTCACGATGGTGGTAATAGATATGGAAATTAGACTTTAAATAAATACGAGTAAGTCCAAATGAAATAAATAAGTGTGGGCTACAAAGTCAGCAAAAACCATCTGACACATATTTCTGGGAACTCTTCAGCTCATATCTTGTGATTCTGATTTTATTCCCTGTTACGTTCTCTGGCCTTGTACTGTATGTATTTTAAACTCTGTTCACCATGAGAAAAAACCTCTTACCCTCCATTTCCAGCGTTGTGTTTTGGAAAAGCTTTTCTAAAAAGAGAGAAAAGGAAAGAAGCTTTCACATGTCCAAGGACAAAGGAGGAGTTTGTGTTGTGGGAGGCAACTCTTTCTCTCACACTTTCATTGTGACAGATCTTACTGCAAGTGGTATCCAGTAGAAAAAACACTCTGTTCTCATCAGGTTCATAATTCGGACGTTATCATTATCATGTGTGGATGTTTTTCACGTAGTTATTTGCGCGTCTAAGACAGAAGCATGAATTTCCGTGCAAGAAGAGTAACCTTGCCGACCATCACACCACTGTGTCTGCAGAAGCAGGTAGTATAAATTTGCTTTGTACTTCCGATCTGTCTCGATTACTGTTCATGTTCTTGTTTGGGTCCTGTTCAAAACAGATTTATTAAAATTTGGACTTTGGGTTATTTAAACTGAATGTGGTTTGAATTCATATCATGAATAAAATTGAAAAGGAAAATAATTATTTAATGCTGCTGTCACTTCATGAGATTTTTACAAACCCTAGGCAAACCACAATCTATTTGCCATCAAATATATAGACTTATTCGCTACATAGGCTACAATGGGTCCGTTTACACACCGTTTATCTCTCAAGGCAACATTGAGCGACGTACCTGTGATGACAACCCACCATGAACCACCACAGCAAGCCCAGTTCGAAACACATTGAGGATTAGGTCAGTGGTGGATCTGGAACTAACCAGTGAGGCTATAGATGGTGCGGCTGTGTAAAAGCATCTGGGCACTGATGGTAAAGATCTATACGAAGGTGAGACTTGAGCTGTTCCAGAGTTTTCGCCGTGAGGAGCAGGAAGGACATTAGTCATTGGCTTCCTGTAGATGGATGAGACTGGAGGCAACCCCCTCACCACCACCCAGTGATAGAGCTGCAGCTGTGAGAGTGCAGTTCAAGGTTAAACCATAGTAGTCTAATTGGCAACATGGCTCATGCTGTCCTGTCCTTGAGATAACGAGGTCTAATAGGGGAGTTTTTTTATTCAACAAAGCTATATATAGTCCTGGCATAATCCCTGTCTGGATTTACTGACTTTTTGCATTATTGAAAAGCCACTCGAAAGCCATTTGTAACGCATCACATTATGTTCTGTTGCTCCCTCCGCCACTTTAAGCCTCACCCCTGCGATAGAAAGGTTCGTATCAAATTGTGTCGGACGTGGGCTTGTTGTTACGCGTTGTGGAGTCTGACTGATAGAGTGGTGTGTGGACGTTATGGAGACAAAGGGTTGTGACCACGCAGAGGAGATTGAGTTCAGCGTTGGTTTCCACAGCTCTGGTTCGGAAAAAGTTTTAGCTACAGAAGCAGACTTTCTGTTTCAGCCATTTCACACTAACATTTTAGGCTCAGTGGAATCCTAATAGTTATTGCCTCATCGCTATATAGCTTTAAGTGATCCAGACATATTTTCTTCCTGACTCAGTCTTATTACAGCCGGAAATGACCCAAAGAAAGTGAGCTAAGCTGATGGCAATGTCTGTGTTGATGTGAGGAACAATGATAATAATAATAATCACAATAATGTTTAGTCTGCATGTTGCAACACAACGTGATTGACAGGATGTGAGCGACCTGAATGCTTCTCAGGTGAAAGCCTGTGTACACTGAGGATCAGGGCTGGTTGCTGATGAATGCTCCTCTGTGTTCACTAATAAAACGTCAGCAGCTCATGCAACACGCTGCCCTGTCTGGCCATTCATTAGAAACTCTTCAGCAATGATTAACAGTACTGTCCACTCTGTGTTTTCAAGTTGCCTGTGTAAAACTATGACAATAATACACCTGTAGAACTAGAGTCATTACTGTGTGTGTGTGTGTGTGTCCCTGTCCTGTAAGGCTCCATGCGTGGTGGTGTGATCCCCCATTATCTCCACCCCCCCCCCTTAGCCAACTTTGGGCTAAGTTGACCAAACTTGCATTACATCTAACCTACACCATTGTCACTACTCTTGGCCCTCGCTGTGCTTTATGCTGAGAACCATGGGTGTGTGAGTGTGAGTAGAGAGGAGGGGGGGTGGGAGCCTTGTGACTTTCTGCCCCAGCTCTCTCTCTCTCTCTCTCTCTCTTTCTCTCTCTCTCTCTCCGTCTCCACCCACTAGTGACTGATCAGATTGATCTCTGGCTTCTTGAATCCTCGTGGTGGTGGTGAGGAGCACCAGCACCGCAGACCCGTGGAGTCAGGAGAGCGTTGTGCTTAGAAGCCGTTTCGTCCAATTACCTCCTTTCAGCTCCACGGCAGCACCGAGCCAGAGGGAGAGACGGAGAGTGGGAGACGCTCTTTGCCTCCCAGCTGACACCTGCGACTGTCTGATGCGTGTTTTTGTATTTCTTGCGAAAGCTCTCCTTTGCGATGCTGTGTACTCAGCCACGTTTAGCCTACAGAGCTTGCCCAAACTCAGAACGCTGCTCGATTTCAGACAGAGGGGCGGTGAGTTGTAATTTCAGACGGTGTTCTTCATGTCTCACTGTGGTGTTGCAAGATTATTGAAGTCTGCTGTATGTAGGTCAAACTGATGAATGTGTCTGATACTTTGCCTCATGTTTAACGCTGGTCTCTGCATTATTCCAAGTCCCCACTCCCTGTGAATGGCTTGTTGATTCCATGCTGCCGTTGCAGGTAATCAAAGTTTATAACGAGGACAACACCAGCAGAGCAGTAGAAGTTCCCAGTGACATCACGGCCCGCGACATATGCCAGCTGTTCGTCCTGAAGAACCACTGCATCGATGACCACAGCTGGACCCTGTTTGAACACCTCTCGCATCTAGGAATAGGTAAGAGGGTTTGTTTTCTCCAAGATGGTCTTGAAGTGAGAATGTACATTCATCTCAGGAGCAGAGTGATAAAGAACAACATTTTTAAATGCTCTAGATGTGTTGAAGTTCAAGCTCCAGTTTATCGTGCACTGTATATGTTTACAGTCACTGAGGAGGTTATATTCCTCTTGTCCACTTTGTTTGTCTCAATCATCATTCACATTTCAGATGTTTTCCTGCAATTCAAACGGTCCTCTGGCCCAGAGGGAAATCCAGAAGACCAAGAGAGCGTGTTGAACCAGATCAGATTCCAGTTTTCTATCTTAATACACATGAAACCATGAACTCTTTGGTGTTGACACGTGTACAGTATGCACTTGTATTAATCATGTGAGGTCCTTGGGGCGAGATGTGCTTGATTTGATGATAGGATTAAGTGGTGGTGTGATGTGGATGCATGCTAGCTGAATAACTCACTGTCCTCTGTGTGTTCTGCTGAATCCTAAACCACATGGTGTAAAATGTGAGAGGAGCTGATGTTGGATCGTGTCTTTATCGCTGCGAGACATCAATTATAGATCCCCCTGGTGTAGAATGTCATTATTCTATTGGACTTGCCATAGCAGAGACGGAGCGCAGGGCGTGTATAAAGACATCACTGTCTACACACAGGCATTTGGATTTTCTCTCAGTGTATCCGCTCTGTCAACCTGGCTTTGCTGTTACCTCTTATTCTCCAGCTCCGCTACCTGCTGCTGATTAACAGAGCTGATGCACATTTTCAAAAATATTTGCTGTCCCCCTCATTTACGTCAGTTACATCATCCGATCAATCCGCATTTAATAAGGATGCATGGAGAGAAGCAACAAATATGCAATTGTCAGAGAACGGAAAACATAGTTATCGATGATATGTTACAGCTGATCTGGAGAGGGACAGTGTGACCATGAAATGATTGCTAAGCTGCATTTTCGCACTATTGCACACGTTACATAATCCATCCATCTGGCCTGCTCCACTCGTCAGGGTTTCAGTCAAGACGAGACTCCACTGCTCTCCACAGAAAGGCTTGAATCTAGTTGTTATTTAACTTATTCCAATAAACTGATGGATAAAGTCCTATTCACATGATAATCCTTTCATAATAAGTGCTTCACATATTTATAATACCTGAGGGACAGTGTGACCATGAAATGATTGCTAAGCTGCATTTTCGCACTATTGCACACGTTACATAATCCATCCATCTGGCCTGCTCCACTCGTCAGGGTTTCAGTCAAGACGAGACTCCACTGCTCTCCACAGAAAGGCTTGAATCTAGTTGTTATTTAACTTATTCCAATAAACTGATGGATAAAGTCCTATTCACATGATAATCCTTTCATAATAAGTGCTTAACATATTTATAATACCTTTTAGTAATTTGGTAAAATTAAGGGTTTGGAGTTTTAATAAATTCTAATTTAATTTGGTTATTTTTGATGCAGGGGGTCAATTTTTATTTCATTCATTTAGTCCAACTTAGTCCCCCCCCCCCCGCCCAATAATTTCCCCTAGAAAATGATTAGTTTATGTTTTACTGCTTTACGAGATTACACACTCATAAAAGGTTAATAATCAAACTCTATGTCTCGAAGTCGAGCAGATTAGCTCCTGCAGGAAAATCTCATGGACATACGCTTTTCTCTGTGATCTTTAAAGTTTGTTTGAGTCAGTTGTGGCAATTAAACACACTTTTTTTCCCACTTTCTTTCTCTTTGTGTGCGACTAGAGAGAACCATCGAAGACCATGAGTCCGTCATCGAGGTGCTGTCAGGCTGGGGGCTGGACTCAGACAGCCGGCTGTATTTTAGAAAGAATTATGCTAAATATGAATTTTTCAGGAAACCGCTGGTGAGTAAATTGTGCACGTTTCTTGTCATATGTTACAATCACATCATCATACATTTACAGTTATTCCCACCATGCCATGAGGAGTTCAGCTCCGTTGTAATACTGAGGCGCTTTCATATTGGTAGGAGTTTTTCCCGGATCACATGGTCTCCATATCCAGTGAAACCAATGGGATGGTGGATCCCTCTCAGCTTATACAGGTATCAGGTTTTCTCTAATAACACTCAACTCTCTTTGACCTTGACTGAGCCAACTGTGAGTTTCTCAACCACTGTCTGAATGTGTTGTGCGTATTAACTCTAGAGTCAACTACACACACACACACACACACAGCTACGCATCTACTGACAAACATTTCTCTCCCCGAAAGACTTTCCTCAACTCCAGCACTTGTCCAGAGATCCACGGGCACCTTCATGCCAAAGAGATAAGCCGGAAATCTTGGAAGAAGTTTTATTTTGTCCTGCGGAGGTCGGGGCTTTATTTTTCCAACAAGGGAACGTCCAAGGTCAGTAAAACAAAATCCTCCTCAGGATGTTGTCATCTCTGCATGGCCGGAAAATCTAAAGCAATTAAAATCCAGTGGGGATTTTTTCATACAAATAAAACCAGTTGCAGAGATTTTTTTTTTTCTGTTGCTTCAGACATTTGTCTCATCTGAGCTGAAAAACAAAAACGCCTGATTTAATCCGTGAATGAATCCTCGTGCTGCACTTTGCACAGTTGGCCTCATATATTTCTCACTTGTGTTGTGAAAGGGCAGGGGAACAGGTTGAGCTTGATTTTCCTTAGGTCAGCTGGCACAGCAGCCAGGCAGAAACAGTGCTCTCAATGCTGCTGACAAGCGAACCTCATACCGAGGCACCGGCCGTGCCAACGCAAACTTCTCAACTGCTTTCATTTCCTACAACAGTGGACCTTTTGTTTGTCGAGCACAGGAAGGCTTTGGTACGGTGCCCGCTTTTTGCTCGAGCAGGTTTACATTCATCTGTGGTCTCGGTCGGACACATTGCAAGTCAGTCAGCACAGACGCTCACAGCTGTGGCTTTACTTTAAATAAGGAAGTGGGAACAGTGTGTCACATGAAAAGCAGAACAGTGGTAGTCCTTGTGCTTTTTTTTCTTTTTTTCTTTTTTTTCTCCTCGAAAATTTATCTCTGGCACAATGCGGTTGTTCATTCTGTGTCGGTGCAGCGCGAATCAATATTTCTAAATTTATCCTTATCTTGCTAATTACATTTGTAGTTCAACTGCACCCTCGCTCTTGATAATAGACCCATTGATTAATATGCATTGTTATATATGCAACTTAACCTCCACCTCTGCCCTTAATCAGCTGAAAAGATCAGACTGTAATCGTGGATTAATTCAATTCCTAAAGGTATTCATCCACTGTTTGCTGTTTTTTGTTTTATAAGATAATTTTATCTTAAATTCAAACCCGAAGGGCGCTGAGTTCATCACCTCCACCAAGTTATAATAGTCTCCTAATGAAATGAATTAGCTTCATGTGTCGCTGGCTGCATGGTGTTGTCTTTGTTGCACAGGAACCCAGGCACCTCCAGTTCATTGCCGACTTCAGCAACTGCAATGTCTTCTCCGTCATCGCCGCAAAGAAGCTGCACGGAGCGCCCACCGATTACGGCTTCTGCGTCAAGGTACCATCACTTTTCTGGACATGGTAAAAGTGCACTGGAGGAGCAGAAGTATTGATTTCCAGCACGTTGAACTCCATTAGTTTTTAATGTGACGTCTCTCCCTCTGTATAGTCCGCAAAGTGTAGCTCAGCCCGGGACTTGAAGCTGTTCTGTGCGGATGACGAGCCGACCAGGACCTGCTGGATCACGGCCATGCGCCTGTTGAAGGTCGGCTTGCGCATCGCAAACCCCAGGCCCGCGTCTGAGAGGAGGATTGTCGAGTCAGTGCTAGAATCAGATTTAGCTCGGGGAGGAGGTCAAGGGAAAATACTGAGTGATGCAGGATTAGCAGCCCCTCCCTTGGTAGCAGCAGCATGTTGTTTGTTGTCGGGATGTCGGCTGGAGACAGGTTACAGCATCAGATGCTCCCTCATTTCTATAAATGATCATCAACACAACAGTCTATGATCATCTCTCTTCTACCGGTGGACTGAAATATTCAAATATGCTCTCATGTGTCTATTTCAGTATGGCATGCAGCTGTACCAAAACTTCATTCAGCCCCACCAGAAACAAAAAGCCTCACCAATGGTAAGCTGAAGCTCATTATATTATTTCACTGCCTTCTGATTGTCATGAAATAAAAAATAAATGAATATTTAAATCAAATTCTCATACAGTAACAATGAAAAATATAAAAAAAATGTGTACCCAGGTGAGCCTATTGACAAATTAGGCTCCAACTGTCCCGTCTGCAAACATGGAGGAGGCATAATTATCACCCACACTACAACCGGCCACCATGGGGGCCACTGAGACTCTTTGGAGAGCAGCCATGTCACCCATCTTTATTTCTTTAGATGCAGCCCGCTTTAATACAAGTACCTCACCCAAGCGTCATCATGGAACATGAATCATGATGAATGGATGAACATCAGATGCAAAAAAAAAATCCATGTGTTAAAAAAAAATAAAAAATGAAAACACTTGCCCACACATACAGTAGCAGCATAGCAGTGTGGTCATATAATTGCGTAGGACAAATAAGGCACCTTCAGTGGGCTAATGCAGGTTTCTTGTCCCAGAATAGCCTCAGACTCATCTGGGAGTATTTTTGTGGCAGTGAACACAATCTATTTATGGCTTTCGGACATGAGCATGAACCCTCTCCTTTCTAAAAATACGCAGTGATCAGCTGCTCTCAGATTTACACAGCTCATCACCTCTTCTCCGCCGTGAGAGGTTCGTGCGTGTCCGGCGGCCTCGGCCCGAGAGGATTAGAGAGAATATCGAGGAGGGCAGGAATCTGGTGGCGAATCTGCTGTAGGTCACATGACAGTTTTAGCTGCCGGAGCTACAATGAGAAATCGGCTTCGTGTGTTCACACTGGAAAGTAAATAGCAGCCATATTTGAACATGTTACTGTAAGTCAGGCTTTGATAGGCAGCGATAAGTATCTGGGAGTAGATAAGACTAACTGGAACACTGCTGTCCCCAAAGTAAACACTGCTCACTTTGTGTTTAAATCCTGAGCTGGGTCGCTGGTAGAGGAATGAATGTGGCAACTGTGAAACTTCTTGTTAAGCCTGATAAGAAGAGGCTGCTTCAGCGTGCGCGGCCGTTTGGAGCCACTCACTTGATAGCTGCTTAAATGGGTAAAATGTGTCCGTGTGTCATTCCCTTCACGGCCTCTCTTCATCCCTCCACTGTGGCGTTTCTGGTCTGGAAGCATCTAGAAATGGTGGAGCCACTAGATGGCAACACAATATCACAAGATTTCAAACCACTGCCTCACCACAGTACAAAGGAGACCAGAAAGAATAAGATAACATATTTATACATACGTTTGATTTCCCCCTGTATTTAAAGGGCTAAAGCCATACAGCTGTTACTCCTGAATGACTCCTGTATGAACTGTATTTTTGTAGAGAAGCATCTCTGAGAACTCGCTGGTGGCCATGGATTTTTCTGGCCAGAAGAGCCGCGTCATCGAGAACCCGTCCGAGGCGTTGTCCGTGGCTGTAGCGGAGGGTCTGTCATGGAGGGTAAGGCAGGCTTTGGCACATTATCCAGTGATGCTGTGTGATTTTGCAATATCCATGTTTTAACTTCATCCAGAAGAAATATATTCTATTTATCAAACCTCTAAATGAAATGTTGCTAAAACTGAACAGGCCTCCAGGGTTAAATTCCTCTGAGTTAAACCTTATTGAACACATTAATGTTCAGAGTCATATAAACCTTGCATAATGTTTTTTAAGAATAAGAAGAGAAGGGAAACTGAATGTATAAATCCGAATTTTCACAACTTAATTTGAATCTGTAACTTGTTTGTGCCTCAGAGGAAAAGCTGTCACCGTCTGAGCGGCCACGGGAGCCCCTCCACCTCCCTGAGCTCCATGTCAAACATAGGTTGGGGGCCGCACAGTTTTATTATCCAGATTTTGCCCACGCGTGACACCGTGTGACACACAAACACATTCATGTTGTCTCCCCGTGTGCTTCAGCGCTGCACTTGGCTCAGCCGTGGTTCCACAGCAAACTGTCGAGGGAGGAGGCTCAGCGGCTCATCACTCAACAGGGTCTCGTCGACGGGTAAGAGGCTTCGGTGGGAACTTCATCCTGCATCCAAGGTTGTTGTTATTTCATATTAAATACCTCTGGATCTGAGTCTCATTTGCATTCTCTGCACGAGGGCATTCCATAACCCTAATGTAAAGAAAAGCGATTTGGTTCAACACAGTTTCAAACACTAGGTGGCGTTATGAGTCATGCCCAGTCCGTAACTTTATATGAATATTTTATAGATTAGATAATAAATGTGATTTTAAAAGCAGCATTAATGTATTTCATCAAAGAGCAGCCATATAGTTCAGTTTACAGCTCAAAGAGCACATTGAATTGTGTTTCATTGTCCCTATAAAGTCTGTGAGTAAATCTACAAGGGCTGTAAAGTCTCTAGTGCTCCCTAATAAATGCCTTTTGGAGTCGTTGTGCGCTCTGTGTTGTACATTATGTTCTGGCATATGTGACATTGCATGTTCAGAAGTTTCATTTCAGTCACATTTTACACGTGTTGGCATCTTCATTTAAGCTAAGACTTGTTTCTGTTGTCAGAGTGTTTCTCCTGAGGGACAGCCAAAGCAACCCCAAGACTTTTGTACTGTCATTGTGCCACATGCAGAAAGTCAAACACTTTCAGATCTTGCCTGTGAGTACGCGCCACTGTCACGACATGTCTTTCATTCATCTTCAGAAAATCCCCAAAAGACCTCAATGTCCTCTGTAACGCCCGTGTTTGTAGGTGGACGCCGAGGGGGAGTTGTTCTACAGCCTGGACGATGGCCACACGCAATTCACAGACTTGATCCAGTTGGTGGAGTTCTATCAGCTGAACCGTGGGGTGCTGCCCTGCAAGCTCAAGCACCACTGTGCCCGGATCACCCTGTGAGCGAGGGGAGCCAGGAGACCCCTGAGGGGCCCGCGTGCACCTTTTTAAACTCCAGGGCCTCTCTGGACAGACACTCCCAGCGCTCTTGTGCCTTGAAACACATCCAGTACTATCCATAACTAGCCATGTTAACTGAAGCCACTGTTTTCTTCAGTCACACTGTGGTACATGAGCTCCCTTGTTCCTCTTGCGCAGAAAATCTGATCATAGAATTTATACTAATGGCCCTCGGGGCCTGTGATGTTTCCAGGTGGGGACGTGTTGTCCTATATAATGTAAAGGAGCAGCATCGTGACGTCAGTGATCAAAAGCTTAGCTGGAATTTGAGTTTTCACTGAATACATGGACACATAATGTCCACTGCAGTGCGTCTAGCTGTCAGTTATAGTCTGTCGAAGCTGATGATGGTTGAATCCCGACGAAGGACTACAACGAGTGTTTATTTGCGAGCATGTTGTGCTGGGAATTGTAGTCCGCAGCTCCTTGTTTAATCTGAGTAAAACTAAGCTGGTACTGATAGTGATGGTACCTCTCACTGTCGTTGCATCTCTCTGATTTTTCAGGTATTTTTTTTTTTTATAAGAAAATGATTGTTTTCTATTTGAGAGATGGAACGACGTCTCAGGAAGAGTCGCTCTGATGGCGGGCTGTGACTGCCGAGAGAAACAGGAGGTGAAGTACAGACAGAGAGGAGGCACGGGACCTCCCCAATGATTTTAAACAAAGTGTTTATCCCAAAATGAAACGTTTATCTGGTGAAATTAGCGGCGAGCTCCCTAAAGAGGGACGCGTTTCACCGATTTTAGACCTAAGCCACAAAGAAGAAAATCAGACATGTCCCTGTACGGCTGATTTTTCATCGTATCCAGATTCAGTGTATATTGAAATTAAGCTTTTATATTTTCCAAAGATGCAGGTGCAAAGCTTGCAGAAGCTGGGCAGGTGGTACTGTGACGTTAATAACACTGATGTGGGCATCCAGCGTCAGACTGTTCTGTTTTTTGAAAAGCCATGGACATGATACAAGCCACCATGTTGTGCTTTTCTTTTCTGACGACAGTGCATTGGACAATGAATGTTCAGATATAAAAAACACAGTCTGTTTGTAAAGAATGATTTTTGTTTGATTTATTGTCACTTTTACATTTAAAGCAGTAGAATAGTAATGACAGTAGATTTTTATTATTGTTGAAAAAGTGCCAGTGATCATTCAGGGAGCAGCTCCATGAACGCGCTATCGCTGAAGCTTAAATATGATCCGGTCCAGAGTAATAGATCAAAGTGTAAAACATTGCACATTACACACATTCTATAGCATATTCCTCAATAAGTGGGGCAGGCATGGTTATGGTTTAAATGAAATATGGCAGAAAAATGAAACATCCACCCATCGGCACACAGCAGGGTGCTGCTGTCCTCGGAGAGATTTTCATAGCGAAAACATACGGCACGATTTCCTAATGGGGCCGAGCGCGTAGTTAAATTCCACCAGACTACAGCGTGTGCACGGTGCACATTAGCCCGTCACGTATGATTAACTGAAGGCCGGGGGCAGGACTACATGTATAGTCTTTGTCCTCCATGGCACCGTCACATCCGTTTACGTGTATATTTAAACAACCACTAGATGGTACTAGAAGCATTTTGCTTCCGCTCGTCCAGGCTCCTGTTGGGAAGCTTATCAGTTGTGTCTGGTGCAATTTAAATTACATAATACATGTGAAGTGTGTCAAAGGGCCAAGCCGGGTTAATGTTAATTTAAGAAAAGTTAAAATGACTGAATGGATGCACAGCTACTGACCATCTGATATTTAATGTGGAGGGGAATTATCTAACAAGATGGTGTGAAGGAACAAGAAATGTGTGTTTTCTCTGCGTTCAAACTGCAATGACGTGTACATTAATATATCAGGTGCAAGTGTTGAATTCGAGGTGTTCACACTTTCATTTCAGAGCTTATTTTATCATCTCACCCGTTTGTTTTCATCAACATGAGTATCGTGCAGAATTATGGGTCCCTTCACAACAGCAAACAACAAAACGTCTCATCACGAGGTGTCCGCCTTAAACAATCCTCTCTGTTGTGATACAACCACATCGCCCCCCCCCCATACCTCCCCTGCTTGACTTCAATAGCACATTTCGAAACTGCTCTCACATCCAGGGGAGATGTGCGCACACAGAGAAGTCTTAAATGCACCCCTGCTTCCGAGGTCTTGTGCTAAATGTTGTTTTGGATGTATTCCTGCCATTGATCGGAGTCTGGCTGCAGGGGGAGAGATGGCAGCTGGGAGAGACTGCGATGCCTTTAATGAATTCATCCAGCTCCATCCAGCCCAAACGGCCTGTGGATACAGCATCTTCTCCCAGTAAAAGAAAAACTCTCTCTCTCTCTCTCTCTCTCTCCCTGCTCTGTCTCGAACCCTCATGGACAACCAGCACTGTTTGCAACATTTCACACCACCAAGCTGGATTCACTCCTGCGTGCACTCTCACTCTTACGACTTCAGGTTTTGTGCTTGAGCGTTGTCAGCCTCACTTTGTTCTCGAGTGCCCCTTCTTGTTTTACTCTCCCCGTAGTCGGTTTTCGGTTATCTGGCTTCCACGTCTTTGGCCAATTACTGATTATCTTCAATGAAGTGAAGACCTTGCTGTTTGCTCTGCTCTTGATGCACAAAGGGGCATTATCTGGGCAGAGTGTGAGCCAATGAGGATGTGTTTCTTTAGGGTAGGTACTTTAGCGAAGGTTGGAGGTTTAACAATTTCTTTGCAAAGGGCTCTGCCATCATGAGCGTCTCAAGCCAAAAGCAAGTTCAGCATCTCTCACTGCTGCGGACGGTGCACTGGAGCCGAGAGAATCACAGGTCGATTAAAAAAAAAAAAAATCAAATATGTTGGAGGGCACTAAACATTCCTAATCGTGCCCCCCCCCTTTTTAATTTGATAGTCAAAGCAGAGTATCGGCTATTTTTCATGAATACTGGTCAAACAATTATCTTGTCCTAATCGATTATAGATCAGAGGCATCAGGAGACCAATCACACGGACGCTGTCTCATCCCACCATGTGCTCTGCATAACCTGAGGATCCTACAGCATATTCCGTATTTATTATGTCTAAACTACACCAGCGTTCATTGTGGCTTCTAACTAAATCTAAAAAATTGGATAAATGCAACATTTGTGGACATTATTTTTCTGCAACTCCTGACTCTGTATCTTTACTAAAACCGGTAAATAGCTGATTATATTCAGCCCAGATGTTTGATATTTATTTTTTTTATTTTTCTACATTTGTGTGTAAACATGAGGCCAATTAATCCAAAAATTCCCCTATACTTAAAAAAAAGCTTTAACAACATTTGAACATTTTAAAGTACAATATATACACCTGTAAATATATATAATGTATGTGTGTTTAAAAATACAGTATACATTTCTATATGTATAATGCGATGCTTAAAAATAATCTATGCATTTGCACGCATTTTGATGTTGAAGATATCTGCCGACCGTCTGCACAGTTAATTCTATGATTTAAAACAGAATGTTAGAGGAAACGCCTGGAGGTTTTAAAACGTATAAAATTATATACAACAGTGGCAGCAGATGTAATGATGCACTTATTCTACAGCTACCATACAATTAAGGGCTTTTACATTATTTCCTGAGAATGCTGTCATGTCTGGCCGAGTGTGAAGGAGATTTTCTTTCGGCATCTTTTGGTGCATCTTTATTAATGTATTATTTCTCAGATAATTGCCTGGACACCTCTTACTATAAGTCCCCTTGCTGTAACCTCTGATATATCTTTTTCCAGGAGGTCTGGGAGCCAGCGAACAGTAAGTGCCAGGCTTTGTTAATTACAAGGATCACGCGTGCACTCATCAAATAATGGCTGTGGTTTTGCAATTTCAAGTTTTAATAATCAATTACTGGCTGTAATTCTCTGTGGAGTCACAGGATAGTCATTAAATCTCAAAAGGATAGCAGTGGTGCTGTTTTTTTTTTTTTTTTTTTTGCCAAGCCCTATTTTTGAAATACATAAGGGACCGGGATCTGCTTTAATCCGGTGCATTTTGTTGCCTTATTACAATGTAAAGTAGCTCAGTTAGACCTCGACAGTGACGCTCGTGAAATCACTGTTGGAGGCAGTGAGTGATGGATCTGTCATATCCGTGCTTATTCCTGCAGGAGTTACAGTAACACCGCAGATCAGCTCGTTCTTTCATTTGAGTTGCTGCTTTTATGATGCTGAAGCGAGACGTTCCGTGTGAACTCGCATTAAGACGACACATCTGTCTTTTGATGTCCGACCCGCAACACCTCGCTAACTGGCCCCTTTGATCGCAGCAAACAGGTAGATGTAGCCGCATTGAAGCCGGAGTGTTCCCTCTTGATTCTCTTTCCTCTGCAGCAGGGTTCCTGTTATTGTGTTTTCCTTCCACCTTCAAAGCTGCAACATTGCAGAGGTTCTTCTTGACCTTGAGAAATTAACATGGGAGGACTGGCTCCGCTCTGAGGGAGCCCGGCAGAGGCCACGTCCCTCTCTAATCCCCCTGCTGAAAGGCGTACCTCCACCGCTCGGATGAAACGTCCCAGCAGGCCAAGTGTTTACATGATCTCAGACTATATGCTGACACAACACAAGACATTGGGAGCATTTAATGTGGAAACGCTATTTTTTGCGAAGCATATAGGTAGGTCTGTTCATGTAAGTGGATCTGGAGTGCTGCACTCTGTGCGGCTGTATGCCTACACACTGGACAACACGGAGGCACTCCTGCATGTAAAACCTGCCGCACTTATCCCACAAACACGGCGAGTTTGGCAAGCGGGCAGCGGCTCAGCGGGAAGGAGCTCTCACTGGAAGGCAGACAGTGAGCTGCGGACAGCGGGGAGACGTAAACCACACCTTCTGCTGGCGATGGGCTGATGTTTCGGGTGATCAAAAAGATGGAGAAGAAAAGGAAAAACGACAGGGGTAAAACCAGGAGGGGGTCTCGGGGAGGAAAACATTTTGGAATTTAAAGGTAGAAGGGCATGAATAAGAAAGTGCAGCTGAGGTGTTTGACAGTGCAGCACTTGGAGGGAATGCTATTGTGCGTTGTGAACGCAGACCCACGCTCTCAGGCTCCTTCGCCAGATCTCTCATACCTCAACATGTAGCTGTGCAAAGAAATCTCAAAACGACACAATATATTTCACCGGGGTCGTTTACTTCAAGTTTACGCCGCAGATCTTCGGGTGATGCATTGTTCTTGCAGTTTTCTGCAAAATGGGTCAAAGTGGCGCACAAACGGACGCACGTGTGCGCATGTGCACGAGCACACGTATTGGATCAATTTACATTCCCGTGCCCACACACACACACACACACACACACCACCCCCTCCTCATTAACATGGTGTGTGAGTGACTCCTGAGCAGAGCAGGAAGCCTTGTGGAAGAATTTCGGAAACGCTCCATTTCTGAGAACACAGTGGAATAGAGGCAGAACAGCATATGTTGGGATTTGAATGGTCAATCGATGAATAACCCAGAGCGGTGTTTCTCTGTGCAGATTGGCAGGCATTGTATAGTGGTGTCTGTTTGTGTGTTTTTGTGTGTGTGTGTGTGTGTAAGAGAGAGGTAGAGTGAGAGATGGGGGCATGGAGTAGTGGGGATTCATCCTTCCCCAAAGTATTACGCAGTGGTCAAAAATATTTGCAATGCCAGGAGGTATTTTGAAAAATATTTGAAAAAATTCAATAATGTGCTGACCTTTTGCTGGGCATTTGTGAACACATCCAGTCTCTGTCTAATCTGGCTCAGAGTCAGGGAGGATCTGTGCTACTGTTTCACATTCTACATTCTAAATTATGGTAATCTATTCTGCGCCTACGTTGTCTTTATTGAGATCTTTTGTTTTAATTTTACAAGTCAAGGTGGCGTAGAACAAATTTAGCAAAACAAGAACCCAAAAATTCTACTTACACTCAAAGGGCAAGGGTTTACATGCCATGAAGCTGCCTGTATAATTTATAAGGCAGACAGATCATATGTAATCCAGAAGTATTTAATTCTCCTTCATTTACCGTTGTTATATTCCCTGTAGGCACATCTACACATGCGATATATCTTTATATGTATGACTGTAATTGTTGTATTCATTTTTAGTCTGATTAAGTGTGGTGCAATAATCCTCATTCTTCCGCCACAAGAGGGCACAAAGTATCCAAACACCCAATCTAATGAATTTACACTTACATTTCAATGCAAGAGCATTTGTACTCAGTCAAGAATCCAAAGTACTACGCTCAACAAAATCATTCGAAAAAGAAAAATAAAGGTATCATTTTTATGACAAAATTATTTCAGCATTTTGTCAAATTAAACAAAAAGGCTAAAGTCAGTGAGTGCTGCAACATCTGGAATATTAATTATCTACAATGCAATATTAAGTAAATATAAATCAATGAGAAACATCCAGAAACAATGACCTGATGATTTCCAATCAGTCATCTGTCTAAATTCTTGATTCTTCATATGAATGGCCCACAAACCTTCCTCTTTGAAGAAGACACAAAAATGAAATATACACATATACACACAAAACATGTATGAAGCTAAAGTGATACACAATCCAGCCGTCACACTGTCGGTTGTAACACACAGTAATCGTGTTCACACTCTGCAGCGCTGAGACTTTGCTGACCAATCAGCCCTCTGATGCTGATCGATGCCTATAATTGAGGTGGATGCTGTCCCACACGACTTGGGCAGCACCACGGAGCAATAACTAACGCTGTACATCACGATGACACAGCGACCACAGCAAACGGTCCTTACAGCGTAAATGCATTCTAGACGCTTGCTTTGAAAAAGAGTTGGATATTTTAGTGGCACTGCGCAGTTCTTCAAAATCAATAATAACATTATGACACCAGTCAGTTTAGTTTGCACCGTGGCTTGTGCAATTGTTGTCTCGATTTCCCTGCGTGCATTTAGTATACATTTGCATCTCCGAAACGCGGCATACTCTGCGGCAGTTGGGAAAGAGAAGGACTGAAATTTGCAGCGAAGAGAATTGAAAAAGGTTTCACTGTCTCTCGCTCAGCACGCGTGAAAACCCACATGTCACAACAGTGCAACGACGCCCTCGCGATAAACCAGCATTTCATATTCCAAAAATTAAACAAGCAGGATAACAAGGTGACGACGGTTTATTCTGGCGAAGAAAGATGAGCGATAGACTTTTGAAATGGCCGATTGTTCCTCCAGCATCCTCTCTGGCTCCCTGTCCCTGCCCAGAGGCTTTCTCTCCCACAGATAGAGGCCAGCGGAAGATACAGCTCGTCCTTCAACTCGAAGATTTACAGCTCGGGCTCAGAGATTTATTCAATTCGTCCATGAGCCACATTGCATACACATTCCCGCACTGATTCCTGCAGGCAGAAATGATACTTCTTCATCGTGTGCACACATCATTTAATGACACTAAAAAAATATGACTTTTTATTTATTTTCTCTTTTTTTGGGGGACAATTTCATACACGGGGAATGTTTTGAGAACATGCTTTTTGTTTACCGAGCGCTTCCTTTCATGCTGAGGGTGAATGGAGGCTAACGTCAATCATACCTCTGGACCTGAGTTGTGTACCGCTAAATCCCAGTCTTTGCCCCTTATTATAGCACAAGTTAATTGAATCTCTTTCCACAACTGCCTTCCAGATGCTTCTCTGTGTGTGAAGGTACAAAAGTAATGGAGCAGGTGTAGCGAGATTTGCACTTAGGTGTTTCCGCTGAATATCGGTTCGCTCTGGTCAGACATTAAAGAGAATAGTCCTAGTTTTGTAAACCCCTTTCATTTAGCGCTGGGCAGTATTCCTCTCTGTGCGTTTTCAAAGGATTCCTCTTTGACCCACATATGCCAGCAACACAGAGAGACTTCAGTGTAAGCTACAGCACACAGTTTGCCTGGATCGCTAAAGATACACCAAGAAATGGGATATGGACAAAATGGCCATGACCTCAGACACGACTGCACACTAAAAGGAAAGGAATGCATCTTTGTGCATGGAAACTTTTGCCCCACGCTGGAAATGTTTCAATATGACTGGGGATGTTTTTTTTTTCCAGACATGAATGTTGCTTTTCTTGAAACACTCATCACGGCGAGTTAACAATATTTTCATTTGCTTCTGTTTAAAAACATTACGCTGGATTTTTTTTTTTTTTTTTTTTTAAGTAAGATTTCATGCATATGACTAAGAGAGCCTTCTGTTTCATTGCTGTGTTTAGATTTGCGTTTTACCTTGTTCCTGTTTTATTTTGAAAGCCTGTTCTCCCTTGTTACTGCTTAACTGACTTCCTCCCTTGATTTGGTTCACCTGTCTGTCCTGGGCCACCTGTCTGCAGTTTGTAATCAGGTCAGTGTCTGTGCTTCCCTTTGTCTTAGTCATTTCATTGTTGATGCCTCATGCCGTCGCCCTCTCTGATTCACTTGTGTTTTTCACTTCAGTCTCTTTGAATCTTTCCTGCTTTTTTTGTTTGATATTTTCTTTGTCAGCCCTGACTCTTGGTTTCCAACGGCTTTTCTGTTCCTGGAATTTGCCTCTTTAAAGGACACTTTCTGTTAAATTATTTTCTTCTGCATTTATGGGTCCACCTGCTGAAAACACACATTTGCAGAATGAAGGCTTCGATATTGACAAGAGTGCCAATGAATGACAACAACGCTTGAGTGTGCAGTTCTGACCAAGTGCAAATTAGTCTCATAACAATGTGAAAAAAACATTGTAAACCAGGCAACCTGAATTAAAATCCTGTATGTAATACTTAAGGGGTTGGTTTAAGTCATATTTATATATTAAAAAATCAAATGGCTCTGAGGAGGATCTCTTAGCTTTTCTTCTGCCAAGCCAAATCTGCCAAAGACCGACATGCCAAGGTGCTGGCTGTGGTGGCCGTGCAGAAGCCAAATAATTTTGCTGACCATGCATAGGGTCAGCTAATGTAATTATGTAATCTAATACGTAGCCTGCTGTGTCTGAATGTCGCCTTGACTCTGCTGTCTGGTGAGTCCCACCTTCCCCCTGTAAATTACATGACATCTTGACCAGTGCACAGTACAGCTGTAAAATATGTAGCTCACAAAAACGTCATCCTTCTTCTTGCACTACATCCTCAAGTGCAATATATTGACACAAACAACACCACACTTGTGCATTTCTTGTTTTTTTTAAGTATTTATTTATTATAAATATTAACACAAAGGCATTTCTGTTTTTAAAATAAAATGAGTTTGCATTAGATTGAAACGTTCAGCAGTGACGTTTGTGAGCGTTGGCTGTCGATACATACTTTTGGCAGGAGTGCTCTCTTCAGCATGTACTCGAGTGTAAGAAACATAGACAGCAACATGTTGCTGCACTGCTAAGACACTTCAAGAACAAAAAAAGAAGATGTCCTCTCTGATACTGTGCTGCGTGCACCGTGGCTGCACGAGGAGGAGTTTCTTTTTGCTGCAGTATTTCTTTTCCCTGCTCTCCTCTCTCCACCCAGACTTCACAGATGTTTTCACACATGTCATGGCAAAGAGCCTTGATCTTTCAGGGCAGTTTTGCATTGAGCAGTTAATGATGGATTTTATAAAGTGATCTGATGCTGGGAGTGTTATCATTTGCATTGTTGCATTTATGCTTGGACATTTTTATTGCTTCAATTTATTCTGAGGGTAAAATCAACTCGCTCAAACTTGTATCATCCTCTTTAATCTTCCACAACAGTCCCCCTGTTTTCACCGAGAGCAATGTCACAGGAAATTGGAAATGCAAAAAAAGGGAAATTGGGTAGTTTAGATAAGGATAGCTCAATTTGAGCACAATTGGCAGATGGCTGTATATCTCCCAATGTAGGAGCATGTTTTTCACTGAGCGCAGATTTTTGGCAGTTGTGAGTATTTTGACAGTTGGCAGGAATATCGTCTTCTTTAGTCGGCCTTAGTCAACTCATTCAGGATAGAGAGAGCCGTGTTCTGCTCACTGACGTCTGAGGAATGAATGAAAATGAAAAGAAGCTCATTAACACATTTATAACACTCCTCCGTCACAACTATGAGCTGTTCTCCCTAAAATCTAAAACATATGTGTAGATCGTCCCATTTGCATGCATGTGTTTGTGGATATTGTGGTTCAATATATGATTGATCCAATTAGACAACATTTCATTGCATCAATGATTTCTGCACAGAGAGACATTTAGAATTCCCTCTCTTCTGAGGAGCTCCAACTTTTGACAGCAGAGGCTGCAGCACAGTGAGGTGTGTTGTTACATCGACACGTCAGCGCTTATCAGAGAAACAGCTCGTCCACTGAGTGCGCAGATTGCATATTCACATCTCTGACCTTTTTCTTTGTATACCCTCTTCAGTTGAACCTGTTGAGGTCACTTATTACTTTACATTAACACTCCTCTAAATGTAATGTGTTGAAATACAAGCTCAAATGCCAAGTGATAAAATAATCATCCTTGATTTGAAATGACATATGAAAACATGACACTTTGTATGTATTTGATTTTTTTAAAGCTAAAATAAATCAATACTCAAACAGAAAGACACAATTAGAAACGTCTGCCATCTGTCTGATTCCTCCATAATATCTAAGATACAATACTTATTTACCTTAAACTTACAAAGACGATTCCACATGTGGACCAGCCCCTTGGCTCTCTGGGTGTCCTGATGGGAAAAAAATGGAAATAAGTGCAATCAGGATTCAGCACATGAAGCCTCCATGATATAAATTCAGGAACAGATGTGACTGAATAGTAACGTTAATGAAATTTTTACATTGACTAAAAGTCAGAGTTCCCATAGTTTTGCTGACAACACGTGGCAACATTTCTGATCCTCAGCTTGTAGTTTCAACGTTCAACAATCTCACAAACCCATCTCTGTCTCTGTCCGTCCATCCTTTGATTTGTTCGACAACTGCTCATCCGATTAACCACAAACTTGGCAGGTCTGTTGCCGAGGATCTGAGTCCAGTGTGTGTTGTTTTTGAGACCCTAATAACTGACAGGCTCACTTTGAATGTGCAACAACATTATTATATTTAATAATAAATCACATTAACTAGCCTCTGAATTACCCGCTGGAATAATGTGAACATTGTGCGGATGAATGCACATCATCAGGTAGATAAGAGACCCTGAGTGCAATCAATGCCTTTGAAAATAAAAATGTCAAAGTCACGGAAAAAAACACAGAATGCTGATTATCTCTTAAAACTGCCGGTGGCTGTCCAGCCAACTGTCGTTTCACTAATCTGTTTTACATCTGAAGGCTTTGTATTTTGTTTTTCCATCCAGTAAAACATATTGCCAAATAAATGGTATCCTTATCTCCTGCTGCTTCTTCGTGCTTTAATGGAAGTCAAGGTTTTTCCATGGCACTGCTACATATATATATATATACATTGATGAAGGTTTTGGATAAAGACACATGATCTGCCTTTAAGAGAAAAGAGGAAAGACTTCCCTGGATTCCATATTGCCTATCAAAGCACATGCATACACACAGATCTACATCCTCTATGTTTGTGAAGTGGATTACACCAATCTGAATCTGTAAGCATGTAAAAAAAAAAAAAAAAAGCATAAAAAAGCTCAATAGCATTGAGAGAGGACTTCTTTTTTCCCCCGAAACAAACGTCTTCATTCTATAAGCGATGCTGGGTTCCCGTCCAAACCTGAGACTTTCTTATTTGACCATGAATAGAGCTTTTCTCTGGAGCCTCAGATTGTTATTGTACAGGATGGCCTTATTCCTGCTAAAGGCCCAGAGCCCAAGCTGGGACATCTCTTCTCTAAATCAGCTTTGGGATCTCATAGACTGCACTGATTTCCTTGTAGGCCTTTGTGCTCTTAAGAAGTGATCACCCTCCTTCAATGCCCCGTGGATTAAACAGGGCAGGCCGGTTCACTCCTCTCTCGCTCGGCCTTGCGACGACTCTACCTTTGTAGCCAATAAAAGACTAACTAGAAAGGAATGAAGCGATGGGAGAATCAATCTACTGGAAGCCTCCCCACAGTTTTCTCATCATTTCTCGTGTCGTGTGTCATCTCGGATTGTAACACAGAAAGCAAAACTCAGTGTGAGGGATGGTTTCTCTGCTGTTCAGTGTGCAGAGGAGAGGAGCCAAAGGGTTTTGGGGAGGGGGACGTGTGGGATAAGTTGTGTTTGGGAGTAAAGTTGAATATGTGGTTGTTTGTGGATCAGAACTGATTTCTTCTCACAAAGCATTTCTTTTACTGTTCAGCTAAATGTTTCCATCTTTTGTCAAGAGTTGTTTCTTCATTCCTCAATTCATATTTTTTATTGAGACGTTATTATATCTTACTATTATCCTCTATTGATTTCGATGACGTGTATAAACAGAAAAAAGGTTAATATGCATATTTAATGCATGATTAACATTTTTGCAGTAATCTTATTCTTAGGATGGGATCCTAATAATTTCCATTACTGAAATTACCTGTAATGTTTGCTACGATTAATCAATTTTTTTACATTAGCTCAAAGACAGGTTTTAGTACTCACTAAAATATACTTAATGAAGAACTTATCTCCATGTAGACATATCTCCATGTAGACATATAATAAGACATTTATTACCTGAGTTTACAAATATCTATAATATCTACATATCCATTATTCTACGTATGAATTATTATTCATACTCATGCTTTTATTTGCCCATGTCCTTGCTTTGTATTTTTGTTTTTAAATAATACAAGGGAAGTAAACGAATGCAAATGAAGTCAATTATTCCCCTAAAAGCACATATTAGCTTCCAAATGATGTTGGGTAAAACAAAAACACTGGTCGTTTTAATATGAATTTTTTACTATTATTATTATCTTTTTTTAAAATTATTAATAATGATCCATCTGGCATTAAAACACTTTCTTTGGTGTGCTTGGCTCCACTATGTGACTGCTCCATATCAGGGGATGAAGCTGTCTGTTCAGGTGATTGACACAAGCCCACATTAAGAGGTGGTTTTGGAAATTAGTCCGTGGAGACCCTTTGGAGCCGAGCTGAGAAGGAGGGCTGTCTCTGAGAGGAGCCGTGCCTTTTTAACCCCACTCATTGGTATGCCGATGCGCGAGTGGCAAGCTGCTCTCTAAATGGCTGAGGCATCCTGGCTGGTACCCCCTCGACACGTTCCTGCACAGACAGACCCCGTGGAGAGCTGCCAACAATATGCAGCACAGAATCCTCAAATTACAATGGGCCCAATTAATAATCACATAGTTATTTCATATCTTATATCTTAGAGAGAGCTCAGCATAACAAAGCATCCATCAGAAATTTACCCCTTACCTCCCCCAACTATGCCCATGCTTTACCTTAGCACTGTGAACTTTGTGTTTTCTCTCCTTCTGAATGCTAGAATTTGGGATTTTTTTAATGATGTGGTAGCTTGACCATTCTTTCACCCTCCTTTTAATTCACTATTATGGGCAGATGTGTAAAAAATACATAATAATAGGACCACTAAGGGATGGTCATGAAATTTAAATGAGTCTGTCTTGCTGGAATAAACCATGAAATGAGACGTACTGTATACCTAAATCATTGAGCACCGCTTTAGAGCCAGTTTTTGACCAGTTAAGCCCTTTTCTAAACATGCAGTAGCTTTCTGTAGTTACCGGTTTCAAATTGTAGCCAGAGGAAACAAAAAAATATTCCTCCCTTCGTATTCTATTCTGCTCATTTACTCACCACCTTTTCCCAAGTGCACATTTTACCCAGAAAAATATATAATTAACATAACACTTAAATTCAATTCATGCACATGTGTTCGCCAAATACCACATCCTCGTAATGACACTTTGTGTTGAGCTGTGTTATGTTACTTCTTACGGTCCATAATCAGCATGTGCTTCTCTCCGTGTCACTCACGGACAATTTCCAGGTTTTGACGTGTTCATTTAAAGTTGTTAATCAGATGTAAATATGCAAAGTGGCTTCCCAGGGGCTCCCTTTGAAATGCAAATACAGGGTGCAACAAAGGTGGCGTGGATATAGGTTCTGATGCAGCAAATTCATGGCACTGTAATACTGTTCATGTCTCATTAAAATATGAAAGATGTAATTCTACCTGCCTTTTATCACTGACTGTGATTTGTGTTTATCTATCTATCTATCTATCTATCTATCTATCTATCTCTACCTCTGTAACACAGAATGTTGAATAAACCTCTGCCTTGTATTTTAAATTGTGGATCTTCTAAATGAGCACTGAGAAGCGTTTGAAATTGGGTGGGAGGTCTGTGGGAGGTTTTAAGTGATTGTGTGAAGGCAATTTATGAAAAGTGTCCCATTATGCGTTATGCATTATATTAAGCTATTATTATAATTTATATACATGTGTTCATAAGTAATGTTGCCCTTGTACAAATGTTTTCTGCTGGTGGGAAGTTTGTAAAGAGTGAATCTCTCCCTTGAGCTCGGGTATTCCAATAAACCTCTGTGTAGTTTCATTTTTCACAGTTGTGTTTTCAAAATGTCATCCAGCGTTCATTTCTCAATACTGAGTGGACTTTTTCAAACAGTCAGCTCAGCAGCTCTTGACTAAACTCCATTCATCCTAACCCCTCGTGTCCAAGGTACAGGATTCCTTGGGCAATAGACATTATTTGCACCAGAGGTTGTATTTATTTAAATAATAAATGTGTTGTGTCTACACAAACCCTGGCTCTTTCAGTGTCATTATTTAGTATTTAATTGATTTTATTGTTGTGTTATGAGTTGTTTAAATGCATGTTGGCTACTTCCAGGACTACTAAAAGTCTAAGATACAGGATCAACTTTTGTACCAAGTGATGTGGTGAATGAAATGAAATGTGTGTAATCATTTGTAAAAAAAAAACCCTGTAAACCATTTGTAACAGTAATCTCTTATCCAACCACAGACACATGGTCATTTTCATTTGATAGAACATATAGAAAACTACTGTATATAGCATAGTAATACCGTGAGAGAAATGATGTGGACAGGTGAATGTAGCACTGCTCCCTGCCACTGGTCAGCCTAAACCTTGCTGATGATTTGCACCTCACACTCATGTCTACACATTTCCAATTTCAGGAGGAAAATTGAGATTCCTGAGTGTCTGAAGTACCATTTTCTGACTCTATGGAGTGGAAAATAGGATTCAATTCCTGTTCAACACCTCTTCATTAGCCAACCACCAAATGCCAACCACAAAAAAGTGCTTGTATCAAAGAACTTTGATAACTGCATTTCCGTGCTTCCTAAAATTTTGGGGTGTATTTCACAGCTTTTTTTGTTTTGCAAAAAAAAAAAATTGGCACTAGAGGAGTCAAGTTTTGCGTAATTATTCATTGTGCCTTTGCAGAGACTGGTGCATGCAATTTTGTTTTAACAGAGTAACCCTGACCAGTTGCTCTGGAGAGGTGTTTCAGCTGCCAGTGTGTGCAGCCACTTAACCATCCTCACAGACATTAGCCACCCATGACTTTACTGCCAATCCACATTCAACACCCACTGTACTCAACCATTAAACTTTTACAGGTCAAAAATTTAAAAGGCAGTTAAAGAAATGTTCTTTTTCATTACACGTGACAAAAAGTGACAAGGTCAGCCTGTGGCATAATGACGCTGTAATTACAGACTTACTCTTATGATAGAGTGTGACTGTGAATCAATGTAAGACTAATTAGTGAATATTGCAATTATTAGACCTTTTAATGAAGATTTTGTTAAATTCCCCCGGATCGTGCTGCCACATTGGCCCCCTCCATCATCACTAAAAAGAACAGGTTGTAGTGAGTTGTATTGTCATTATCGCACAATTTAGCGGGACATTTATCCCTGTGTGTTTTAAATAAAACAAGCTTAGTCAACAGAGTTAATAAAGCTGCTGCTCAGATGATTACAGTGCATGTCAAACCACCTTCTACCTCAGGTGGCACTGGTGAGTCGCTGTGGCATCCAGCCCGGTGCCTGACATTAGATGCTGATGAAAGGTTGAATTATAACCTCTTTGCAATCGGGCTGGATATTTGAGCAGTTAATGCAACAGTGGCTGAAGCTCGCAGCAAGCAGCCATTTTCATCAGCACCTGATGAGAGAGATAAAAATGGAAGCCAGACAAAAAGGAACATTGTTAGCTTTTGCTTGGCACAGCTAACCAAAGAGGTAATGAAGTAAAATTAACTTTGTCCTGACAGCCAGTGGCAGAGCTAGGGGTGGCTCCTGGGGCTGCAGCCCTGAATGTTCGCTCAACGTCCCTAAATCTAAATAAAATTATAATATAATAATAATAAATAAATTATAATATAATACATTTTCACAGAAAAATGAAATGACAGAAATGGTGTAACACAGGATATCTTCCGTAGTTTACACAGTTGCAGATGTTACTAAAATGCATCGCCTTAAACTAATGGCAGTATTGTAGCTTTCCTACGTCCCTCAAACGCAACACCTGTAAACTAGCTAGGTGCTGCTGTTACGACAGAGCAAGGGGGGAGTCGTTCACAGGAAGATCTCAGAGGAATACAAATAATGGAATAATTGGAACAAGTGTTGGAGTGGGACAGATAATGTGGACAGACGGAATAACCTCTAAACTACATACCAGTGACGAGCGTGCGTCATCCAGGTGAGTTAGCTGCTCGGGTTAGCTTTAGTCAATAGAGACAAACTAGCGAGGATGTTGTGATGCTATGCTAATGTTCTGTCAGTTAGCTTAGGGCTGCTCACTGCTGTCTGTGGGATCCCAGCCTGGAAGCTAAGCCAAGCTAAGTGCTATAATAACATTACTCCTATGCCTCACACTTGGTATTTAGACTGACACGGGTATCAGAACACTAGAAACTACAAGAAAATCTACAAAGTATATTCAGTTTTCTTCCTTATTGTTCTTGTGTATCAGTGTTTTGTGTGGGCTGGAGGTCCTGTGGAGGGCTGCCGCCATTCTCCTTTACAAACAAGTGAATCCATCAAATTATGGTCCTGTGGCCGAAGTATTTTTAGAGAACCTCCAGATATTGATATTTAAGATACTCACCCAGGATCAGAGGCAGAGATTCTCTGGGGGAAATGACTCTTTCCTCAGGTTGCAGGTGTTACATCAATAATTCTTTGCTTTATTTAACACCGTATTAAAGCCAGAATCGTAAACAATGCACACCAGGTTCCATGTTAACATGTTATTTTTCTCTGACTGGACCAGTGCCCAAATCTAGAATTTAGTTCCTTGATCTCTCGGTAACAAGAATGATATGCACCCACCAAACAAAAGACCCACAGATGAAATCCATGACAGGAAGAGAGGATACATTTAAATAGGCACTGGGTTAAAGGTTCATATCTGATTACACAAGCAAAGATGGTTCAAATGTAAGATAGAGGAAAAAGGTTAATTGTAATGAGCACCCAGGACTATGTAGCTTCTGCTGCTGCTATGGTAACCCACACAGAGATAGCATTTTTACTGGTTCTCTCATATCACTTTGCAATCAGTTGATGTGGCCCTACAGAGAACTGCATTACTCTCTGCAGGTGGCGCTCTTTAGTTTGTCTGTCCATTCACCAGAGGGTCTGATGATATGATTCTATGAGTTTGAAGAATGTGCACATTGATAGAAACATTAAATGTACTAACTTATTTTATAAACAGAACAGGTGAATATGAACGTGTGTAGGGTGATGGACAACATTTGGCTGCTTAAAGTCTTTCCATTTATCAATTGATCAGTTAGTGTTTGAGTAGGACTTGGCTGCCTGCAGACAATCCATGTGGAGAGCAAAACAGGAGGAAGGTATTGCTGTTACAGATTGTGTTCAAAAACATTTGAAGTTTAAAATGTGATCCGTTTCGGGTTTACTTTACATATAAAATTGGAGAATTGAAGAATAGTGAATATGAGATTTCACCGTAGAGTTTCTTTATTCACAGTTCTCTCAGTGATCTTCCTAAGAAAGAGCTTGTTGAGACATTGAAGTCAGGAACTAGAGTGACAGATTTAGGCAAACCATCCTATGCATGTCATTGTAGTTGTTGATAATTGAAGGTAACAATAAGTCATCAAACATCAAGCTATATATGACAGATATATACATGATTACAGTAAACAAACCAACATGGATGACAAAAACCCGTCCTGTGAAGGTGACAAACACAAATCTCATGTTGATCACGCTCATGGACTGAAGGCAGATCTATAGACGGAGGTCAAGGTTGAGTTTTTCACACAAAGATTGTTTGTCCAAGGTGACAGTTGCTTTAAGCATAATGGGGAGCAATTCCCAAATTGCAATTGCAAATGAGTTGACCGAGAAGGAGAATATTTTCAGGGATTATTTTTATTTTGTTTGCTAAAAAACAAGATTGTTGGTCCTTTAGATCTTTTGCATATATATAGAAGCCAATCACATATGTATGTGGCAATAACTGCCAACTCCACTTTGGTCATTTAAATGGTTTTACAGTTGGGGCGGGGGATGGTGGGGGACATATTAGCAGGGCTATGAAGTGGAAGAACAAGCAAGGTTAATGAGCAAGAGTAGACAGAGCAGTGCTGACACTGGTGAAAGAAGAAGGTAAAGAGAGGTTAAAAGGGAATGCCTTTGTTTTTCGGATGGTCGGAACAAAGATGGCACATGGTGGAAAGGGGAAAAAAAAAATCTCCAATTGAGCTGCTGCATGAAATGAAAATGCAAACATTTCATATGTAACATGCTTAAAGATGTTGACAAACAACTGATATTTTTTTGTAAATCACGGTTTGCCCTCGGAATGTGCCGTCTGAGTGAGATTATACAACTCGTCTGAGTGTGGCCAGTGGATGTCAAGCTACATCTTAACAACAGCCGGCAAAACTGTGTGGAGCTCATCTCCGCTGAGGCAGAACTAAAATCTGGAAATAATCAGCTAGTGGGGAACATAAGAAATTCTCAAGAAAACACTTAAACGCCACTGGAGCCCACTGCTCCTCAAGATTGGATTCAGGTACCTAATCCCAGGCGGCAGCTAACCCACCCTCCCTCCCTGCACCACCACCCCTCACCCCCTTGCTTTTCTTTCATACGGTGGAGCTGAGCAGCCATGGGGTGTCAAAGGGGGCAGAGAGACTGCTGCGGCTGACACCTGCTGGGCGCTATAAATATAAAAAAAACTGGAGCTGCCACTGTTAGTTTGTACTGTAGTTCTCTCTCCCGGGCCACTCGCTCTCGCGGGCTGATGTCTGCTTTAATGCAGACTGAAGGCTTCTGCCATCACCAAACCATTAGATAAGCAAGGCATCCAAATGACTCAACGGATTCCACCCAATAGCAAAGATCTTGTCCTAGATCATGGTCACTAGAGCTGGTGTTCCAAGAGGAGATGAATCCATAGCCAAGTCTGACCATGAACACAGTGTTTAATGGTGGTGACGCTGGCTTTGAAACAATTTTAAAATCAGTTTTTAATCGAAGATGTTCATAATGACGACACCTTCATGGATTTCCACTTAACTTGGTTGTCGTGTGAGGTATGGGTCAGCGGAGAAATTGTGAGCAGATCTAAATCAAGAGTCACATTGTCTTTAACATTATGAGATAATTTTTTTCAAATTTGTTTGCTTCCAATCGTGAGTAATAAACACAGCTGAGATGAGAACAAGCTTAAATCGGATCATTTCATCAGCCCTACGAGCTCTAGAGAAAAGAGTAATTCCTCTAAAATCCCAAGATATTGGATAGTGATTGACTGAACTCATAACAAGGCATTTCTGCAACACCAACATGTTCCTTAAGAAAAAAAAAAAATACTTTAATACATGTAGTTCATCTTTGTATATGACCTGGTCAAATTCCTTTAGGTAATGCAATTTAGCCCACATGTTCCAATAAATACCCAGGGATCCTGGTAAAACTCAACATCCCGGCAGATGTCAGAGAGACGGAGGGTTTTTGTTTGAAGATCAGCGAGATGTGAAGCACACGCTCCTGACAAACAGCTGAACTGCCACACATGACACGATATGTAATCGGTTCTATATGTACTACACAGATATTGCATAGTGAATCAGGAGCAGCATTCCTTGCCGTTTGAAAATTTTGGTCTGGAAATGTCTGGGCTGTGTTCTGCTAGGATGTCTGTGATGCTTTTATTCTTTTGATGCCGGACTGTTTGCTTTCTGGCTTTTTCTCATCTCCCCTCCGTGGCTCGGTTGTATCCTACACGACCGGTGGACATGTTCTTTACAGATGATCTCCTCTGGATTTCCAATTTGCAGTGCTCTGACTGTTACAGGCGGCAGCAGTGCTTTAGCAGGGCTGTCAAAGCTGAACTGCCCCCTCCACTGTCTGCAAGTGTGACACCTCCATTCCATGCTTTTGTCAGTCTATAGAAGAAAAAGTGGATTAATGTCAGTTTCTCGGAGGCTCACAAAGCAAAGTGTAGCTTTGAACATGAGAATGATTCTTGTTGAGATGGTCATCTGCAGCGTCTGTCAGAGGGGAGGGAAAAATAGAGAGGGGGGAGGTAGAGGGCGAGAGAGAAGAGGGGAGACAGCCACTGCTACAACGCAATGGGTACACACACCAGCAAGGGTCATCAGAAGTAGGCTGAGGCAAAGGCTTAATCACATGTAAGCAGCATCAGACGGCCCACACCTTGATGCGTTTAGGATATGAATCCTGAGTGTGTGTGCACGCGCTTGCTCACGTGTGTTTTCTGACAGACCCTCCCCCCATGGCCTTCCCCGCCCCTTGATTTTCCCAAGAGACACCCTGCTGAGAAAACGACAGGGCAGCAAAAATGTACAAAACCAGCTCTCTGCTGGCTTACACCACCTTTCTCTGCTCGGAGAGAAAACGCCTGAACCAAGCCAGCGGCAAAAAAAAAAAAAAAAAATGGGAAGGAAAAAAAGATAAGCTGTCCTCTTCACTGTCATGCAAATAAACTGAGCTTGAATACCCTCAACCATGATAATGCATTAATTTAACCTTATGTTTTTTTTTTCATTTTTTGATAATTCTGCTAAAAGACTTTCTAGTGTTTTAGACGAAAGTTGCGGCAATTTCAAGAGGCCAAAATAGAACTTATCATTAGCAAGCATCCACTAATCAGCATATTAATGATGACATCAGCAACAGGGCTGTAATTGCATTGCAATGCATGCAATGTAAGCGTGTTTAATTTTCCATCAGGATTTATTGATGCTATTTTAATTCTATAAATTCTGTTACAGTTCTGACTGTAGACATGCTATTTAGTTGAATAAGAAGTATTGATTCGCGACTTTAAATACCAGCAGACATGAAAGCATCAGAGGTGGTGTAGATTTGTGTTCAGCAAGAGTGGAGGTGAAATGTGCCAATAAATATGTATTAGGCTTTGCTGCTGTCTAACAGGTCATAGGTGCACTTGTGTTCGGGCCTCACTCCTTCATAGTGAGCCTCACATGGATGGACTATTTATATCCTGCTACTATAGTCGGGATGATGTCAGTGACAGCTGTATTAACGTGACTATCCATTATTTCATCTATCTCTTGAATTAGTAGTAGTTTGTGAGATTTCAAGGATTATGAGTTATTTTGTTCTTCTTGGTTAAGACAAGTTGTGTTGTGTTAAATATGTGTTGTGCATGTGTTATTTATACCAATTCCTCCCTGAGATGCCAGTCAGAAATTGTTGCATTATCAAGTGATCTGTTTTCACCCACACCAAGGTCCTAGAACACACCCACCCTGGGATTAGGGCAGATAACTTTTGCTGTGTTACTTTTTTTTTCGTTTGTTTGTTTTTTCAACTGCAAATAAATAGAGCGATGTTTATTATATTTAATGTCACTCTTTGAAAGCAGAACCCAGAGCAGTGGACTACCCTGCATAAAGATACACAGTATATGAAACCATTAGAAGTGGTCGATTTAAAGTTGTGACAGTTCAAGGCAACCGCGAGCCATAACATATTCAGAATGGTCCAGAGCAAGGTCAGTGTTTTAGTACCTCTCCATGTCTATGCAGTGAAGCAGACAAGGATGCAGCACATTTCATTTGGGACCGCCGGGGAAGACAATGTAGAGCCATGACTCGTCTAGACGCCTGGTACTTGTCCTTAGCTCGATGGCTTGGTAACCACCCCATGTTGAAATAAATCTGTGACCCGGTCTGCGTCTGCATCAAAGAATCAGCAGATTCTTTCACTCCCAGACTAAGCAATGCACTACATCTGCTTTGTAATGCATGCACTTTACATTGCAATATGTGATATTGTCTCGGTCTTGCCTGATTGACCTGCATTCCAGAGCCAGCCCGCTCTCTGCTCACCACACCTGGGGCCCCGGAGCTGGCATGTGGCTGTCACTGGCCATCGCCACGCCATGCGATTGATGACAGCTATTCACTGATGAAGCTGTATTCATCATTCCTGTCCAGGGCTGCACTGACCAGATGGACCCTGACCATCCATCCTCTGTCAGGGACACATCTGTTCCCGTTGTTGCTTAGAGTACTAACAAGTCACCTGCTCCCTGAAAGGCTGGTGTCAGCCACATAGAGATGGACGCAGCTACACGCTGCCTGTTAAAGACAGAGAAAGAGCCCCAGAACAAAACTAGCCCATCTTTGTTTCACAGTTGGAGGGGTCTTCACTCAGCGTGATGGCACAGGGAGCCTACTTCTCATTGTGATTTAGAGGAATTCTGCAATGGTGACTTTTGTTAAAGGGTTTTCATTTATTTTGCCATTGTTAGATATTTTGTCTCAAGGCGTGAATATCCCCTCACATTTTTTTATTGCAGACACAAGTGCACGTAAAGGTTTTAGACTTAAATATTCAAAGACAGAATCAAGCAGTAATATGACGACAAAAGTATATTTAATTTAAGTATATATTTAAAAGTGTTTGGTTGCAGAAAACATTGAGAAAACATTTATTCCTATTATGTCAGTATAATTAGAGAACCAAGTCTGATTTAAAAAAAGGCAGAATGGATAACCCTTACTTTTTGGAGTTCCACTGAACCTGGATCGATCTCTTCCAAACATTTCCACAATAAGTGGTTCCCTCTTCAAAAAAGACATTTTCTTGCAAAGTCCAGATTCTTACAATAATGTGGTGCTGATGTGTCACAATATTAAGCATTACATTTTTTTTTACAAGAACGTAAGAAGATGCTCCAACATTGTACCACATGCTACCACTTTATTTGTGTAGACTTTTCTCCTTGTAATATTATGACTGTCCTCTGGAAAACCTGATTTATTTCAAAGCCTTAACGCTGTCATAACAAACAGAGAGTTATTTTTTTTTTATGGAACATTTATGATTTAAATGGAGCTGATAATTTTCAGTTGCTTCCTATTGTCTGGCAGGTGATAGTACTTTATAAAAGAAAAATAATTCAACTGAATGCAGTTTAAAAGATTTAATCTTCAACACCCATCTTCCATTATCATTTAATTTCTTAGAAGGAAAATATTACCTGTTACCATTTTCCCTCAAGATAATGTGTTAAAAAGGGCTGACTCCTTCCATCATGTGTCAAAAGACATTGAAGCACAGAAGCACCAAGTTTGAAAAACACATCACTATCCTTGTCTACTTATCCATTCGTCAAAGAGAGAGAGAGAAAGGGAAGGAGAAGGAGAGAAATGAATGGTTGCTTTGACTGCTCTGAATAAACTGTGAGAAGAGCTATCATTCTGTCAGCTTTTCCTGCTGCTTCTGAACACGTAACCTCCTGCCAGCATGTGGCTTGCCGTTCCAAACTCCACACAGAGGAAAGAATGATTTGTGTAAGGGCACCATGCGAGGGTTCAGTGGTCATCAGTGCTGTTTCTCTTTCTCTTATTATGAAAGGTTGCAGTTTTGCTGCTACCCGCCTGCGTGTATGTGTGTGTGAGAGCACTTGTGTCTACATGCTTGCACACTGTGTGCTCGCAGGTGAGTGCTGATGAGTTTGGCAGCAGTGCAGGAGGGGCCAGTCTCTCAGGATCTTCAGCTGAAGTGGTTCGGAGGCCTGTTTAGCAGGTCTGAGTTCATTAGACTCCCTGTGTGGAGGCTGATTGTGCCTGAGGAAGCCCCGTGAAGTTCTTCATTGTCTTAAGACTCAATTGTAATCACCTTACTCAGCGTGACTGACAGAAGAGCTCTCTGGTGTGATTGAAAGTATTGATCTTTTCGGTCAGTCTCTCCGGACAACTTTGGATGCACAATCACAGCTCTCACTTTCAAGAGGAAAAAAAATCTCTTCATCTGCCTTAATCATCTGATCAATAATTAGCATCAGGACGGGGGGGGGGCTTTTGGCCACGTGCTCGCTTTAGGTTGCTTCCAGCCGCTTGCTGCCTCTCCTCTGTTTCCCACCGGAAAGGAATCTGCTGAGTAAAGCTGATCTGGTGGACCGGGGCACTGAGGGCAGGGTGGAAGCCCAAACAGCAATGACTTTCATATTCATAAGCTCCACCCAGCCGGCTTCGTCCAACACCCCCCCCTCCTCCTCCTCCTCTCTGTCGTGCAAGATCGGCAAGATTTCTGTCACCTTCAGTGATGGCAAACAGCCAAATGCTCTTGGTACCAAAATTCATTCTCGCTGCATCCTGTTGTAGCAGCATGAACTTGTTAATCTTCTGATAATGGCAGCTTTAGAGGAATATCACAACTCAGGTGGTGGGAGAGCGGCGGGTGCACTTGAACACAGCCGTGTTGATAAACATCTTTCTACATCTAATTACCAGTAGCCTGTGTCTGAACACATAATACAGTCAACATATAACTACCTGTTTCTGTATATTGTGGACTGGCAGTGATATTTTATGGTAAAGGGAAAACAAGCTCTATGGAGTGGTGCTGCAATGTGGCCCAGTTACAGTGGCCCACTCAGTTGTTTACAGAGTCGTACACCCTCATTAAAGCTGTTTGTGACACATCTTTACCATGGCAACACAATAATGACTACCCAACTGGCTGACTAAGACCATGACACTGTTCTGTGGTACTGACATCCCCTTCCCTCAGAGTACATGCGTGGTCCCGGAACCACAAAGAGGAAACACTGGAATCCATAATTACTGGAATTCTCTGACCAAACCTGTGATTCAAATAAAACCGGTTAGTAATGTCCCTGTTCAAACACCTGAGTGCTGGTTTAGACAATAATGAATACATGCAGTGGCCAGTCCAGTTCATCAGATTAAATATCCAGCCAGAGGACTTTTAGTAGTGTACCTTGGTCTTTGGTGTCTTGTAAGTCCAGTCAAATGACTTCACACCTGTCTGATAAACATATTCTGCATTATCACTTTGGTTCCTTCCTAATGTATTTAATGAGCTGAAATATACACAGAATATTTTGGGGGACTCCGTTGTCCATGCTTTGCACCTCAGAGCCACTACAGTGATCAGGACAGCTGGAAGTTGACTGCTTTGCAGACAGACAAAAAAATCCCTTTAATTTTCTGACGTGGATCTGTGGAACACATGGAAACTATTGGTTCTGTACTCAATAAGCCCTCTCACTGCAAGACCCTTGGAAAAAAGGGTGTTTAGGGGTCATGAATATGTTTGTGATTATATACCGTAGCATTCTCCGAATCACACACTTACGGGAAGATAATTACAGGGATGAGTCTTCTACCTGATGAACTCTTCAACACTGTACTTCTTGGTGCATCAAGGTTAACATTTGTTGTGGGCCTCCCCTTCATCAAACACCATTTGATCATTGTTTGGTAATTAATAAAATGCAGTAAGGTAAGAGTACTTGAATATCAGGTCCAATCCTTTCCTGAGAAGCCTCTTTGTGTTTGTGTTGATTACGACCCAATGATACTGACCTGCAGCACAGGCAAACTCATCAGCTAATTGCCGAGGGTATATAGAAAGGTCACCGAACAATTAAGAGAGATTGAAACTGCTGCGACTGCACACCGCTCACACAGAAAACTTTGCAATAAAAACATTGTCCAGCGATATGAAAATGAGAAGCCTTTATCTTGTGAAATGGAGAAAGTATAGTTATTATAACACCAATCACCAAACACAGGAATTTAAACAACCCCTTGTCTTCTCTATTTTTAATACAATATGCTCCCTGTGTAATTCTAGCTTAGCAGACTCTTTAGATTCCAAAGAAAGACAAACAAGTGTGTCATCTTAAAATATAAAGCTACTTCTCTGGAAGCAGTAGTCCCATCTCTTCACTGTGTTGAGTGTCTCTGATTTGGATTTGACTACTCTCAACATTTTATTAATCATTATCCCCTCTGCAGTATAAATGCATGGGATTTTGTGCTTTGTATCCGGTTCGTGAATCACCTTCCCACAGGGCATTCTGCTCCTTATTGTTGGTACAGTGATAAAAGAACAGATGATAAGAATTCTTTTAAACCAAGCATGTGTTATTTTCAGCTTCAGGATTGCGCTCCAAATATCATTACACTGACTCAACAGGAAGAAACTTATTCTGCTGTTTGTCAACGCAGATGAGTGAATAATAGAAAATATTAGCAAAAAACACAGACACGTGAGCTGCATTTGGAGAAAAAAAAACTTTAACCTATATTTTTGACAGTGATATACTACTTGAATCAGTGTGATACGAATTGTATTTAGCATCTAGCATTTTATTTATGCCTCAATCTGTCAAGTTTTTGGGAGCTGCCAAGTTCATTTTTATATATCAGATCCAGGATCGTAAGCCTCATCCTTGTAGAGGCTATGAACGACTTGTAAGCGGGTAATTCTGCCACCTTTGTACTGACAAACAATTAGCAAGAGAACAATTCATGTTTCTCTTTATCTGTGTTGTGTTTCTCTACCAGGAAGCATTTAGCGAGGTGTCTCTTTGCGTGTAACAATAAAGCTGCTGTAGCGTCGCCTTCCTTGGGGCCATTTCTTGCTGGAGATGTGCCAGTGGTGTTTCACTTGTTGAATCCATGGTTGTGCGAGCAGGAGAGCACACAGATGGATGAGACCCGGCACACACAACACTGTCTCTGAGGCCCCCTGCTCTATTATTACCTGCTGTTCACCAACAACAGATGACTACCATACAGTTCTCAGTGAGGCACCACTCAATACCTTTACACTGGTGAAATGTGGTTCGTCCATCCCTCTTTTGGCTTCTTGTTTAAAACTACAACTGGAAATCCAATGACGATGTTAACACAATAGATTTTGTCCGCTGTGTGTTCTTTTGCATATGTTCTGTAATTATTGAGGAAAACGAATTAGACAAAACATGTTTCCAGTGCACATTCAGTATCATTAAACTTTTAAGAAGAATAGTTGACTCAAGGAAGAGTTACAAATACTTAAATCAAAAATGAAAAAGAATTTCTGCAAACTGAATATTAGATTAATTTAATTTAGTTCAGATTCCCCCCCCCAAAATGTATTGATCTTAAATTCGGGATACACTATCAATTATCCATACTAAAAGCAACAGATTATTTCATAGATCAAACCCGACCCTTCCACCATGCAGTAGTTCTTGGATAATTCTGTGAACACACCAACATTGACAAAAGCATAACCTCCTTGGTGGAGATAATCAATGGCTACTGTAATGTCATATATCTCTGTGTGAATATACAAAGAGGTACTTGTGTATGACACTATTATCCTTGTGTATTTGCTCTTGTAAATACAGTAAACAGGTGTCAGTGCCTGTGTAAAGGTGCATGTGTGAGTCGATGTTCCTGTGCATGAGCCTGAATATATCTGTTTGTTCGTGTATGTGTGCATTTTGCACGTAGATGTGTTCGCTGATGTCCGTTGTGTGCTTCTCTGCTCATGCACAGGCACTCCAGAGATGTCTCCGCTAATGGAAGCAGAAGCTGTCGTGGCCGTATTGATTGCTCAGACCTGCAGATTATTGCTCCGAAGAGTGACCAACAGCAACCCACTAAGGTAAAAGAAAAAAAGAAGAAAAGTTCTCCAACCAACAGGAGTCCGGCTGCTTTACCCTGAGAAGCAACATGTTTAATTGTTTGTGGTGTTCTCCCGCCCCTCTTGTTCGGAGCCCTGGGGGAGAGAGGCGAGTCCAGGGCCTGACCTTTCCTGTCCACCGCCAGCCTCATTCACTCACACAGACTAGACTATCAGTGCTTCTCTCTTCAACATTACTACAATTACCAGACACAAGCAAAGCTGAAATCCTTATCAACTGGAATAGGAACGCTGTATTTTTTTGGACTGGATTCTGCAAGAGTTAAACCAAAAACAGGAACACAGCGGCTGCAACACAGTAAAACACAATTATTACAGTAAACGAGATAAAACAAGCACTTACTTTCTGCAGTGAATATATATATTTTTTTGCTATAGTCAGGTAAGCTGTCATTTGTAAAAACCTGGTCAGCCTGCAGCAGAAAATGCGATGCTTGTCTGTTTGTGGTGTGACTGGTTTGAAGAGGTTTTAAGGTGTCTATGACTGTACTGACCACAGTCAGTAACTCTGCTCATGTCTTTGGCTTTTACCTTTGTGTTTTCTGTTAATGTGCTTTGGTGAGAAGTCTCCATTAACCCTGTCATCTTCATAGTTGTACCGATAACGAGGCAGTGTGTCTGAGCACACCCACCACGACAGCTGTGATGTTTGCGCGACAAGTGCATGTTTTGACTATTGTATGTAAATTTTTCTCTTTCCCACAAGGGTGTCATGAGTGTCCTGATTGAGTGGAAAAATGAGGAAAAGTCAGATTGGGTTGCGGACGTCTTCCTAAACACCTCCATTTATTGTTGTGCAGATGCCACGAGAGATACATTAGAAAAAGGAGCTGTGCCCGTGTGAGCATCTGAACACACTCCATCAGCATTCAGCTCAGTAGTTTGCAATTATAATGAATATTAATGACTGTTTTCTCATACATAATATTCTCATAATGACTCTACAAAGTAAATGCAGCCCTCCTAAAACAACCATTTATCATAACTACATACCAAAGCAGTAACACTGTCAACCCGTGGAAAGATAAAGCAATCAGCTACACTCTTTAAACTCGCACCAACATGCAACGGAGAAAGCGGAGAAATCTTTTTTAGGAGAAATTACATTTATATCGCATCAAATATATCTGCAGTAATTTGAATAACCCACATCCTGTTCCATGTTATCATACGAATGCTGGCATTGAATCTGAAAAAAAACCAAACAATATAGGTAATTACAGTGTGAGTGCTTTGTTAAATCATTTGCACACTATTATAACAGCATCCAAAGAGCAAATGCATGACAGCACCTAAAACAAAATGAGATCCAGCACTGCGTATGTGTTTAAGAGTACTTCTTTACTTCCGTCAAATGCCTTTTCCCGTGGGCCATTAAAACAGCGGAGGAGCCGAGCTCAATCCTCACAGACATTATCTGTGAGCGACTGAACCCTATTTGGGAATTGGTAAAGCGTACAGAGAAATAGACTTGGGATAGAACACCCTGGCAAATTCCATTTCACATCTGAAGTGGTCTACTTGTGAAAGATCATTTGGTTTGGAGTGAGTAAACAGAGGGGACTCCATCGCTCTCAATGACTTATGTGTGAAAGCTGGGGATTACAGCGATCAGGAAGTCTTGGCTTGCAGAAGCATTGGCTTGCAAAATGAATCCAACTCTAGGCACTGTGTTTCACAAGCCTCTTCCTCTCTCACATTTGTCTGAGCTATATATATCAGGCTGCACATATGGTGATCTTTTCCACATCAACTCGAAATATGTTTTAAGTATTAATGATTACTGATGCTTGGTCTCTTGTAAATATTTTCATGGCACAGAGGGAACAGAGAAATAAATAACAGCAACATGAAAATGAAAATTGCCAATTTAGATTTTTTTTAGATATTGTTTTAAACCATGTGTTCAACCATTAGGACCATTTGAATCCTTCAAGCTCTTCACACACACACTTTCAATCATTTCTAGATGAATCAGATAATTTACCATTCAAAATTTACTAATATGGTGTTATTAGTGCATACACTTTATAAAATCCTTGACTTGGCAGGTTATAATTTTCATGTTTAAAATACACGTTTTTGTATTATAAACTTATAAAATCTGATGAATAATGAGGGACCTGTAGTTAAACAATATGGTCTTAACAATTCTAAAAGAAATCAAGGAAATATTGATTTTATTTTAAACCTATTGGTGCCTACAGCTACAATATTCACTATTATATTAGTCAATATTAAACCATTGGGTATTCAGGTAATATCTTGAATTCACCATGTAAGTAGGGTAAGTAAGGTTTTAGCTAATGTTACTATTAAAATGATTGGAACAAACCAAAACAAATAGTTTATCCAAAGGGATAAAAACTCATTTAATTAAGTATTTTTAATGCTTTCTTTGAACTGGGCTCAAACAGCATCAAAACATTTTGTTGTGGGATCATGAAGAGCTTCAGTGTTGGCCATGATAGCACTTGCCTGTGATGGGCAAAGGGGGCACTGAGTCAATGTGAAGCTAATGAAGCTAATAAAAGGGAGAGATGTGATTTGAACGGCATTAGCATTAAATGAGTGGCCTCGATATAAAAGTCTCCAATGGAGGACAGTTGTAGAGCTTATGATAACATCTAAATCTTTGATACTAGCTTCAGTTATATTTTATTGTTTGAAAAAATGAACTTTAAATGTAAAATCAAGTTTGATACATAATGGTCACTCAATAATTAGCAGTTTACTACTCTTCCGAGGAGATGAGCTTAATTATTATAAGCACTATAATAATTAAAACACTCATTGTAACTAGCCCCATATTTGATCTGATAAATGACAGGTTATCTTGAAATGGAACTGGTCATTGACACTGTATCGTCCTTCAAATGCACCACTCAAAGGGGTAAAAAGAGAAAATAGTGCAGAAATCCAAACTGGGATAGTAATGTGTTACTGGTGGTGAATACCTGAACCCCAGCTGAGGGTAGACACTGGCTGCTATCACAGATCCATCAAAGCAGCAGAGGCTGTCTCTCCTGATGTGGACTCCGGCATGGGCTCTGCCTGCTGCTGTGAGCGGAGGCCTGCTCTGCACTGTCCACTGGCTCCAAGCCAGACTGCCCCCCTGCTCCGATTGTCCTTCACCCTCCGAGCTCTGACGCCCGCTATTCAATTAATATATAGTAACTTTGGGAGCTGTGCTTTAAAAGGTGCTTTCAGTAGTTTCCAGCATCGGGAGCATGCGTCTAAATGTCCCTTCAGTGGCTCCTTAAAGCTGATCGTGACGAGGAGACAGCAGAGAGCCTGCACATTAAACTGTTTTTGTCATGCTTTCTGGCGGACCATATGACACCATGCTGTACAGTATGCCTTGGACCAGACTTCCGAACAGTCTCTGCATCATCTGGTGTATCTGTCACATCCACAATTACATTATTGCTGTTTCACTCACGCGAGCCACTGTGTCAGAGCTCTCAAAACCAAACAGATGGAGCTGGTTGGCAACAGACGGCATGCAAATCATGGATCATTTGATTGGAGAGCTTATTTAATTATTCAACCAAGTGGCTGTCTTGGAGGAGGCTCAATGCATGCTGCCTAATGTGCAATATGTGTAAGCAACTGTTACAACACTCAACTAATAATGAGCTGTACAAAGATGAAAACTGAGTCCATGCTGTGTACACGGAATAACTGGTGTACTTGTTATTTCCCAGTTTATGAGTTAATGAATGCCACTTCAACCAGCGGGCATTCATGTCGTCAGTTTTAACTTTGTAAAGCAGAATTTGGCGATGAGAAGGATGCTTGATTTCTTTATGGCTGCATTGTACTACATATGACACACTCACATATCAAGCACACGCAAGAGCAGCTCATTAAATATCACTACAGCCCCGTTTCAAGTGTGTATGATAATTTTGCACAAGCCTTGTGAAACCGCGGCCGGACTGGAGAGGCAGCTCTGACAATGAAGCAAAATTACAATCATGTGGAACAAGACCAAGGATTTCAAGTACAGCGAAGTGAATTCAATGAAAATTTGGCGTTGGCTGAAATAGTTTGCAGAAAAACAAAATGAGCTGTATTTAACATTCAGGCACATTGCTGAAAAGTGACAACTGCTTATCTCCATGGAGATCAATAATGGCTGCAGGATCATTGTGTAAAGTGTCTGCAGGTTTAATGCAGATAGGATGTCATTATTATTTTCTTTCTCCTAATGACCATCATTATGCACGGACACTGATTGAATTCCATTTGTTACCTACGTTTGAGCCTGAGTGGAATAATTACCATTTAAGTATCTCCATTAAAATTCATGCACGGATGTTCATACTCAGACCTTCTTTTAAAAATAACTAAAATATTCTTTGAATACCAAATGCTGCAGATATAACCCAGCCTTAGCTTTCATGCCTCACGTATAATTACATGCAAGTGTTATTAAAGTGTGTGTTCTTTTTTAGCTTGTTGGATTTTCTTTTCTATTTTTTTAATGATGACTAAAGAAAGGCAAGAAACGGTTGCTGCTCGGTTGCCGTCAATGCAACACACTCTCTTAATATTTAATTAAAATGGATCTGCTGGTAAGTGTGATCAATATCCAGCCCCTGTCTAAATTGCTTTTTCAACCTCTTGTGTCACATTCAAAATAAATATGTTTTAATAGTTACATGCACATCTCTTAGATTTATGTTTTTATATCACCAGACAAAAGGTGACTGTGTTGTATTAAGGTATTAGAGCGTGTTTCCGCTGTCACCCAAGCATGAATATGATTTCCTCCTGCTCAAACAGCAAAATCATTCATAGTAAATAAACCTGTTGGTTTATCCACAAGTGCACGAATCCAGCCCCAATAAAAACATGTCACTTCTCGTTTCTCGAGTTGCTACTGGTCACCCTGAGCGTGCAGAAGCCCGAGTAGAAGTGTCCAAGTTTATGCTGCAGGTAAATAAGGAAGCGTCTTCCCTAACACAGTCATCTTTCTGTAAATACACGGCTGTGGCGGAACGGTGAGCCGGCACAGGAGAGCAGAGAGGGGATTTGGCCACACCTAATCAATCACTGACAGATTACTGCTAAAGCCACTTCCATACACATTAAAGAGGGACAAATGCAGAATTGCACCTGAACAAGTTCTAGTTTTAAGCCAACAGTGGGACTTCCTGGTGATTTATCAAAGTCACTGCCGCTGAGCGGCACGCCTGTGTGATTGTAGTTCACAGCAGACAGAACCGAGACACAGCATTGAAAGGAGTGTTTATGCCCTCAGCTGTGGCACTGTCAGCCTTGTGGAATTTACTGTAAATCACATTGCTTTTATTGCAAGATTTAGTAGCTTATCCTCTGTGGGCTCTATTCACTTCAAGCTTGTCCCTATTAGGACTTAAGCTCCAGCCTATAGTGGGACTTGGATACACATCTTGAAATAATGTGGGAAATCAAGCCTGTAATTCTTCATTTTTTACACATCTTTCTTCCCATAATAGCCACTGCCCCTTTTGTAGTAAAAATGTTTCATTGCAGAAACTAGACGACACTCTCATGCCTCGGTGTTCTGCGTCTTATGTCTCCTCAGAGATGTCTATATTCAATAGCCCCGAGATATGCAATCTGGCAGATTATGTTGTTTACAACGCTGCTCCATGAAAAGCCCCCAAATCAGATTTGGTCAAGTTGTTAAATGTCTGAAAAAGGAAATGCACCGGGGATATAACTTGATATTATTTTTTGTATTTCAGTTCAAGTTTGATGGCTATTATAGCACAATATCAAACAACAATCATAGTAAAGATGAATCAGTAAGTCTACAAAGCACTGATCAGGGGAATAAAACACCTCTGTGTAATATCATAGATGAATGGATGGGAAAAAAGACACCACTCCACCACTGGTTCCAGCAACAAAGTCTTTGCTGAAATAACAACCATCCAGGCCAGCAACATGACTGGAGTGATCACAGATGACACAAGAGTCTGTAGGCGGGAGGTTAAAAAACAGCCAGTCACATGCTCTTAAACCCCTAACCTCATTCCTGGGGAAATTAACGATCTTTTCTTTCTCTCTCTCTCTCTCTCTCTCTCTCTCTCACTCTCTGTGTGTGTGTGGGGGGGCGGGGAGGTTATATGTGTGTTTAAATGTGTTTGTATGTGCTTGCAGGATAGGATATTGGATATCAGCAATTCTTGTAAATTCATTCACATTTTATTCTAATTATAAGTGTTATAAACATAAACAAGACACAGCATTCTATTCATCATTAAATGACTGTTGTGTTATTTAAGCATAAATAATGAATGTAAACAACATATAACGTCCTCAAATCTTTTCATGCACCAAAAATTAATGAAATTGTATGAAACCGGATCATATATTTTTCCTCAAGGTTTGATCCGTGTCAAGGAGGATTCAAGTGTGTGATGGACATGAACTGTGATCCCTGTAGCTGTATGTGCGGGTGTCCGCATGATGTGTGTATTGACGTGCCGTAGCAAGAGTTCAGGGAGGCAGCTGAGCAAAATAATTCAGAATGTCCTGCCTGCTGACACAAGGACAAAGGCACAGACTGAACGTGCCCATATGAGGAAGGAGACAATGGACGTGGCCACACCTGGAAATGCACTGCTGTTTTTTCTTTTGGTTTTTTTGCCATGACCTCCACAGCAGATTTTCACAGGCTGTTCCTACAAGCGTGGACACTCGCTTCTGGTCAGCTGAGTATGAGCACGATATTGTTCAAGTGTATGATCAGAAAATTACCTGATGGCATCTGCACATCATCAGCCGAACAGACAAAGTGACAAAATCAGTTAGCAAAATCTGTCTCTAAATAACGGGAAACCAAATTTAGACATATTCTGAGACATGCTTTTCTTGCGGCAATAAAAAGGAGAAACAATCTCTTCATCCTGTGGAATAGCAATGACTGACACTGGACTGTATCTGCCACTGTCCAGAGCAGGTCCATGTCCTGCCTTATGGGTAGGATTTCTCCAAAGAGCTCATGCAGTCGGAATTAGCATGGCGCAGTCAAGGGAGTTCTGAAGGCTGAATCAATGCATCACTCCCAGGGCCTTTGGCATGGATATGAAAGGGCATAATGGGACTTTTGGTGCCGATCCTCATATCATGTGTCTAACCAGGGTCTTCCTGCAATGCTTCCCCAAAGGAGAAGAGATCACCTCCCTCTTTCAAGGCTGTGTGCAGATAATAGAGAGAGGCTGCAGAACACCCTGGAAAAGAGAAAGTGTCAGTGCAAGTTTTTTAAAGCAAAGTATTTTTACATGTTTTGCTTGAGTTGAGAGAATTGATACAGCCTTCACATTTACCTGCTAGATATTGAGCAGCCAGCAGAATGGTGCACAGATTTAAAACATGCAGAGTGTGTCCAAACGTAATCGTATCTGCCCAGAATCACTGCTACAGCTCACTGATTAACATTTTCAAAGTATATGCTATAGCATGCAAAAACCGAAGTCTATTAACAACAAGCTGTAGTTTTATGGTGGGAATCTGTCTTGGCTGGTTTCTGTCCTTGCTGTAAGGTTTCCAGGCAACCTGCAACAGCTTCAAATTCCCCTTATATCTAATCTTTATACTAAGCTATGATCGTCTGTGATATTTCAGCTCTTGTTTCTGATATTTATTGAGCATGTATAAGGTAGGTATCAGTGTTGACTTCCAGGGCTGGAGATATTCTTTCTTTTAGCCACGCACCGTGACAACCAGATGTATTGTTAGCATAACTTTTCACATGCTTATTGTTGTATTCCACTAGAGGGAGCTCAACTCAAAAACACAACCTAAAAGAACTTTAAAAATATAACAACAAAATCTAAATATCCCAACGCTAGAATTAGATATGTGAGGTCCTTAAATCGACAACATTATGGCAATGGAAGATATCTGCTCCCACACTCCCCCTACTGTCTACTTATGTATGGCAGCTTGATTTCTGAACAAATGCTGATTCATAGCTATAAAAATTCTCTGGCGTAAGTCTTCGTAAATATTTATATATTGCTTCTAGTGTGACAAAGCTCAATGAGCCATTGAATATAATCAGTTGAGAATATTCCAGTCGGTTGGTGAGATTTACTTCAAATTAATTCCGATGATACCGAGTAACAAAGTGTTATAGATCCACAAGCAGTTAATATCAAAAGCCTGCCAGGTGTTTAAAAGTATTTTTATATCAGCCATGATATCAGAATGAGACATGCACGGTGCAGGGCAGAAGGAGTCAGGGTCCAGCTCAGTGTATTTGCTCAGTCAATACATCCTGCTGTCTGCAGCCCCATGTCGCTATAGTCTCTGTCTCTGAGCTGCTGCTCATTAACGTGGCCGCTCTTTGAATTTGGCTCCTGCCTCAGAGAACATGCGCAGTGCGCAGCAGCGCTGCCTTCAGTCAGCGGAGCAGCTGTCCAGGGTTTGGAATTCCAACATGGCAGAGGCTGTGGTCAGTCTTCCCCTCACTAACTTGGAATGGTTTCAAATGGCGAGCAGCCGCGTTTAACCCCCCCGCCAGCGAAGCCGCTCGTCTGCGCCCTCAGCACCGGATCGATGCCGCTGTGAAACCCGGACGCTTCCCCTCTCCCCGGTCACCTACACAGGTAAGTCTTTATCTCCGGTGTGAGTCAGCGGCGCTAACAGTTACATGGGCAGGGAAACGGGAGCAGCTCCGTGCGCGCAGAGGCGCCGTTGTCGCGCATCGCGGAGCTGCAGTGCAGCGCGCGGCCGGTGCGGAGCGCAAAACAATCCCGATCGTTACTTGTCAATAACAAACAGCGGCGTCGGGATCGGAGGGACGCTGCGGTTAATGCGCCTGAGCAGCACGCACACGGCCGGAGCCAATAACTTTCCCTAAACGAGAAGTTTGTCTTTTTCCCCCTTTGCATGTCAGCCTGAATAAAACTTGCAGCGATAACCGCAGGCGGGGGGTTAATAGACGGCTTGTCATTGCAGCTCTTAGTGGGACAACTGCTGGCAAGTAATCTATTTTAAAAGTAAAGGCAGGAGAGGAGGAGGGAGGCGGAGGAGGTGGGGGTGCATCACGCTGGTTTAGCCTCTTCCTCTAATGGGCGGCATGAAGAATGTGTGTTTTATGTCATCCAGTCCCCTCACGCTTCCTATTCTCCTGTTTCAACTCGCGCAAAGAAGTGACAGGCTCCAGCCGTGCCCGCGGTGAGCCTCTCGCGTCCGCAGAAGAAAACAATCCCACTTCATGCTCCCGTGTTCCGTTTTGTCCTCCGCTTCGCATTGTTCCAAATTACACGGCCCCTAAATGAACAGGATCCGAGGGAAGAGCACGCAGGGGACCGTGCGTTTTTTAATGTTGTGAAATCTGATAGCTGCAGGAAAAGAAGAAGGAGAACAGAAAAGAAGTGCCTGTAATGAGAAGCAACCTTTGGAATTCCTCCTCGTGAAAAATCCGATTCTGCTGTTTTTCCCCCCCTCTCTTGTCTTTAGGCTTGAAGACATGATCACTAGCACCAGTATTTATGGTATGTTGAATTTTGTAATTTTCTTCACTTTTGTTATGATTTCATATTTGCCATGTTTGGGAGGGGAAAGAAGGAGGCTGTTGTTGCAGTAATGCATTTTTTTCTTTTCTTTGTGCATGCATACTTCATCTTTCAAAAGTTTATTCAATGCAGATTAGAACATTTTTGTGACCACAGTCCAGTGAGGAGGACACATTATGTGATTAATTCTATATTATATGGCTCATAGGCTCAATTAGGTTCAATTTACTGAGTGATAGTTAAATGTTTCAGTTGGTTTGCTTTCTTGTTGATCTTCTATCGCCTTGTTACTCTACTGCTTTCATAATTTTGCATGCAAAACCTTTAAAATATGTTATTTTGGCCAATTAACAATATATGTAAATATACCCAGAGGGGCTGCTAAATTTAATTAAGATGTTAAATTATAAACTTACTTATTTTAAATCATTTTCTATGTGGACTCACCCTTAATGTAAAACTATTTTTAAAAGCTATTCTCAAAACTGCTTGTCATGCATTTGAGATGTATGACATGGCTGCAACTCAGAATATCTGGGAAATGAAAGTTATATTTGAATTAAATTATAAGCTTGTGCAAAAATACTAAAATACAAGTAGAATGTAGAATGACACAATGTGTTTTCATTTATAGTTTGTGATTGATAATTATAAAAATGAAATACAAGTAGAAAGTATATAGTCCAAATGAAAACACTCACAAGAATGTGATAACATGTCAAACCTCTTCTGTAATAGATTTGGAAAACACACACTTGTGAACTTATTCAAAGTGTAATTGATAAAGTTGCCATGTTCTCTTTTTATTTACTTGTCACACTCTGTAACAACTTGCCGGTGAAACTTTGAACTAATTTGCTCACAAATTGGTTCAAAGGCAGCGTCAGAAATAGCTGTTACTCATGTTCCGGTGGAAATGCTTTGTGACAAGCCAGTAAATGGATCTGAGCGTGGACACAGAAGTCAGCAGAAGTAACAAGTTGTGCTCTGTCTCTCCCTTTTTCTTTTTTTTACAAACACTTTGTCCCAAGTTAACCTTTCCCCACCTCCGTCGAACAATTTACTTAATTGTGTTCGCACATTTCATTTGCATGTTTCGCTCTGAGAGGAAATTAACATCATCAGCAGCGAGCTGAAGTATGTTTTTACTCCTCTTCAAAAATAACAGCATTGCAGCAGCTGTCACTCAGATGGAGGAAAAAAAGTGTACATTACTACCACATTCATTATGTTTGAGTGTTTGGTTGTGATGTGTTTTTTGTGAAGTGGATTTTAAATTTGTTGGTTAGATTTTTATGTTATTTCATATTGGGACCTCCTCACCCCCACATCCCCTTGCATGTGTGTTGTTAAATTTTTTTTTTTTTTTTTTTATTAATTTGAGCTGCAAAGATGTGGACACTGAGGAGGACGGAAAATTGTTTATTTAATAGATATTTAAGTCTCTATTGGCAGTTTGCATCCAGTCTCTAATACTTACGTATAGTCTCTCTTCAAATGGATGATTTGTTTTTTGCTCCTGGATGATTTAATTATGAACTTTAAAAAAATAGAAGTATCATTACTTTGCCGTGAATACACCTAATTTTTGTTTTTGAGTTTGAACACACAGTGGAAGAGCAGATGTATCTTTTAAATCACAATGGAACATAACAAACAAATAATAATCTTCTTGCAATTAGAAAGCCATCCTCTCATAGATTTAATCATAAGTGTCCTAATTATTAAGTACCTGAGGATATTAATCAGTTCAAGCCCCTGGAAGGGTTGGTGTGTGTGTGTGCATGCGTGCGTGTGTATGAGCTCCTGCAGAGTGAGGTGGTGCTCGCAGGTCCTTACTTAACCCCAGACACCTCTGCTGTGCATGGGAAGAAGCTTGACAGCTCTGTTAATTTCTGATAGGGCAGCACTTATGATCGCAATCTAAACTGTTGCTTGTCATGAATCTGTGGACTGCAATGCAATGACAGATACTGACACCCCCCCCCCAGTTTTTATCACCCTCTTTACACACGTTCACACCAAGAGCCGATAATATCTGGAAATAATAACAACAAGTCGTGTGAATTATTTCACAGTGACACTAGGAGAGATATGAATAAATATACTTGTTATTTGTAGTTGTGTTGTGTTGACAAATAATTACTGGCTGTTGGTGGCCAAAGCAGAGGTTTTCAATTCCTCAGTCCACACGTTTAAAATAATAATAATATATATATATATTCTAAATCCTCTCCAATGCTGCTTTAGGAAGCTCACATTTATTTTTTTGTGTGCCACTTAAATCAAATTTCCAGGAATTCCACTGTGATTGTTATAACCAACAACATACTCCTGGTTAATTGTGAGGTGACTGAATCTCTGACTGAATGTTGTCATCAGTGTGAAGTGAGCGAGCAGCTCTGAAGTCTTCTGCTCATAAAACTCAAGTGCACGTGAAACTCCACCAGCGATGGCTTAAATTGACAGCATGGCTTAAACCGTAGGGGAAGTGGTGCACGGCCGCACACTGACACGTTATACGTGTCCGCTAATGATGATAATTAAAGGCAGCTCCTGGATGCCTCGAGCCGCCTCCGTCAGTGCACACCCCCGGGGATGTCTGCAGGAGCTGCAGTAAATTGATGAAATGTTCATCTTTACAGAGGGATCTATTTGTCATTAACTACAAGACAATCCCACTCAGCCTCCTGACTGTGGAGATCAGTGCAGGACTGTCATCTTTACGCAAACACGTTAAGTGGTGTCTTTTCACATGAAGAGCGAGGAAAGTCCCTCAGTGGAGTCAGTCAGTGAAGAAAAGAAAATGTAAAATTTTGCTTCTAAGTATTCAACATGCCCCCCGCCCACCTCCTCCTCTCCTCCCCTCTCGTTCTCTCCCTTCCTCCCATCCGTCTCCCTCCCTTGTATCCACAGCGCTGTCGTTTCCCTCATGGCAACTCGCTATGTTATCTTTGTGTGTTTCTCTCCGCGCTGACAATCCTCGCAGTGATCTAAGTTGGACTGCATTAGAAAGTGGAGGCAGCTGTCTGTTGCTATACTGAGGGACGTGTTTGCTCTACTGCAAAGATGAAGGACCACGAATCCTTGACATCCTCCCTTTTCTCTCCCCTCCTCCTCCTCCTCCTCCTCCTCCTCTTCCTACCATCTCATTTAGACACAGCGACTGTCTGCTCAGACTTGTTTTTTTTTCTTCCTCTGAGTGACAGCATATGGCATAGACATTTTTTAAAATGCATGTGGCTACCATTGGCTGCTTGTACTTACCCTTCGCATGTCTCCTAGCTACAGGTCTGTCATTTCTTCCTCTAATACAGACAAAATACAGTTTAATTAAGGTGAGCAGATTCTAGTGGATGAAGCAACATGGGCTGTATTCATGCCGCTGGAACTCGTTTTATTGTCAAATACAAAATGTATTTTGTGTGTGTGCTCATACAGGTCTGCCTGCCTTTTTGTCTTTGTGCTTTTTTTTAAAAAAAAGTGGAGGGCAGAATTGCTTTTTCTCTCAAATTCTTTCTTCTTTTTTTTTCAAAGTACCATATACATGCTGTGACGTTATTATGATCCATACCATATATTATAGGACCTCAGGGTTTCTAAATGACAGATTATAATAGAAACACTGTCGTAACTCATGTTGTAGACCTGCTTTATTCAGGCCATATGTGGCAGCCAGGCATTTTATTAATACAGAGTACACAGCATTAACAGTGTTCACAGCCTTAACTCCTCGTCCTCCTCATTTCCACACAGAGGCTTTGTTTCATCTCCTTCACTTGAAGTGTGTCTGCACTCCTAAGGAGACAAGGCAGCTCCATGCCTGTTGGGGATTGGCTAGAATAGACAATCCCCAGGTGTACTAAACTAGGTTTAGCACTAAGGCTTTTAATCTGGACTTGTAGGAGATTCATGTGCATTCATAGATTTGCCTCTGTAATTATCATACCCCCAGTGGCAGCCAAAGAGATGTTTGCCTAAATCACTGATGTCCTCATTACACTGTTTACATTTTAATTAGACATGCACTTTTTTTTCTTGCTTTTTAGTGGACAGAATGATTGGATGTTTTCCTCTCTACCTGGAGTCTTGCCTGGTTCTAGAAAATGTTCAGTATCTTCCAAAATTGACAATTGTCCCCAGTTCTTGTCTCCTTAACATTGACCCTTTACGTCTCCTCGAGATGGTCTATATGTGCTGAGTTCTGTATCCATCAGTAGAACGAACGAATCCAACAGCTTGAACATATTTGCCCACAATAAACACAAGCAATGCTACTGTCTACATATATTTAAAATTATGTCAGCAAACACATCTTCAGCTCAAGGACCATGATGAATAAAATCCACAATGGCAGGATTTTTGAAAATCGCCGGCACTTTGAGCCGCCATTGTGCGCCTGAGTGCTGTTGCTTATCATTGAATAACCTTGGTGAGGAGAGGTGTTTTTCTTTTTTTTTTTTTTTACTGTCCTTCTTCCAAGGTGTTTTTTATTATTGACGTGCTGTTGGTGACTTTTGTATTGTGGGGGAGCAGCAAGCCTTTCACTAGAGGATAAGAGAAAGCTGTATTTGCTCTATTGAAATTCCCCCTATGTTCTCGCAAAACACTGTCTGACTAATCTGGTAATCGAGGCCGCCATTTTAGCCGGACTGAAAACCCATGCAACCGCAGAACCTTGAAGTACTTTTTTTCCGTTCATCTCCCCACATTTGTCTGTTTATCAGTTATTCTAAAGAGTGCAAGTTTGAAATATGTACTTTTCTTCAATGCAGGGTTTTCATGATATTGTGCTGCCTGTATGGATATAACCTGTTAGAATCATTAAACAGTGTGCCATCCTACAGCTGAGATATGGAGATAACACTTCACAGAAAATATATATAAGGAGATTAAAGTAGTTTCACATAAGATTTGACTCCAGCAGGTGTATGATACCATCGTGGCAGTGATAGACCCAATAGTGTTAGAATTCATGTATTAAAATACATTCTTGAATTAACGTTGATATTCATATTCAGGAGCATGCATGGATTTGCTTTGAATATAAAAGTTCATCTTTTGACTGTTTTTCATCCTCTCCTTCATCACACCCCATGCTAATTGCCTCAAATTGATATTTGAGACAATTAGCTAAAGCGATAATCAGACGAGATGTGAGCTACCCGTGCGTTTTTTTTTTTTTTTTTGTGTGTGTGTTTTTTTTTCCCCACTAAGTTCTCAGCGATTCATTCATCCTCGGGAGGCGACGGGTGGCTGACAGGTTGGCACGGTGCCAGGGACTGGGGGGAGGGAGGGGGTGAGGGGCTTGAGCGCCAGGACGGAGAGAGAGGATGGGTCGAGGTCTCGCCTGATGGCGTGGAGAGAGGAGGGGGAAGGGGAGAATGACCAGAGGGAAGGAAAGGAGGAATGGGGTGGGGAGGGGGTTTAGAGGGGTAAGTACCTGCTGCCATGGTGGTTCAAGGTGTCAGGCTGAGGCGAGGCGGTGGGTGTCTGCAGTGACACTGTCACGTGACCACAGCCGCCAGTGAGGATGTGAGACAGGAGGGCTCGGTACTCGGGGACAGATATTGCCGCGGTGTATTTCTTGACTGACAGAGTTGTATGGTTTGTGTTCGTTTAGCTGCGTAAACCAGAAACTAGAGGGGCATACATGTCCCCTCATAAAAAACATATTTAAAGGTAAGGATAGAATCAAGTACCGCAATTATTTTCTGAGAAATCAAATTCATATTTAAAAATAAATAATTGAAAATAAAAAAATCTTGCTGCATTTCTCATCCTTTTCTGCACCAAAATATTTCTTTCTGGACCCAAATTCCAGTTCAGTAACAGACAAATAAACAAACAAATTGGGACTAAATCACTCACCTTGGTGGGGGTAATACCTGCTGTCCGCTTCATGGCGGGTGTCAGGGGGTGGAGGTGAACCTGCGACTGAGAAGCTGCTCTCAACAGTTGCCATGCGCAGAAATAATTAAACATGAAACAGTGACAGCTATTTCTCTTTGGAAGCCACATAATTTGATTGAATACATTTGTATAAATGGCCTAAGTGAATCATCACTGGAAGTCGTGTTTTGGCGTGCGGCCTATTGAACAGTCGCTTTTAGAGTCTACATGGAATTAGATGAATTTAGATCATAAGAAAAAAATAAAAGAGCACTCGAGAGTTCAGCATCATCACAGATCTTTATGAGGGCTGACACTTCTTTTGTGTTCATTATCAGGAATTCACCTTGGGGAGTCGTGTTGACTTCGCGTGGTCTGAAATAGCTCTTAGAGTGGACCGCCCCACACTCGCTCGCTCTCTTCCTCTCCGAGTACCGGGGGACGCGAGGTTGAAAGGCCAAATGAAGGTTTCACAGTTTTTACTCCCACTTAAGCAAAGGAAATTAAACCGTTTTTCTGTTTGTGTTGCGTCGGCTGTAACAACATGCAACAAACAACAAACGTTCTGACCACACTCGTAGTCTCGCAGTCGTATAACATCTGCTTTGTTCCAAGCAGTTTTAACGTTTTCATTTCCAGTTATGTGTCAAACTTGATGTGCTCACATTTCTGTCACAGATCACTTTCATATTTAAACTCTTAACGTTTTGTGTCCTGAAGTAACACGGGTGAATAGATTTGCCATAAAGCGAGAACAATAGTAGATTCATTTACTCGGACCGTGATGTTGCTGCAGCCCAAACCCTGACTGCATCACCTCTCCCACATCTTTAAATGGATCCCATGAGTCTTCAGCTCTGTTGTTTCCATAATTCATTTCAAAACTTCCATGCGGCATGGAGAGGCTAGAGGGGTGAAAAATAATTTTGTGTCTGAAAAAATTGATGTAGAGCAAAGTCACTGTTTTATGCAAAGTGTGCCATGCCTTGGGAGCATGTGAGCTGGCGTACTGTTGGAGGGAGTGTGGGCCAGCGCTAAAGATGGACCACGCGCACGTTTATGTGTGTGTGTGTGCACGTGTTTCTGTTCCTGTCAGACTGTCAATAGGCCTAATGTGGCTCCCGAGAGGTACCTGGGGGAGACCCATCTAGCACCCAGTCAGCCCCTGCTGGCGGCCAAGTAGTGACAACGGGTTCCCACAGAGAGAGGAAGTGTCATAGTATGTATGTAAACTAGTGACAGATGACTGGAGACATGTGGCCTGGAGACACTGGGCCTGAAAGTAAAAGCAGATTTGCCTGTTCGACTTCTTTTCTTTCATCCCACTTGAGACTTCAGAGAGCGAGCATCAGGCTCCGTAACAGCTTGGAATACATTGACAACAAGTCAAAGATGGGAATAAAAAGGATGCAAATCATTTGGCATGAAAAGACACGGGCTATGTGCAAAGGTTTTGTTTGCCTTTGAAAGACGGCAGCAAAGGAGTTCGGAGTTTTTTAGTGTGCAGAGCTTCAGGCAGCTTTTCTAGGCCACAGGTCATGTGGGTCAGTGTTACACTCCCCGCAGCCTCACTTCAACCTTCGGTCTGGAAATAGAACATGCAACGTCACCCAGCCAGGAGGGAGGTAGATTCCAGACCTCAGTGGCCACGGGCTGCACATGTGGAATCTGCTCATGTAGTTGACCCCAAGTGTTTGAAACTCAGAACGCTCCCAGTAGGGTATTGTTTTTTCATGCATACCCAAATGAGCAAGTCTTTTTACGAATTGCCTTACACAAAGTGGACCACTATACTTAGACCGTACTGTCGGCCGTTCTCAATTCATCAAGGGAGCTCGCAGTAGCCAGAGGCAGATTTGTTAACAGTATGCACATAACCTGTAAGAGAAGCAAAAAAAACTGCAGTACATTTCTTTTATTACATTTTTCAACCAGCAGGATATTTGCCTTCTTTACTCACTTAAGTATTCATTGTAATAGATATTCAACCACTGTACAGTACAGAGGCAAACATTTCTTCAGGATTCCGATAGATGACCAACTGAGAGGAACCTCTGCTCTTAGGTTATTATAAGATTCAAACTGATTTCAACAAATACAAATCTACTTTGTAAGAAGCTGCCACTGGGTTGATTAAATTAGGACAATTTAAAAACATATTTCCCAGTGAAAGAATGATAAAAAGCCAATAACTGGGTGAGACAGGGGTGAACTGAAAGACAACACAACTCGGCCAGATTTAGATTCTCCTAAGCAATTCCACCAGACAAACCTGGTGTTGTCTCTTTGTTTCCTATTTTGTTTATTTATTTAGTATTTTTGCATTTTCCCTTGTTCCCTGCAATGCAAATGCTGAGGTATGATTCAGGACAACACAGAAAGCAGACGTGAGTTTGTACACCAGAGACTAAACCCAAACTAGAATGGACCCTGATCCAGCAGTGCTACAGTAGGATGACTTGCACAAAACAGTGGAAATAGAGCACGAATGCAGCAGCAGCACACAAGATCAGTCGTGATATCACCTGGATCCTGTTTCCTGACGGAGAGCTTTTGAGCGAGGGCTGCATGTCCGAGTGACGCCTCCTGCTCCCGCTCTCTGTCCAGGGAGGTAAAATCTATCAGCTCTGATGAGTTCATGCTCTGTCGAATATATCCGTGCCAAACTGCTTATTGTGAGCTCCGATTGTGCTATTGTGCTATTCTCTAGTCCGTGCGGTGCAAAGAGCCAATTCACGTTTGAGCAACGGCTGACCCTGGGTTGTGTATATTGATGAGTGGGATTTGTTTCTTAATAGAATTGTGTCTAATTAATTAGCTTTTAATTGGTTGAACTCTGAACATGCAAATGCAGCACAATGTAGAACAATCATTACTTTAAACTGCGTACAGGACGACATATTGAGGTCGACATAATGAAAGGTGGGAAATGTTTTGTGTCTGTTTGTTCTGTTAATGGTAAATTATGTTTGGTGGAGTTAAAAAAAAAAAAAATTGAAGAAACGTATCTGAGGAATGGATTTATAAAACCCAGAAGGTGTTAGTTGAACGGAGAAAAGGTAGACATTTTGCAAACGCTTACCTCTCCAATTACTTTGTGCCACAGATTAACCTTTTTTTCATTTTATATTCTGTGAGAGAATTAAAGAAAGTATCTGAAATAATTCTAAGCGTAAATCTTGCTCCCTGGCCCCGTGTGTGAAAGGATTGAAGGCTGCCGTGCTCTCCTCCACCTGTCTACATTTACTTCCAATACACAGTGTGAGACCTCATTCATTTAATTTCTATATGCACATGTATATATTAAATAAAGTTACAGCTATTTATACAAGAGAGGAAGTAATCAAATTCAACAAATGCATCATTTAATTGTTTAGTTACTCACGGTTATAAAAGTTTAATCTTTGCAGCACAATAATTTGCAGGGACCATCAGCCACTGCAGTTTGCTGCTTTTGATTGGTCGATATAATTATATTAGTTGATTTCAAAAGGCTTTGTAATATTACTAGTCTTTGTTTTTTAGTTTTTCTGTACTTGCCCTGCACTGTTTTACTGAGAACAAAAAGTGCTACACACTAGCTTCCCTAACCAAACATCACACGAATCATAGAAATCATGCTTTACTAACAAAGGAAAAGTGTCAAAACGTTTCCTTTGGATGTTTTATTGAAATGAAACAAGTACAACCAAAAACCATGAATAATGTTTTTAATATTCAGTGAAGGAGCTTCTTGCTAAATTAAAATGTGTTACCAAGTTACCAACTCTTACTACTTTATTATAAAATACTTAAATAATTACTGAACCCTGACAGGATAAAGACATAACTACTTCATTTGCTTCACTGAGCAAATGACTGTTTTTCTTTTCATTGTACCAGTATTTGTTTCATACATCATAAAATGTCTACAAATGGTGTGTAGAAAAGGTGCACCCAGAATAGCCACAAAAACAAAGATTTATATGGTGAATATTTTACTCATCACTATTATTACTATATTTTGTCACTTAAAATAAATTAAAAATAAATTTGACTATTTAGATTTAAAAAAAAAAACTTTTTCACAGAAGTATTTTGTCACACACATAGCCATGAGTTACATTACATTTTCCTGCTTGTGTGTTGTGTATCTGCTCCATGTTACTGCACTGGCCATGCCACCGTAGCTCTCAAAAGCCGTTGTTTGCCGGTGGGCGAACCAATCTTCCAGACAGCTCTTTCCTTGTAAAAGTTCCCCTTTATGGCTTCACTACTTCACTTCAGTAACTTTATTACAGTATAGCTGAGAGATTTCTATTTCATATTGACCTAAGATTGCTTCAGTTGTCTCATTTCACCTTTTGTATGGCCTGTGTTGGAGAAGTGACCTTCTTTGAGACTTGCAGTCGATACGGCAGAAGGCTTCAGAATGCTTCAGCAGAAAGCTAGCAGCAGTCACAGGCAAACATCCTTTCTCTTTTCACTCCAGTGTTTTCAATTAGAGCTCAAGCTAAAACTTCACAGTCACAGCAAGGGGACATAAATAAGAGAATGAATGACCCGCCCCTTCTCTTGGTCCAAGCAAGACTCCTTTAATTTCCACCAGTGCATTTTGCATTTACTTCAACATGAAAGCACATGACGCTTTGAGACGTTGTTTTGAAACAACACGTCTCTCTGTTCTTACTGTGCAAGCATTTTTGGACATTATTGTAAAGTAATAAATAATTTATGTCTGAAGGGTAAAGTTTAGAGAGGAGGTGTCTAATTCAAATGAATGAGAAAAACATCCAGTTTTCTTGAATAACATAAGAATAGTAAGGTGATTAGTTTGGGTTTGTTGTTGGTCCATTATCTGTAAACACATGTAAACCTATTTCGGCTAACATGCATTGCTCCCGGCAAGGTATTATCTGAATGTGGGTCCATGTGGTAAACTGTGAATATGGTCCAAATAGCATAAAACCAGTCTTGGCCACCTAAGTTATCTCTCAGCAGCTTGTCTGTGAAAGGTTCAAATAGAACCCCTGGTTGTGTTTCCAGCTGCGTGACGAGCAAAATAAATAAATACATCCCTCATTGTTTTCATTTTCACTCTGATTTGTGTCTCTCTGCAGGATCCCACTGTGAACAGTCGGGTTCCTTTACAAAGCGATTTCCCACCCGTCCTCACCAGGTTAATACAGCTGTAAAGTCTAATGGCTGGACGTGTGGAGTAATCACAGTGGTGACTCGGACCAGTGAACAAGATAATCTGTTAATTTCCAATGGGGCCTGGCCTGTTGGTTTGTAAATCCAGATGACTGGCTCCTGGTGCTATTAAAGTAAATTGTGCTAAAAGTGTTCAAAATCCAGAAAATCCAAAATGTTCCTTTTGAATCTTTACTTTTTTTTTACACACACAACTGCATTATGCACTTTGGGGGGGGGTTACTGAACTTTGGGGATTGCAGATGTTAGCGAGGAGCTTTTGGTCAATGAGCCTTCATGTAGCAAGGTCACAATCTGCTTCGTTTCTCTTTTGAAGTGTTTAAGTGATCCCCGGAGAGACCGAGCAGCTAAGTTCATGAAGAGTCTCGCAAAAAACACTGCCTCTTCTGTACACGAGCGCCATGGTTAAACAAGTTTCACCAAGTTCAACGCCTGTGTTCTTCTAACTAACAAGCCATTTGAGTATTCATCAGTATTATGCGCTGCGGAACACCATGAAGCCTGTCTCCTGTAATTGTCTTAGTTTTGTTCTATGTACAAGTTCCGGTTGTGTGTGGAGCACTGCTAGTAGTTTAGTATGTGTGTGGATTTAGCTCTACTTAGGGTAGTAATGGAAGATGTAGCCTCGGGGGCCTCTTGGCCTGAAGAGTCATGGTTTAATGAGCATCACTGAGACAGAGAAATGACAGCTCAGAGAATCTCTCAACCTCACGATTTATGGTATTACAGGGAAAAAATGAGAAATGCATGTTCCCCTCTAGCCAATATAGTTTATCATTAGCTCAGACGGAAAACCCACAGGATCCGAGAGTGTCCAGGGTACGCAGCAGAAAAATACATTATGTTGTAAAATTGAAGTTTTTAGAAAGTGAGCTTAGCAAATGACATATGATGTCATCTTTATTTCTGGTGGTTAACAGTTTATTTCTGGTCATGCTGCAACACTGAGGCCTCCGTCTTCTTCTAAGTAACACATTTATTATTCTGGGTCCAAATGAGCAACAATTGTAGTAATATTTGTGCATTCCTTAAATACAGATGCAAGTTTTACTGCAAAACTAACAGCATGTTTGTTGGTCCTGACTCTGCCTGTTCGTTCCTGCTGAGGATATAAATCATTGCAAACAGGACTCAGATACTTTCTTTCATTTTAAGCACAACAGCAGGCCACTGTAGCTTTTAACAAACGTTTTCTTCTTGCCAGTTAAAACTCATTTTTCACACGAAGCACTGACTCAGAATCAACTGCAGTGCAGTCCACATTTTATGGAAGGAAGGAACAAATCCAGCTCAGTGTCCCCGCAAGGCTGCCGTGGCTCGCCAGTACTTTTTAAAATACCCCAGCATTTACACAGTCGTGTGCTTCATACTACAACAGAGTTGTATTTAAAATTCTAAATAGGCATTTAAACTGCAGTTAAACTAATGAAATTATTTTAAAGTGGGAACATTTAAAATTCAGATAAATTATTCAGATCGTGGCAGCAAATAGTTTTATTCTGTTACAAACTGTTTAAATACTGTGCTGCTCTGCTCATAGTATAGACAACTTATTCTGAAGCAGATTCTTTAAAGGCAAACGTGTCCAGTGCTTTCAGAGACTGTCTCATACTCTGTATGTAACCCATGGCCAACATGTGTATACAAGTATATACTTACAACATGCCTCACTGCAGCAAAACCACAACCACGTCCACTACTGCACAACAGTGTCATGATTCAAATCACTTTATGTCTGCCTGGCTGAGTGTAGGCTGTTTACCTGAGGAGACACAACACGAGGTGAGACGAGGTGAGGCACAGCCCGGCAGCGTGAGCCTGTGAGGCTGAACTCAGGGCAAAGTACACTCTGAGACGAGACATATTTGCAACACACATTTGTAGATCTCAGGCAACAAAAGTCAGAAGCACAAAAGGCCGACAATAAAGAGTCATGCACGAGGTGGAAAAGGAAAATTATTACTTTTCCAGGTCTGAAAGTGATGCACAGTCTTCTCTCATAACAAAAGGTCTTATGTTATTTTTTTATTTGAGTGCATAGGTCACAGATATTGCTGCATTTACAGATTTGTGTAGGCATACATTCTAAAATCTGTGTGTACCTATAAAGCCTAAGATTAGGTTAAATTGCTCTCCACACAAATTTGTAAAACCTTTTCTTTTTTAATATGATTTTTTACAATTGAATGGGAAGAAAAGAAAAGATGACTTTGTTATCCAGGCTATCAGTACTAAGTCCAGTTTTTTTCAAGTATCATGTTCATAGTCATGTTCACCCAAGTTTGAGTAAATGATCCAGGTCACTTTGGACTGACATTCATCGTAGTTTCCCAATGTTTAAACTGCAATACTCATATTATGACTGTTTGTTTATCCAGTCATTTTCTTCAACCGTTCATATCTGGATTCCTGTAATGTCCGCAGGACTTACTGGATGGTGTGAGGACTTGTTGTGCTGTAAAGTATGGGTGGTAGCCCTGTAAAAGACAGTGGCTGAGGAAGGCATATCTTTTCTAAATGAGGGGTTAAATGGCACCCTGCCATCTAAAGATTGGAATTACTGTCACATGAAGCTCTAAATTGAGTTTAAATAGTCTTAACTTGATCTGTGAGATGAATGGGACTCAGTAGCTGGGCTGATTACCATTTCACATTAGAATGTTTCGCTCCACCCCTACTTAGAATATCCGTGGTGGAATTTGAATATGAATATGAGCTTGTTTTTATTTATAAGTGTAATTACCGTCTGTCTGCAATATTTGCACGCTTGTCAAGTAGAGTGGTCCTTGTGTGCTGAATAAAAGCAAAAGCTCTCATAATTATGTTTACGTCCGGAGATGAAAATCCTAGGGTTGTAATGATCAGTAATTATAAATACTTTTCAGCATGTCCACTGCCTCAGCTGCTACCATTGTGTGGCGTGAAGTGAAGAGTTTGTGCAGCTTAATTATGACATTGTGCATGTCTAAATGCACCGGGCTGCTTCGGCTCAGGCAAAACACTTCCAGTGCATAATCACGCTCAAGTCTGACTTTAAAGAGCTCATTACAGTTAGTTTTTTAAAGAGTGCCTTATTAAACACAGTTAACTAATAGGCATCTTTGGTGGTGCAAATTGGTAAAAATGGTAATGAGCCTGATTAGGCCACGTTTCAATTACGACAGCTTTCACTCCCCTCCTCCTCTCTCCCCCGTCCCTCCCACCTTCCGCTCCCCCAAGCGAAAAAAGGGGGAAGGAAAAGTCCAGCTCTGTGTGCTTGGGAATCCTCCTGGAAGGCATTTTGCTCTCTTGCTTTCTCTTTCTCCATCTCTGTCTGTCTCTCTCAATCTCTCTCTCACACACACACACAGGCACATGCACAGAAAAAGGAAAAGAAAACCGCTCTGCCACCTCTGTGCTTCCTTTCAGCAGCACAGTAATGAATAGAGAATTGTGCAAGCAGCGGTCCAATTTACTCGCTGGGAAATTGGATGGACAGAGTGGAGGCCCACTCTTGTTTGCTTAAAAACGGCCGAGGCTACCAGATTAATAGTTCCCCAAAAAGGTCAGCATCTCTGTTTCATCGATGATGATCACTGAACCAGAAATTAAACACCACAGCACAGCAATACACCCTGGCATCATATGCCACCTGCATTTCATCTGCGACCGACTGCCTCCTAGACGTTAATGGCTGAGAGATTGTGTATGAAAATGAGAATGTGTCACATACATTGTCAGTATATCAGTATTACGGCGATTAGTGGCGATGCTACTGTTTTTTTTGGGGTGGACAGAAATGTGCCTGAAATTAATATATTCAGATCTGAGTTAACCTTTAAGAAAAACATGCAGAAAACAATTTTTCTTTGATGATCATCTTGAATTTGCCATCAGGGATCATTCAGGCCTGTGAATGGACAAACGGACACAGGACTATTTGTGGGTGGCTGATGAATAGAATTTGTACTTGAGCCCCAAGGCTATCTGAAAACATTCCACTAATAGAGTGCTTTGCAATCGCACCACAGAAAGTAACGAATGTTGTATTTGAATATCTGTGCAAGTGAAGCGAAAGTACAAGATCATCATAGTCTTTGTACATGTTAGTGCATGTGTGTCTATTGATGTGGATAACAGGATTTCACTAGCAGTGGACTGTACTAAAGCACATGAAATGAATGCATAGAATAGCTTATTATTGTATTTCTGTGTATTGACAGTTCTCCGGCTGTGTTTAGCAGTGAACTGTATGTAGACAATCATCTGGATATCATCCTTTCAGTGAAATACCTGGTGCTCCGATCTCAAGTACACTTTGCAAGCAGCACTTCTTTGATTGTCCAAAGTGGTGGAGAGGTTTAACAGTAATACAAGAATCTCACTCAATAAGCTGCGTGCAATTTTGTTATTGAAAAAAAGTGCTTTGAGTGTGACTGAACACGACTGAGTGATTTTTTCACAAACCATTATCCTGATACTTGGCCTGGAGTTGTCAGGAAATAATGTGATTGTCCAACACTGTTTTGGGAGAGATTTTACCACTAGTTGCTGTAGTTGGGAAGATTTTTTTTTTCCTCTGGAATTATGAGGAGAAATCTGTAGAATCTGTAAAAATGTTATTTTATAATAGTTTCAGAGGGTTCATGGGTGTTTGAATCTTTATGGAAACATCATTTTGTAATTTACTGTTAAATGGCAAAGGTGCTTAAACCTAAAACATTCCAGCGGTGAATGTAGAGCGTTACTCAAGGATAATTAATTTCTGTGAAGTTTTTATGTGTATTCCATTTTATTCACACTTCAAACTAACATGGCCCAACAGTCCCCTTAACATCCACAAATTAATCTCTGAGAAATGTTTTTTAAAATGTAGAAAAACTCCTGGATCCACCCCCTGATCTGCTCCATGCTAGAATTTCAGGCTAATCTTTAAAATAATTTTTGCTAACAAATGGGTGAAAACAATGTAATAAATTAGCTCTTTAAATCTTAACTTCGTTGTCATTAATGTGAAAATTGGATTGGTTTCCTGCAGTTTAATAAACCTGTCTGTTCCAGCACAGTGCGGCCAATATATTTGTCTGCTCTGGCTTTATGCCTCAAACTTTTTTTTAATCATTAGCTTGGATGGCTGACAACCATGTGAGAGCCATAGCATGGATGTCTTTGACTAAAACCTTGTAAATTAACACAATTAGTGCAGCATCATCCTGCTAATTAGCTCCTGGTGTCTAGTGTGGCGGGTGGGCGAGTAGCTGAGAGGGAGTCGGGAGAGAATCTGCTCTGCCTCTGGACAGTTGCTGTTTTTTTTTTTTTCCTTTGCCTAAATCCTTTGATATGGACTGAACCCACTCAAGTATGAAGTATAGCAGTGCAGCGCCTGCTCATAGTGAAGCCAAGGACTATTGTAAGAGCTGGGGAGGGCTTGGTTAAATTCTCTTTCACATTATCTTGTAGCTTTCGCTGAGATTAGTGTTGATTTAAGATTTGTGAGGCTCTGCAGACTATCTCTGATTGTTTTGAGCCCTAATCTCTCTAATAGTCCACATTCTTCGGGGGTATATACATCCACTGATAATCCCAAACAGAGTAAAACATGACAGCGTGTGTTACAAAAACTTTTATTTGCAGATTGACTTTGGGATTTAACATGAATATTGATGTCATTCAAACCCTTGCAAAGAGGCCGCGGAGAAAAAGACAAGTGAAGCATGTTTTCTTTTCCTCTCTTCCCTCACTCTGTGGACAAGGAAGCAGCAGGCAGACTGGATGTGGATGTAATTCATGCTGGGCTGAGGGGTTTGTGTGATGAAAGCAACGGAGCGCTGCCAGGGAAGATTGCTTTGCTGCTCTCCTCCAAGCAGATTTGAAACTGTCTCAGAATGCCTCAGATGAGAGTTGGATTATAGACTGACCTGCAATGTCTGTGTCATTCGGCTCTGTGTTGGGTGGATTATACTGCGCTAACCAGGTGTTAGATCCCACATCGGTGCACTGACAGTGACTGTGGGTTTAGTCAGTGCTGTCTATTTGTCATATGGCAAACATTTGGACATTAGAATGCACATCTTATTTCTCCTCATCTACATCTTGTAATTTTCACCTTGTTTGTTCTTATGTTCTTTTCTTATTGCAATACTATCTACATTATCTTAAAGCATTTCAAATATATCAAAGTATTAGTTTTGATGATGAGCCATGGTTTGATGCAAATGTTGACCTATTTCTCCCTTATGTGGAATATCTAGGTCTAAAGATGCAGTGGACCCCAGAGCACACACAATGGGCCGAGCAACACTTTGACATCTCATCCACTACCCGCTCACCAGCACACAAAGTAGAGGCCTACCGGGGGCACTTACAGCGAACGTACCAGTATGCGTGGGCAAACGATGACATCTCTGCGTTGACTGCCTCCAATCTGCTCAAGAAATATGCAGAGAAGTACTCTGGGATCCTAGAGGGCCCAAATGAAAGAGCCCTGCTGTGCTCCTACTCTGATAGCACCACCGGACTCATGAATGGGCGAAAGTCAGAGAATGAGTCCTGGCAGGAGGGGATTTACCCAATGAACTGTGCTCCAGATGTTATATCTGTGAGCAAAGCTGGAATGACAGCTGCCCTACCCCCTACAGATGTGTCGGCTAGCATAGGAAGCTCCCCAGGGGTTGCCAGCAGCTTGTCTGAGCCTAGCTATTCCAGCAGTAACTGTGGGAGCCACACAGCCACTACTCTCCACTCGGGGCTCCCCTCTCAGGAATATACCGCCAGCTACAACGGCTCCTACCTACACTCTAGCTACAGTGGTCAGAATACCCCAGCCCTGCCCTCCCCTCACCCGTCCCCTTTGCACAGCGCTGGGCTCTTACAACCACCGCCCCCACCTCCTCCCCCTACCTTAGTGCCGAGCTACAGCACCGGGTCTCCAAACCTTCCCAACTACAATTATCCTCCAACAGGGTATCCTTCCCAGACTGCTGTTGGCCCTGGTTATAGCCCTGGGGGAGCACCCCCCCCTTCTGCTTATCTCCCGTCCGGTATTGCTGCTCCCACACCAATCCCCCCCTCCACACTGCCGGGCTACACCTACCAGTCCCATAATCATACCCCGATTGCACCAACACCTTTGAATGGCAGCACATCCAACTCATTAAAACGGAAAGCTTTCTACATGAGTGGACATGGAGATATGGACTCCAGCTATGGTAATTTCAACTACAACCAACAGCGCTCTTCACAGAGCCCAATGTACAGACAAACGGACAGTGGTGTGTCAGACTCAAACAGGGGCAATGGCTTTGAGAGGACTGCTGAAGCTTCATCTTTAGCATTCAAGCCAACCAAGCAGCCAATGTCCTCCGATCAACAAAGAAAATTTAACATGCACCCTGGCAGAGCACTTACCCCTCCATCCTATGGATCAACCAAAAGCTCTGTGGGGGACCTCAGAACAGGAGAGACCTACAGCAAGTTTGGATCTCCCATCATGAGTGAGCAAACCGAAGAGCACAGACAGCACCTCTCTCTCTCACTAACGGGGGCTGACATTGGTACGGCTACCTCGTCCATCCATGCTGCAGAGGAGCAACTGAAGAACAGTGATTCCAACCTGGTTGAGATGGTAACTTCAGAAATCCTTCAGCACGGTCCTCCCGTGGACTGGAGTGACATTGCAGGTCTGGATATGGTCAAAGCAGCCATCAAAGAGGAGATACTATGGCCCATTTTAAGGCCAGATATGTTTAGTGGACTTGCCACATTACCTCGAAGCCTCCTTTTATTTGGACCTCAGGGAACAGGTAGAACGCTGCTGGCCCGCTGCATGGCTAGCCAACTGGGGGCTGCCTTCCTGAGACTCAGCAGCTCAAGTCTGGTGACTAAGTGGCTGGGAGAGGGGGACAAGATCATCCAGGCTTCATTCCTGGTGGCCCGTTGCCGCCAGCCGGCTGTGGTGTTCATCAGTGAAGTGGACCTGCTGCTGTCCACCCAACTCAGTGAGGAGAGCCCGGTGAATCGCCTCAAGGCTGAGCTCCTCATGCAGCTTGACAGTATTCTGACCTCTGCTGAGGACCACGTCCTCGTGGTCTGCTCCACCAATAAGCCGGAAGAGATCCCAGAGTCCCTTCGGAGGTACTTTACCAAGCGACTGCTTATCCCCTTGCCTGATGGGACGGCTAGACACCAGATAATCAGCCAACTGCTCTCACAGAACAACTACTGTCTTAGTGACAAAGAGATGTCACTACTGGTTCAGAGGACAGAGGGATTTTCAGGACTGGATGTGGCCCAGCTGTGCCAAGAGGCAGTAGTAGGTCCTCTCCATGGCATTCCTGGTGCTGACCTGTCAAGTATTCATCCCAGTCAAATGAGACTGGTCTCCTACCAAGACTTTGACAATGTGTTCTGCAAATTCCAGCCAAGCATATCACAAAAAGAACTTGACATGTACACTGAGTGGAACAAAATGTTTGGTTGTAGTCAGTGAAAGGGACCCATCAAACATGATTTCTTTAAAACCAATAATTATATATAAATCAGTATTTGGCCTTCAGTGAACAAGACAAATAAACAGTGGGGACATTAACACACAGTAAAGGGATTGTCAGCAAAAGACTGATGAATATCTTGACATCACACATTTGTTACAATTAATTAAATGCTTTACGTGGCTTAAGCCACCTGCTCCCTAAAACTCAAAAGGCTCGTAGAAGATACCCCCCTTTTTGTATATACATATATATATTCAAATATATATATATATATGTATATAATAATCTGCTGATCTTGAGATTTAGTTGCTATCAAGTGCCTGAGGTGGTGCTGTTTTTAATTTGTTTTAGTTTTTTTGCCACACAATCTTCATTGGCGACATGTGTTAATATAAAAGCTTTAAAATGAGACAAAAATCTTAAAACGTGCTTCTTACTTTTCCATTCGCACCGCATCATGCAGCTGTGTCTGTTTCTTGCTCTGTGTGAACAGTTGTGGTTGTTTTGAGGTAATCTAAAATATTGCCATCAGTTTCTGTTGGGCATCGTCACCTTACACCGGCCTTTGTGCACATTTAAATGATTACAATAACATGGACATTTGTCACTAGCCTCTCTGCTGTAGATGAAATTACAAAAAAAAAAAAAAAAACATTTTACAATGTGACTGCGAGTTAAACAATAAATTACTATGTAATTGCTGTTAAGGTATTGTTACAGCAGTACTTCACAGTGTCTGGCGTAAATGTAAATTCTACCATTTCTTCCTTTCAGTATTCTAGATTTGAAAACTCAGGAAAGTGATAGTGATATGTACAGTACCTCATAAGCCTGTGTGAAAGCATTACACACTACGAGAGCATTTGGCTTGCATTTGAACCATGTAAAGCTATATAATACCTCAAATAGCTTAAATGACATCAGAAGGTTCATTTGATGAATGTATGAGAGTATTTGAAGTGCGGTTTTTCGAAGGATGCTTTACATTTGGATCTGTTTGAAATAGAAAGCTCTATCATGATTAGAGATTTGCCTGTGAAAAGAATTGAACCATTGTGTATCTTGAATTGTAGCCTCAAGGCCATTTCTGTTGGCGTTATATTTCCTGTTGGGTCAAACCTTCACTTCCATCACGTACAATGATCTTGTTCTTCAGTTTGCTGTTCGCAGAAAAGGACGCTCAGCTCGTGGTGACACGGAGCTCCAGAGAAATTTGAAAAAAATTAAGTGCAGACAAACATCTCGGGGTTGAGGAAGACAACTTGCCCTGAGCTATTTCCTTCCATCCTGCTGCTGTTTTATCATTAATGAAAACTAAGGATTAGGTATCGCCCAAGTTCCTTTCTTCCTCAGTTTGTTAGTTATCTCTGAAAAACAAATTCACAAAGACTGCGAAATGTCAGCACCTATTCTGCTCCAAACTGCATCATGCTGTTTGCTAAATCTATTAGCTTTACATTTTGATTACGCCCCAGTATATCTCACCACATGATGCACTTAAAGGGGAATACCACTGAATATCAGGTTTGGTAAACATTATGCCTTTGCCTTAGGACAATTTGGTCTGTGTTAGCAAACAGCCAGTGGTGGATCATGTTGCCGTTGTCTCTTTTGCCCCTGAATCTGAGATGTCAAACAGGAAATCTCAATGTGAGAGCATCTGTGATGACGCCACACACAGAATTCTGAGCTTTAAACCAATTCCATTAGTTTAATATGATGTACACAGAAGAATCGCTTTGACCTTCTCAACTGCAACTGCGTAATTCTTGAATTGAGTGGCATTCCTTTTTAAGAACACGTCTCGACAGGCTTGTCTCAATACAAAAGGCAACTCTTATGTTTTTGTCTATTTTCTCTTCACGTTTAAAGTGTTCCACTGTCATTTATCACATCACGTTGCCATTAATCAGTACAGCTTTTCATACAGAGTCGCGACGACAGCTGAATTGGCCAGCAAATGTATTGAATGTATTATGTCCTCTGAGCAGTAAGGAAAGTAAAGCACTTGCACATTGACAAATGCCACTGACGTAGAGAGCACTGTATGAGAATGATGCTGCAGAGGCACCATAAGACCTTGTGTTGGTTTTCAAAGGGGGTCCCTTCATGTTTGCTGTCTATTGCACCTATTTTTTTCCACTTCTTTTTATCATTGTTATTACATAATGTGCATATTGACTTGTTTCCAGATTATCTGAGCAAACAGCACAAAGACTACAAAGCATCAAAGACAGGATTGCCAACAGTAATATGTTGTTTTTAAGTCTTACACCAGCTGGGTTGTATATTTATGCAGATTACCTGCGGTCATAAAATACAAGGCAGCATTTCCATTGAATACGTAGAACTTGCATATTCAATGGACACAATTAGATTTTTCTGCAGCCAGTATCAATTTCTGTGACAAATTAAAAACATTCACCACTTAAGAAATTGTGTAGAAAGAAAATAGACATCAGTGGTAAATATGAATCCTTGTTTTATTTTAGTCTGGAGTTTTGGGGGAGTCTTGGAACAGCAAGACTTAATGCTAATAAAAGCCAAATGTAAAATGAAGTTACAATATAATTAAAACAAACACGGAATTCGAACGATATTTACGTAAAAGGCATTTTTTACACTTTCAATTTAGAGGAATGAAGGAAATTAACACCTTAAATACTGTCCTCAATTACTGCACTTTGAGGTGTTTCTTGCAGTCACAACTTTCGTCTTGATGCCAAAGCAAAACATCTTTCTTTTGAATAGGATGAAAATACTTGTGATTCAGTTCTACATTTCCCAGACACAAGTATGTAAACTGTGGACATTTTGAATTGGACATTTCATAGCTGTGTCACTGGACATTGCTGGGTTGTTGTATCACATTATAACTTCAACAGTTATTTAAAACTTAAATGTGTGAGTTTTGTGAAACATGTATGAGTTAATGAACACTCATTTTCTCAAATAGAAACATGGCAGCACAGATATTAGCAGAAAGTTTCATATATCACCCAGTCTTTTTCTCAGAATATAAATGTGCCCATGATTACATGATTTAATAAATACTTTTGTTCATTGCGAGGTTTTTGACAAGAATTTGATAAGAAGCCCTAAGTGCCATTAACAAGCACAGATTTCTAGAGTTTGAGAGGTGGACTGTTCATGAACTCGTTAAAAAGGGGAAATGCTCCACTCACCTCGAGGGGTACTTCAAATCACTCAGACAACAATGGACATCTTGCCAGATATTTGCTTTAGTGAAACAGAGCACATTTAACGGACAGCACACGGACAAAAAGTTGTAGGTTTATTTATTTATATTTAATTTGTATCGCACCTAGACAGTAAAAAGACTTGATAGGAGGAAAACAATTATTCATGGTGTATATTTCACATGCTTTAGATGTTATCATTAAAAAAAAAAACAGTCATTCATTACTGAGGGTGATGCGATCAAAGAGCCTAGAGTCACAAGCCACACTTGAGCAGAACCTTTGAAAAGCACATGGAGTCTCGACTCAGTCACTTGAATCATTTTACGTTAGATTTGTTTTTTTTGTTTTGTTTTGGTTTTTTTCTTTTTTTCAAAATCTCAGTATTTCTGTTATTACACTTGTAGAGAACTGCTTAAGATTTTGATTCCATCCTTATGTAGTTTTATAGTCTGGCATTCTTTATAACCATTTCTACCTCATTACTACATATTGTACATGTAGTACTTATGTCCTGTCATTTTGAATGTCATGCATTTGTGGATTAAAAGTTAAAACAACAAAAAAGGAAAAAAAAAAACAATGCTTGCCCTTGAATCTGAGCAGTCTACCTCAAAAAGACTGTCTTTACACTGTCAAATACAAGTCACAGTAAAAAAAAACAAAAACAAAAAAAAAAAAGAAAGAGGCACCTTGAGGGCAGAACAAAGTTAGGCTGCACATACAGTACTGACACGTACAGTTAATTTGCAATGCCATGTTTTCATTGCAGTGTTGTGGACTGTGTAGGTTTTCTACAAGGTCTCCAATGTAAATTCATTTGCTGAGACAAATTGCTTTAATCCTTTGTCAGCTGTTGTAGTGCGCATGTTAATGTGTATGTATGTGCACTTGCAGTTTTACATGCAAGTATGGGGTGGACAACATAACGATTTGAACAATTTGAATTTTCACTTTTCATATACATGTACAGAGAATAAACTTGCACACAGCTGTATGTATTGTACATTTGCTAATGATATACAACATACATACGAAAATGCACCACATACATGTTTATATGTGTGTATGTATTGCCATACTTACAGTACAGTCAATTTAAATGTATTTTAATTTCAAGGTACATAAAGGTTATCGAAAATCTGAATAAAGATGTTTTCATTTGTTTCTCCTGAAAAGTGGACGCTTTTCTGAACTTTCTGAAATTTCTGAATTTCTTATGCAAAACAAAAAAAAAAAAAACAACTTAAAAAAGGGACTGTAATTGAGCTTTCAGCTGTTTGCAGAGGCCAAGTTAGAGTCTTACTTTTTATTGCACTCCTCCCACAATTATACCTCTGCTGAGCCACGCTAATTTATAAATCCATGTAAAAATGAACAGTTATGCATTTAAAAATCCACTTTGCTTCTATCATTAGGTAGCATGCGCGTGGGAAGTTTACGTGCCATTAACATTAATGAGAAAAGACTCTGCTTATTGTACTTGTGCTGGTTTTTCTCCCACGATTATGACAATATCGGATGTAGTGGGTGCACTTTGTCATTAGATAAACTGCTTCTGTTAATTCGTGGCTCGACATTTTGGGGTGAATAATTCCGCTTTCTCACAAAAAAAAAATATAACGCATGTTGCACCATTATTATGAAGCATCCTCTCATTGCACAAAAGTCAGGTTTTCAAAACAAAGACTTGAGAAATAAAGTTGTGCGGTGTGGAGGGAAATTAAAAAATTCCCAGAAACCTAAAACGTGGTTTCATATCATCAGTTCGTGTGCGTGTCTGAAGACTCCCTCTCTCTTCAGCACTGATAAGTCAAGGCAACAACACTGACAGTTAAAACACTCCAATCTCCCATGGACGACCGCCCTTGGGGACGGAGGAAATCCGTCTTATTCAAAGTGTCTCTTCTCATTACCTGACAAATTACTTCCACTGGAAACGAAGAGACTTCATCTTTAAAACTAAAAGACATTACACATTGTATTTCTCCTGAGCACACGTTAAGAACAAAGCAGGGGACAGTCAGTAAGACGTTAGACCCGTTGGTCCCTCATCTCGTCTCTTTAGCAGGATGTTGCTCTGACAGTCCTGGCGTGAGTGCTGTTGGTGGTTGGATAAACAGATCAAACACCTGACTGCATGTGCATGCACTGTTTTCATGTTTAACACTTTAACATGGTGTCTATCTTGGGTTTGAGCCAAAGCAGCATGTCTGTCATAAGAGAGAGCCGCCAGCAGATATACTCTCTTCTCTCTCTCTCTCTCTCCTTTCTCTCCATATACTATATATACTCTATCCTTAATCCATCCTCCTGGCTCTTGAATTCTAGCAGCAAACACAAGCTTTGTTTCCTTCCACCATATTTTACCGAGAGCCATTGGACCATGCTGGAGTAGAAGGTAAAAAAAAAAACAATCAGGGCTGATAAGAGAAAAATAAAGTTGAGTCAAACAAATTACACTCAAGTTATTAGTGGCTATTTTGTAAATATCAAAGATCCACTTGTCCCAGTGTTCTGGGCTTCATTTGCATTCTGATGAAACTGGAGTGGATGTGTGTGAACTCGGGGGTTATCTGCGGAGCTGCAGCGCCGAGCGGTCGAATCAGACAGCTCGGCAACCGCATGGCTCAAGAGGATGAGCCACGGACCTCTCTCAAATCACTTCCTTCATAACAATTAAAATATGCAAAGTGATAATTTTCCTTAAGTAGCCTTAAATGTGCAATCTATTTAAATGCAAGGGAAATTGCCTAAAGCTTGCGGTGTGTGCATGTGCGGGTGTGGGATGTGAGGTGGGGGATAAATTATGCAAATAACAGAAAGGACTCTTGAAAGCCTAATTTTTCTGTAATAAGCATACTGTTTCATTTAATGTTTTGCCTCTTATTAAAAGTGACAGTTCTTTTGCTCTGTCTGATGGCTATATCTGACACCGGCCTGGTACTGACTGCTCGACTAAATGGTAAAGCATTTTTGTAGCTTTTAGATGATGGTTACATTCACAAAGTAATTATGTACTGGAGAGTGCAGAAATAAGGTTTAATTACACAGTAATCGCTTCTGATGGACACTAGGAAGTGTGAGCACTGCCAGACTGCAATCCATCAATGACAAACCTCTGGCCAGTTTTAATTCCTCCTCATTTGCATCATAACCTCGGCACCAAGTTGCACAAATGCTGTTAAATGTTAATAGGACCTGTCTCTCCACTCAAAATGGATGCTTAAGCCATTTCAATTCTCCTTTTCCCTCTCTATCTCTTTCTCTCACTCCCTCTCTCCCTCTCTCTCTCTCTCTTAGCCTCTTTCCCTTGTAACACACACACACACACACTATCTCAGACAGTCCATATCTCCTCTCTCTCGCCTCAATTCTCACATTCTCACGAGTCTCTACATAAATAGCCCCTCTTCAGAAGGGAAGCTGAGCACAGGAGACGGCGCACGGTCACTGCTGTGCTAATTGGGAGCAACATGTAAAGTTTTATCTCTTGAGTGCTAACAAACCATACAGACAAGTATAATTCCTTGTCGCGTATGTGTGTGTGTGTGTGTGTCTCACTTACACATTCACGTGGCTGCATAAAGAATAAAGGTTTGTTCACACTATGTGGGAGAAAGTTATCCCCGTTCTCTGGGACTGGACAAAATGATGTTTTTTTTAAATTGAAATTGTTGAATTGTCAGACACTTTTCCTCTTCCGACTTTCATGAGGGTGATGATCATCGTCCTCCGTCCTATGTAATGTAAGTATTCTGCTCATTACACAGCACATCCCGTTGTACTGCTGTGTGCTCAAATACACGCAGCAGCTTGGCATAGGTGGACATTAGACCCCGCGGACCACTTGTGTAAACAGAGAGGACTAATAACATGAAACAGCACAGTTTGTCCTCCGCTGATTCCTCTGCAACATTAAACCCAACACTGATTTGAACACACTGCAAAACTAAATATGCACTGCATTGATAATTATTCTCCATTAACACGTACAGATCACACGATAGTACACTCAATGCTTTGAGTGATACTTTTAGTGGTTTTAATCATTTGTAAATCTATTGGAATTGATGACTCCAGATTTTCTAATATTTGTGTACTACAACCTTATTACATAAAACTTGTCAACAACTAAGTGTATTGACTTCAGTGATGTGAACACTGAAGCAGACACTGGAATCTATATTATATCTTGTAACTACAGACATGTATAGAAAAGTATTTTCAGTATTAAGACACTTTCCGTGTTAATTATTGTAAAACATGTTATTTATGATCAAACCATATTGAACAGATCGATACAGCTGTAAACTCACAATCAGTGTTGTAGCACACGTTATGAACTATCACCAGTGTTTTTCATTGCATTCAAAACAAGCTCAGAAAAAATGTCTTAAACAGGCGGAAATTTAAATCTTATCCACTTAGCGTGGATCCATATACAAGTGTGTTGAGAGGCCATTATGGTGATGAGATTATTCGTGGTAATTACAGCACACTGTAAACTGTGGAGAGCTCTGAATGTAAACATTTAGATTGCTTTAAATTTTAAACTACACTAAACAAATCATGCTAAAGACACTTATCCACTAATTATGTTGGTGGGTCACAGACTGGTGAGAAAATATTATGCTGTTTAAGTACACCTGTAGTACATCAAAGTACATCAAGATATCAAAATATAGCTGTAGGACAGAACCTCAGGAATCATGTTCAGTTACATTTCCCAACAGGCTGATTTTGAGTTGGGTGATTAATAACAATAATCATTTTCTTTTGCCAAATAAATCAAGTTTTCGCCTCCTGCTGTCACATTTGCTTTCGCACTTATATAAGATGCTCTTTGACCAGGTGTCTCTGACAGGAGAGCTCAGGTTAATTCATCACTGATTACAACAAATTACTGGACAGCCGAGACAGAGACAGAGACAGAGAGACAACAGGAATGGACTCGGTTCAGAGCTCCACATTTTGAGATTCCAACACCAAACATTTTAGTTTGCAGCAGGGTTTGCAGTGTGTTGCAGCAGCAGCGGGAGAGATGTCCTCCTCTCTCAGCATATACACTGAGCTCGGTAACCAGCTGCCCCTCTGCGCCATTGCGATCGTGGCTGAAATGTCGCCAGGTCAGCGCTGACAACCATCCACCTCTAATGTTTACGGCAAATTCTTGGTTGTGCACCGTTATATTGCTTTGGAAAGGCAGGACAGTCCCCGTGTGTGATCTCCACGATTCAGATAATTCGATTTCACATTTTCTCAAAGTGGTGTGTAGTTACCATTACTGTGTGGTCTTCTTCTGAAAGGGATGGGATCACTGAGTATTTCAGTAACAGCAGGAGCGCGGATACAGTATCAAGTCAATGGGATGATGATGGTCCACAGGGAGGGATCTATCTTTTCTTCTTTTATCCATTATATAATGAGATTTTATCACATAAAAAATTGGTGCGATATTCTGTCTTTTAAGGTGTCAAATAGCCAATTAATTTGATTGAGTAATGTCAATAAATTGAGACAGACCTCAAAGAGTTCTTTCCTATCATCTTAATTATGTAATCCATCATTAATTGCCATATTTGGGGCTTTTATGTACGAGTGGTCACCACAAATTAAAAGATTCAATGGGGGGGGGTCACCAGTGGGGTAAAACTAATTGGGTTTTGGACATTTCTACCATTTCTTTGCTTAAAAGTTGGGGGGTCTCTTTAGTCTGTCTTAACCCCTGGCAGGGAACAAGTGGAGCTAATGGGGAGCAAAGGCAGAGGAATACATGTCCAATAGCCACATATCCTCCAGTCAAGGCAATCATGGGAAACACAGAACGTCACTCTTTCAATTTCATCCTTCCCACTGTCGAAAGCGCCCTCTATAACGTCATTATCTCCAGCAGATCTGCAGGGTCCTCTGACAGGGCCATGTTATCCAGACACCGGGGAAATGCAAATTGATTTCATATCAGCCGTGGCATTTTTAAGGCCTCCGCATGTTACATAGACTGTCATTTCAGGCAAAGATATGAAAATCAGAGGGAAATGTCAAACTGTGGAGGGACTATATTATGCACAGTGTGTTGTTTACTCTGATCACCAGCTCACGGAACAAGATACTTCTTAATGCCACGCCGTCAGTTGTCTGTTTTAGAGGTTTCTATTACACTTTTGATCCTTATGATTGTTGCGCCGTTCGTTTAATGTCAGAATAGCCGCGGACTAACAGGAATATGCATGATTAACATAATGTTACAGAGCTAACAAAAGGCCGTCGCTGAGAGGTGATTAATTTGAATGACACCTCTGAAGCAAATCTCAAATTGATGCTAAAGCTGCCGTGATAAATACTTCTATCTTGACACAGAATCACGTGGCTACTTGGATGTGAGAGTGGTTCATCTCCTGACTGTGCTGCCTCCCATCAGCTGTACTGAGCATCGCTCATTGTCGGTACAATCCCTGTTTCCATAGCGTCGAAAATGATACCAGCTAATTGTGTGCTACATATTGCCATGCTCCAGCAGCGAAATGCAGCCAGCTGGTGAAGAAAGTAATGCATGTAGTAGAAAAACATTTTACTCTGGAGATGGTGGAGACCAAAATGTAGGTACAGGGAGAGTTTCAATTGAACGAACCTCTATATTGAGTTGCATTTGAATATGTACAAAGGCAAGGGACAGGATTTTGGTTTCTGTTTCACATATAAAGGCTTTGCTTGTTAGGCTGAACCAAATGTGGGGTCTTGATCTAAACCAGAGGCCCCAAAATCTTGTCCATTTTCCTCAATGGCTTTTTCGACATTGGACGACACTCTAGAACTAACATTCATCCGTTTGCTGTAGCTTCAGAGCTTCAAATGAATGCTACTGCTGGTCTCCATCTGTAGGATGTGAAAAGAGGGCAACTGTATGCTAACAAGTTGGCCACTTAACTTAAAAAGTGATAAGCTCAGCATTAAGACATTGTTCAAACAAATGAGGCTTTTAGGCTAGTGCTTCACCAGCTATTTAAGGTACACAAGTGCTGTCAGGTGAAAATATATGGACTGAGTGGGAGAGGAGGAGGAGGAGGAGAAAGAGTAGAAAGCAGATGGCTAAAGATGAAGGTCAAAACCAATTGAGAAGTTTGTCAAAATTTGATGACATAAGCAATCTGTAAGCTGTTATTGCAGCCGAGCTTGAGGTGCAGAGAAACATATTGAAATTACAAAAAAAAACCACTGCAGCTGCCAGCACACTGCCAGGAATGATTGCCCCGAGTGTTCTTTTTTTTTCTTCTTCTTCTTCTTCTTCTTGCATTGCCTCTCTCTCTCTTTGTCGCTTAACACTGGCCCCTCCTTCCCCCCTTCACATGCATGGCTGCCTGCCAGATGTGCGGCAGATCTGGATTTAATGATATTACAAATGCCTTTCTTCATGCTCAATCATAACTCAATTCTGATTGATACGCAGCTGTCAGCGGCTTATCTTGATACAAATAGAGTTGTCTGTCACCCAGGATTGAGTCATCAATTTTAGCCGGTGATGAGGCTTGTTTGCCGCACCTAATCATCTGTCTCGTTGGGAAGCCTCGGAGGCTGATCAGATAGCACTTGTAACCATCACAACACGAGCTTTCAGGGAAAATTGAGTGGGGCCCATTATGCCTGTGCTCCTAGCAATGCCAGAGATTTCTTTGTACATAAAGCAAAGCCCAGAATAAATCACACAGTACACCCACATTTCTATTGATTAAAGCCATTCCCATGCCTGCATCTGCTGAATTGTCCACAGAATAAAGAGCAGCTTTATATTTTGTCCTGTCAAAATGTTAGGTCATTCTATCAAGGCCAGCCCGTTCCATACAATAGCACAGTGAGGCTTCTGTTGAAAAACACCAAGAGGCAGAGAATGAATTCTTGTATTTTGCTGCAATCCAAACCTGCCAAGACTGAGTTTCTTTCATTCTGTCCATTAGATATTATAGCCCTGCACTGTGAGTAAATACCATTTCCATATTTTAACCAAATAGTTCCACTCCAAAACAAGTACAGCTGAATCGACAATGGCCAACACTTGTATTCCCCCTTATTTAACATTCTTCCTCCTATAATTAGGTCTACTTGCCTCATATTTTTCTATTTTATTGATAAATACATATAATAATATACAACTTCAGTGTAATTGTATAAGCTACTTAGGGATATTAAATAGGTGGCAAGTATTCTCATGAAAAATATTCCCAGCGATATAATGGCATGGCATAATAGTCATTGTTTGCGGTCATGCTAGTAACTTTAAAATGTTTCCCATGTGTCTATAACTACTTATTCACTAACAATCATACACCCGGTGTTAATACTTTATACTTAATGTAAAATGGGCACATAATATGGCATTTGTATTGTATTGTAATCAGACTGATGACAAGTGCTGCCTGACACTGCCTTGCATTTTCTTGCATCCTATACAATTATCCTGATGAGAACTTGAAAGACCTCTGTTAATGTGGGAGTGTGAGAAGGCCTGTAGCCTAAAGACCCCTGCTTTCATTCATCTCACTAACATCAGGGAGCTCAAGCTTGGCGTCACTCAAAGCTTTCCTCCTTTGAAATTCCCCAGGCAGAGCCACAAATTAAGCTCACTTCTGTTTGACCAAAGATGAGACCAGCCCTGAAGTAAGACAGCTTTCCCTCCCTTTTATCACAAGAGTTTGCAATCTATCCCTTAGAACTCCGCAGACCTATAAATCTCTTGAAAATCTCTCTATTCATTGTCAGCCCGCGATAAAGAACCATACAGAAAATTCTTTCTGTCTAAATTTCAGTCACGATCCTGCAGCAGAGGACAAACACAGTTTTCTTGTAAATGCCGAGAGTGCATTTGGAAGAATGTGCCTGAATTCTTTAACTTTTTTCGTGCAACTCTTAAGATACTTCACTCCTGAATGCTGCCAAAAACCAAAGTAATAGTCCCATACAATAGTACATTTTTAGTAGCAAACACTGCTTGCCTCTAGGATGTAAACACATAGGCCATTTCTTGAGTGTGCCATTGGAAATGTGTTATTTCAATCCATAAATGTAAATAGCCAGCTCCCTCATTTGTAATGAAAATAAATAGTAAAGCATGATTTCCAAGGAGAGAAAGAAATCACATATTATATAAGCTGGTGGGTAGAAATTATTGATTGAGGATTTGTGCAACTTGGAAATAAATATTTATCATGGAAAAATATGAGAAAATTTGATTTTGAATAAAAACAACTTGCATGGATCAATTTCTTGGGGGAGTTTACATCAGTATTTCATTTTTGTGTTTGAAACGAAGCAGTAGGGTTTGTGTGCCCACATGTTGAAACTCCCCAACTTGGAGGCTGTCTTAAGACAAGCAATCACTCTCTAAGGGTCCTTCTCGTCCAGAAAGATTCTCAAGGAAAGATTACCTGAATCTATTCTGAGCACATTCAAAGGCGAGGGACCATGCACTCCCCCTGCGAGTTCATTATCATTCTCAGGTTATCCCAGGCCCAGTGAATCTGGAACGCAAATGAATTAGTGAGAATTAAGAAGTCTCTGTGGTCTGAAACCTCTCCAAATCTCCTGCAAGATGAAAGGTACGTAGCCATGGCTTATTCGCCGTCGCTCCCCTCTCCTGAGCCCACGAGGCATCTCCCACGGGGCTTCATCACGGGACGCTCCCACTCCATCAACGCACGTCAATGCTGCCTTTCAGAAAAAACAAACAGTGCGGCCAGTTAACGTTGCCCAAACATCTTGTGACTCACAGCTTCTTTTTTTTTTTTTTTTTTTTTGGAATGCTGCCTTTCAGAAAAAACAAACAGTGCGGCCAGTTAACATTGCCCAAACATCTTGTGACTCACAGCTTCTTTTTTTTTTTTTTTTTTTTTGGTGTTGTGAAGAAGAAATTGAGCTTGCCTGCAGGACGGAGGCGGTCATCACTCGCAATTAATTACAGCACTGTGGTGCTGGCACTTCGGCTACGGCTGATCCCTCAGCAGGCAGAGCCGTGTCTCATCTCAGCCTCTCTGTAGCCTTCAAAGGGCTCTCCTCTGCCAGCAAGACTCAACCTAGGCCAGGTAAGAAAGATGCCACGGCTCCGTTGTGCCTGTGTTTCACATATTTCAATGGGAATTCAGTCGCTGATTGTGTCAGCATCACCCCCACGCCGTCCAGTGAGTTGCCATCGACACGTCTCGTTCGTGACGAAGGTGACGCCGTGCAGCTGAAGTGAATTAACAGGAAGGGCTGAGATGACGAAGATAATCGTGTCGCATGCAAGATTAGATGTGACCATGTTTGTCCCCACACCAAGTTCCTACATGTGCTTTATGGCCATTTTCTCTGTGACAAGGCAGATGAAATACTGTGTGTGTGTGTGTGTGCTCAGTATTTCCCCCTCCTTCCCTGCCCGTCAGGCTGGTCCTTTGTAACAGACTGCAGAGTCTGCCTCTCTCCCTCAGCTCATTCAGCATCACACCCTGCCCTTGTGCTGGACATCAAATGACCAGCTCGCCCCCTGAGGAGCTCTCAAGTTTCTTCATTTCAGCAGCCGCCTGGCTCTCCCCTGGTCAGCAGCCGGCCACGCAGGGAGAGGGGACATCTGCCTGTCTGAGGATAAGGGACAGGCTGGGCTCACCATCCGTCTGTCAGGCCCTCAGACTGGACCCCGCACGTCACCCGCCGCTCCCTCCTTGTTATTCTGCGGAGAACGCAGGGATCTGATATGTGGCATTGTTTGTGCCATACTGGTCAGAGAGACGGAGAGGATGAGGCAAAAACAGCGAAGGCACGATCTGCAGCAGAAATATCCTCGCTTACACCGGCAAACCCTGCGCGGGCATGGTAACAGGAAGGGTGCCGTTTATGCAGGATGTGTGACATGCTTACTAAACCGAGGAGCAATCTAGCCTCAAATTAAAGCCACGAATTGAAGAAATTGTGAAGCTGCTGTACGCAACAGATTGCCTTTGTCCACCCTGAATAAACAGATTTATTATTTACATTGGTTAGTGATTATCGGCGAGTAATTACATGCAGCTGTCTCCGTCCTGTTCCACCACAGAAGGGAAAGGGCCGGCGATCGATAGAGGCATATTTGCATAAAAATCTATTTCTCGGTAACGGAGGGATCAAGTCTGAGCTCCCTGGATAAAGATTCCTTTGGCCCTCTCTCTCTAGTATCACCTGCAAAGTAATTCATTTGCTTCCTGAACTTCATATTTGTTCTCTTCCTCCGCTGATTTAAAAGCAGGTGATGGCGTCCGGCAGCACGAGGGTGCAGAAGTGACGACTGACAAATTCTAATGAACACCCAAGCTGGTCGCCTGCTGCTTCAGATTCTGTTTGATTCGATTCTATTCAAACTATTTTAACATGTCCACTGAAAAGTAGAACTGCAGAGCAATTTTTTTCTTTCAGTTCCATTTGTGTCGGCGGCTGTTTCCAAAGCAGCGTAGAATCTGATACCCCGGCGCACTCAGCGGAGCGGCGTACAGTAAATGATCCTGTGTGTTTGACTGTGGGCCAGCAGCCACATCTATATGAGCAGAGCAGGACCACCATACCTCCTGGACTGAGCCGGAGGTGAAGGAGAGAGTATCACACTCTCCTTGTCAGCTGCAAGGGTAATTACTGCTGGCTGAAATTACTCAACATTTGTTTATTAGCTCCCCAGAGCACACTGTAAATAGATTGTCTGTTATAGTCCGATCGCATTAAAACACTGTGCCGCCCGGCGCCCCCCTGCCTCCTGTTTGCTGTGTGCCAGCCTGCTGCTCACTTATTGAACAGCTAGAACCAAGGAGCCATGTTAAATGTGATTGTTTTCCATTAGCTGCATCCTGTCTAATACCTCACTTGTGCGTTGCAATTACTGAATTCTGCCATGCAACATAACCTTCATTAGCTGACTGTAGAGTCCTGCAGCTCCGACGTCCCCTTTACCATTTTTCTTTTTTTTTTTTACTTTTTTTTATTCATGAGTGGGGAGTGTTTTAATTCAATATTGATTTCTGCATAGACACTTTGCTGTGTGTGCCACATGTTTGCTTGTGTTTAAATGTATGTGGTGATCGAACAACCCCCCCCCCAAAAAAAAAAAAATCAGCAGGCCGTGTCTTCCCTTGTTTTCATCGTGCTGGTTGGTCGCTGTCAAAGATGACATTCTGGAACATTTGACCTACAAAAAAATGAATTCTTGGCCAGAGCCCAGTGACAGTGGAGAGCAATTCATTCCCTGAAAATGTAAGGAGATAAAAAGCAGAGGCATGCAACGGTGCTGTCAGAAGTGAAGAGGGGGAGAGAGGGTTTGAGGTGGAGGGGGGTGAAAAAAAAAAAAAAAAGAGGAGAGAAATGGAGTATATTAATGTGAATGAAATTTATATTCACGACTGTCTGCGGGGAGAATCCTTTCGCACAGTTTGAAACATCGCACCAAATAACTCATCTCCAGACAACGCTGGTACGCTTTGGTGATAATAGCCCAAATGTTGTTCTATAGACAGAGACATTTGTAACAGAGATATTTAGCTGTAAAATGAACTAAAACAGCGTGCGTCTCTGTGCCTGTGACAGGTAGAGCACGGCTCCCTGGGAACCGGAGTAATAAAACGCTATCTTTCTGTCGCATCGTCCCTTCTTCCTCTAATGTTACCCTAATAAAAGCAACTGCTGAGGTGACTGCGCACAAATAAGGGCCTAAAGCTGCTGGACATCTATCCCAGCCCCCTGGAGCCACATTATACACACCTAATGGCCGCTCGAAGCTTCATTAGGATATTAATTCTCCACGTTTCTGAAGTGATTCCATCCATAATGTGACAGTATCTGGCTGCTAGCGAGACAACTTGTTGTTATTGTTGTCCCCTCCCTCCGTTCCAATCATTTTATCCTCCAACCCCCCCCCCCCCCCCCCCCCCCCCCCCCTGCCCCCCCCCCCCGCTCCACCCCCTTCCTTCTCTCAGCATATTGTTATTCTTACAGTGCCACTGTCTCAGTTCTTTTTTTTTTTTTTTTCCAGAGAAGAGAAATCTGATAATACTCGGTGTCCTTTGAGATGGAGGCCAATGGAACGGCTCTGAGCGCTGCCAGAAGCGTAGCTCCATCTGACCAGGGGAGCAGATGGTCAGGTCTGGGAAACCATCGGCGACGCTCGACATTAGATGTCATTTTGCAGTTTTAAATACACATCACCTCACCTGCTGCATGCGTCCAAACACTCATGATAGCCAGCAGTCACGTGGCGTGAATGCGGCACTAATGGAGTCGTTTCTGATAAAGACACGTGCTTGAATGAAACTGGAGGTGAGGCGGGGACAACATCTTTAAAGACTTGTCTGCAAACTGTGACAAAGCTGGAGACAGCGCTCCATCTGTCCCCATATGTTTAATGTCATCGTATTCATTTACACAGTGGAGGCAGCTGGAGAGGACCCTCAGCTGGGCTGCAGCAGCGATCAGCGCAGGTGATTGCTGTTAGCTGATTGACCCTCTGGAACAAAAGGGGCGTACCTACCTGAGTCAGGGGGGCGGCCTCCTGTTGATGGGAGGGCCTATATAAGAGAGGGCTTCCGCTGCTGTGCGGCCAGGTGCTTTTCATTGTGGCTGCGTGAGGGTGCAGCAGCATGCACCTGATGCTGTGCCAGGTTTTCTGTGAATGAACTGTTTGTTTGTTTTTTGATGTTTTAACCCCGGGCAAAGTTTCCGCGTCTGCCTCCAACCATCGTCCAAGCCTCTCTGGTCAGGCTTCTTAACACAGGCGCCACTCCTGTGTCTGCTCAGGGTCGGCATTGTGGAGCATTATAGTGATTTATACAGGGGCAGAGTCAGGGGCAGGACCAGGGGGCAGCAGCCACAGCTGCTCATTGGCCAGTGAAGTGCCTCTTTGCACACTGGGGGCCCATTACAGTCCCTGATTTAGAAAAAAATATTAACTTTATTTTATTTCACTTAAGACACAATTCAGTCATTTATATATTTGTGATATATTTGAGAATATTAGTTTTACATCAGTTGATTTGTATGAATTGACATTACCCTTGATGACTAGTCATTTTATTTGTTGCCTTTTAATTAAGGTTCTTTCATCATCTGGTTTTTGGGATGTTTTTAGTGACTTGAAGTCGTTAAAGCGTTAAAGCGTTAGAGAGTTTTCTCATTTCGCTTCCATGCACTGGGACACATCTGAGCTAATTCAAAGGGAAGAACATCCAACGTTACAGGACTTCCACCCCTTCTCTGCTGTCACACCAATTAAACCTTGAACCTAAAACCTCTCCTCCACTCTGATCCTATCATGCTCTCATCCTACATCTTGGAATATAACACAGCAGTTTCTTGGAGAATATCAAAGTAATGGGACATGAATTAGGAATATTCAAAATGTAAAGAAAAAAAAAACCTTATCTCGTTTCAAAGAGCGCAGCATCAGAAGGTTCAGGGTTGGTGGGAGAGGGCTTTCTCGTCGTCGGTGAAGAGTTCCATTCATCCCAACAAGGCTTCCTCAAGAACGGGTTATTTTGGGATATTTCTGAAGTGAGATGATAATTGTCTTTCAAGACTGAGGAGGGAAAAGGGAGATGAAAGATAAAAGGTTGGAACTAAAGAGAACATTAGGGGGGGTGAGAGGGAGCGCGAGCCACAGAGACCAGCCCCATAAATAGTCATGAATTAAGAACTTTCTGCTTTGTATTGAAGTTAAGAAAGAAACATTCAGCGAGAGGCCAACAGGCCAGACTAAATAATCCTTGACTGAGCCTCCCATTCTGAATCCCATATTAGCTGCCCAGATTTTAATGTAAATATGCCATTACGCTGTCATTACAGTGATCAGACTGCATGGCTTACAGGTCAGCCCAGCCACTGTTAATTTTGCAGGCGAAAGCTTTTTTTCCCTGTCTTTTGAAATGTTAATAACTTTCTATTAGTTAATGTAGCGTGACTAAAATTCAAATTAGACATAATTTATTTTAATATCTGTGACTAGCTCGTCTGACCATTTAGTGATGGTCTCCTGCTGAATACAACGCTCTAAATTGTGGTAATTTGCATTCGATGGCCGAGGCACGCCTTGTCTCACTGTTGTGCCGTCACGAAGTCAAGGATGATTCATTTTTGCTCCTTGAGGTACAAGTATTCAGAATTGAATAATGTCATCCGTCACATTTACGCTCTTTGGGGAAGTAATTCATAGAGTTGTTAAAAGATGGGGCATTGTTGAGATCATAATCATCAAACACTGCCAGAATAGCTATCATTTATTGGTAAAATATTGACTGTATTAACCTGTTAGGGGCCAAACTGTTACTGTTGGGTCCCCACTGACCCTCCTTCCACCTAAGCTTCCCATATACGTACATTTATGTGCCCCTGTTTGGTACAGTGCAAACAGAACTTACACTGTACATTATAAAATAAAATACGTCCGTGTCTTACAGTGACAAGGAAAGTGAATAATGGTTCTGCCCACTGATCTGGAGCCACCCCAAGTTTTGATGTTCAGTCGTTTTTATGGAATCCTTCTTATAAACAAACAAACAGACCTGGATTTTTGGCCCATGTCAAAGACTGCAAGTGCAACAAGTGAATCTAATCATTTCATTTTCTTGTTAAATCCATGGATCGACTATTCAAATATACCCACTTGATCTTTTATTTAAAGCAACTTAAAGTTCAGGTTCAGTCATTCACAGTATTATGTCAATGTTTTTTTTTTCATGGCTGTGAAATATTTTTAGTACGGAGTGCACAACTAACAAAATGTCAGGCATCATTTGCCTGTTCTTTGAGGTGCATCCACGTGTCCTGTGAAGGCTGATGTTAAGTGGTCTCCATCACACCTCCTCTCCCCCTTTATCCTCATTCTATAAATGATTAGCACTGTTCTGTTGCTGTGTCTGTTTGATTTAGAGACGAGGTCACTGGGTATAATGTGCCAACTCATCTCAGGCCACTTTTCATATGATCAAATTAAAGCTGATGATTTATTGTATTATCAGGCTTTAAAAAACAGTGTCTGTCCACATAATAACAATTAACTGTGATTATTAATAATAATAATAATAATATTAAAATCCAGTGTCTGTTAAGCGATAAGAGATATGTAATAAATTAAGAAAGATTGAAAGACGTGGGCGGGACAGACACACCCACACACTAAACAGACAACCTTAAAAAATAAGTAATTAAAAAGCTGCTGTTACCATCTCCACAATACTTATATTTCATCATTTATATGATGAAATGAATGACCGCAATTACAGATACAGGGAGCAGGTGATGAGTTACCGCTATCACTGGAAAAGCTGGCGCACATGTCCATCGCTCAGATTTCCTCCTTTTGCTCTCACAACAATGTCTTCCAGCGGTTGACGGCGGCGCCCGCGCATTCAGATGGTGCGGAGTGTTTGAGGAAGGACGCGGAGAAGCCCAGCTGATTGGAAACATCTGGGTGATTGTAGGGAGCACTCCCACATCATCCAGCGCTGGCTGAGATTTGACAGTGCCCTCTGAAGTGACAGCTTTGACCTCAGCCAGTGTGCATGCGTGCAGCTGCCAGAGACCAGTCTGGCTGTAAAAAGAGGACAGAGCCAGACGCTCTAGGCACTGGATGGTACTGCTGCCTTTGATGGGAGTTCTGTTGACAGCCAACGTTTCAGTGCGGCTAAAACACAACCAGCTTGTTGATGTGTTCGGGACCGAAAAGAGAGGGGGTGAAAAAAAAAAAAAGTGACAATGCAACAGCTTTTCAGAATATTTGGGGCACGTTTCTGCGATGCATGCCACAGCACGTTTTCTCCTTTTCTGTGATTAGCTGCATATGTGTGTTCCTCACGTTTGCCTCCATGTCAGGGTTTACTTTTGGTTTAATTGAAGAAGTTTCATGGTGCTTTTCCGGCATAGACGTGAGCTGATCTTGTGTTGAGTTTAACTGCAGCTGCGATAGATCCAGTGATTTCCAGCTGAGCTACGCAGTCATTCCAAACAGATATTACAAGAGCAGCAAAGACAGGTAGCAGACAATGCTTTGACATCTTAACCTGCTGCAGCTCAGTGACAGTCGACACTGTTGTCAGCATGGTGGTTGGAATCTTTGCACTAAAGCTGGGAAGAGGTTTTTCCTGATTGCTTTTTATCTCCCAAATAGTCCCTTCAAAGAGAAAATGAACCAAATGTTTTGTTTCCTTTTTATTTTCTGCAAACACTGGCATAATGAAACACATCATTAAAATTTTTTGCTCTGCAAATAATGACATTAATATTAATGTTTATGGTAATGAACATTTTTTTTGAAGAGGAACACTTTTTCATATTTGATTCATTAATGTAATGAATGCACGGAATGATCAGATAATATGTTCTCGTGCCCTTGATATGCAATGAGGAGTATTAAACTGACTTAACTTCAAGATAGGTGTGCCTAAGCTGTATTAATCTATGCTGGAATATAGAAGCTATAAAGTCTGCGAGAAAGGACTGTGGAAAACCTACAATGTTATAGATTAAACAAAACAGAGTGAAATGGAGTTCATTTGCATCACCCTCCTCTTTTCAGAGGAGACGAGCTAAACTGCTTACCATTATTCAAAGATATCTTTTGAATGAGGCCCAAATATGCGGGTGAAACCAATTTAACGAGTGGCCACCAAAGACGTTTGTCAAATGATCTATATTGAGATTTTGAGTGTGTAAGCCTCTTATCATAACTGCTATAAAACACACATCATTCTGTTTCAGGACTGAATTTCAGAGATATGAAAATACAATAAATGTGACATTTTAAAGCTTTGGCTTACTTGTTAATTACAAACCCATTTTAAATTGAACTTGGGGGAACTTAATAAGTGCATATTTGTGTTAAGGAATGAGATTCACTTGCAGAAAAAAAAAAAAAAAGGAATGAGTCCTTCAGCCAATGTGTTCCACAGGAGAGGAACCAAAGGTCTGGTGACGGCGGGTCATTTGATTTAACTGCTAATCGAGTTGCATCACAGGTGCTTCCCTCATTCCCGTGACCTCTGCATCCTTCAAGTTTTATCCAAAAGGGAAAATAAAAGCGTTCGATGGAATGTGCTTGACAAAAGGCGTTTGACTGAGACAGGGGACAATAAGGACAACACCACTCGTGCAGAAGAGCTTAATTACCTCGAAGAAAAACAAATGGATGCATCCTCTTTAATTGTCTGCGGAGGGTCAGCACAGGGAAAGGAAATCGCTACACGCCTTGTGGGTGCATGTTTAGGGCAGGAGCTGCTGTGTGGACCATATATTGTTGTTTATTTATTTTATATTTCATTTGTTCAACTCCAGTGCCAAGCTAGGGATAGTGTCAGCTATCTCCAAAATAATAATCTTCTGCTCATGCATCAGTCTAATAAAACAGAGACATTTTTTCAATTCTATGTGGATTCTACCAGTAAGATAAAAAAACAACAACAGTGTGCTCTGATTACAGGGCAGAACAAAGTGTAATAATACTGTAACGTACCGGTCTTCTTATACATTGTGTTGTGTGTCTTCACTGTGGCTGTGTGGCTTATTAGGCTCTCTGTCTGGCTCAATAAGCACTGCTCTCTCCAGCCGCACAGCAAAGATGGATGAGCAGCACTCCTCGGTTACTACAGCCACATTTATTTAGAAACAGTGGGGAGAGTTTTGGAGGTGAGGAATAATTCCAGCCAGCGGTTGGTGCCCAGTTTGAGAAAGAGGAGGAGGACCACCATGGGGCACCTGACAGTGATGAAGAGCATGGGTACATGCTGGCAGATTCATCTTGAGCCACAATGAGAGAGAGAGAGAGAGAAAGAGAGGGTTAGGGAGAGAGAGAGATGGAGCGCAGGAGGGAGGGCAGACAATGGGTGAACACAGGTTTAACAATAAAAACAGCACAGGGTTGTCTTTGAGGTTTGTCCTGCAGCAGTGATGTGCTCTAACTTTCCTCCGCAATCTGCAGGACGGTGGGAGGGAAGGAGAAAAACTAAGAGACCTCCAGATTTCTATGTGACTTACAAATTGTCACAGGGCTTGCCAAACATTACCTGCTACTTGGTCTGTGTTGGTCAATTACCTGTCACTCCAGTGCTCTCTTTATTCCCCCACTTCCTTCCCCCCCGCCCCGGCGTGTCCCCTGTGTGGTATTGTGATAGGGCTGATGCTGATCACAGTCCCCTGCTCTCGGCGGTGCAGGCCAGCTGTCAGACAGGAGCCGAGCAGCGTGTTGGGATGTAAAAGAGTGCATGGCTTTGATGACTGAAAGATGCACCCTTCTCGTTTGTATTTATGTATTCAAGCTGCCCTCTGCTGTTCGCATTCCCAATGACAGCAGATGGAACAAAAGGGGGGGAAGACGTCAAATCAAACCCGAGTCTGACATCTGAAATCCGTCACACTTTCACTCCGCTTCCTTTGCCTGACCAGTCCTTCACTGCTGTTAGATTTCCTTTTCTTTCTTCCTTCATTTCAAGGAAATAACTGTGTTAAACTTCTTTCACTGTGTGCCAGGGCAATTTAAGGACAGCTACCTTGCAGAAGTTTATCAATTTCATTCTTTTTTTTTTTTTTATCTATTGTCCTTTGTACAGGTTCTATTCTGTTGCTAATTCTTGCAAAGCACTAACATGCATACTAAACAAAAACCTTTAGCAAACTCATTCGCAGGTATGCCATTTGCAAAAAACTCAAATCTTCCCTCTTTCCTTATACCACATTATCTTTGACCTCCCTAAATGAAATGATGCAGTTTTTCTCCCTGCTACCTGACAATTAGATTATTGCTGTGATTTCCAGAAACGCGTTTGCGGAATTCTAATACATTTCTGAAATGCAAGTGGCCCATATGCTAACGAGGGCAACATATTTCCCCTCTGCATTTACATATCATCTGAATTCAGTTACCTGACACAATTGCAGAGATCAACACAGTTGATGTGTCAGCTACATGTATGTGTTGGCTTGTAAAATCAGCTGCACTCAAAGTCAAGTGGATGTTAATGCCCCACAGACCCGTCAGTCTGATTTCCCTCATAAAGCAGCAATGGCTCTCCTAACATCTTTTAAGAGAAAATTGTGGAGTTTAACCTCCCAATATTATCTCTCCTTTCTTCTTTGTGCGGGGGGACAGGCGTATATCCACAAGGAATTTGGCACAGTCCACACAGTCAAGACGCTGATAATCCCAAGTCTTTGACTGCTGATAAGACGGCCAATTTAACATAATTATAGACCAGTAGGATGAATAGTAACGATTCATTAATTCGGTACATAGAGGGAGATGATAATTCAAATCTAGCATTTACTCACAATTATCACTCATGGTAATGATTTCATTAAATCCCGCTCAGTTTTTTTTTGGCATTATAAACATAATTGTTACACAGTAAAAAACAGTTTAATGTAATAAAATTGCAGCGTGTAAATTAAAGGATGTCTGCGCTGCATTCGAGAGGTGAGGCTGACAAATCCCTCTCTGAAAACAAATGCTGTTGACCAACACTATTATTACCTCCACACTTAATTACTTTTTGCTTTTTGGTTTAATTGCCTCAATAAAAATAATCTATCACGCTTTTTTAATTACACTTTGTGAGTGACCTATGTAAAGAGAATTTTATTATGTGCGCACAGTAATTACCCTGTCACAGTCCAGTTAGGGGCTATTGTCTGGCTATTCCTTTGCATAGCTGTTACTGGCATGACCAGCATACCTAACTGCCTATTTACTGAGCTCGTAACGTCCTCGATGGCGGAAACTGTGGACACTGTGAATAGATTTGGTTTTGTCTCAAGGAAGAAGAAAGGAACCAGAGACTTAAGGGTTAGTTATTAGCTAGGTGTTACCATATTATCACAGGAGTAATCATTACTCGTGGGTTAGACTGAGGCCTCAATACCCACCCGTATGGGTTCAGGACTGATCTTGCACCATGGTGACAGAATGTGTCTTTAAACAGGACAGATGGACACATGGACAGACGCCTGCTAAATAATAGAAGCGGTGTCGCTGTAGTAGCCGCTGGTACAAACAGTAGCTGTAGCCACAAAATCAAATACACCTGAACTCCATTTGTGCGATACAAATACCGAGCAAAACATTTACCAGCACGATGTAATTACACTTATAAAGAAAAGAGGCAATGATTATAACAAGGCTACTGTACAATCCGTGCTCCACACACACAGAGAGACACATTTATAGACGTGGACCACTGTGTGTCTATAAATGAAATGGGGAGGTGTGGATGAGGAAATTGCTTTAATTAAATGGCCGAGGACACTATGCAATATGTATGCTGCTAATGAGTCGCTAATGCCTACACAGTGAGCGTGATGTTTTGTCAGTCTGGGCGATGGCACGCTCACCTAAATATTATTTTGGCTCATAATTGCTTTTGGTTCACTTTGGTTGATCATGCGGGCGAGGAAGCCACGTGTAAGCTGCAGATGATTAACATCTTTTGACAGTGCCGCCTTGTTGGGGGGGAGAGCTGCTCCACGATCCTTCGCTGCTGGCTTATAATTTAACAAATCCAAACGCTTTCCTCAGACAGGAAATGTTGTGAGGAGCAAACCATCACAAGGAGCTTTGTTTAACTCAGAACAAGTGTTTATTTCCTGCTGTCGTATGAAAAACTAAAGACGTCCGTGAGTGTTAAATACAAAACAAATGTTACAATGGGCACGAGTATCAAGGTAATTGGGATTATTATTGTGGCTTTACACATTCATTTGCCTCCCCTCCCCCAACCAGATCACTAGAGGCTAACCTCTCCTTTGTGCGGGTGGCCTTGTCAGTCCTCATCCATTTCCCAGCAGCCTTTGCCTTCCCAGTATACTTGCAGCTCTCACTACTAGGTTAACATCAGCTCCTCATGGAAATCTGTACGAGCTCTAATACACAAAACCAAAATACTATGCACTCTTGGGTTTGGCTGAGTTATTTTTAAAAGGAAAACATGCACATTCCTCAGAATATGTTTTCTAAAATAATTCAAAATATATATGGATATTACATAAATGCATTCATTCAGCATTCGTTTAAGCTTTTTATTGACATTTATATTTTTGGAATGTTAAAAGAAATAAAAAAAAAAAAAAAAAAAAAAAGATAAGAAATACAAAGTGGAATTCACAACATGAATCATGAGGATCGTTGAGCAGTTTATGACCCAGCTGTAACACCACACTGACCACGCTGAAAGCAGATTTTCAGAGAAATTCACAATTTCAGGCTGTACTATAGGACAGCCTCAGAAACATAAAGGCTCAAAGCAGATATCTCGTCCTCAGAATCTCTGAGCAAGGGCTGCGGACAGCCCTGGGACCAGGGGCCTTCTTCATGCTGGCTTGCCAGAGAGCCGCCCAAAGCATGGACAATTAGAGGGGTCCCTGGTGCCTCTTTGCTCTCTGTGCGCCTGGTGGGCTGCTCTGTAAGGCACCGGGGGGCTTGAGGAACTGACTGGGATGGCTTGGCTGGCTGGGCCAGAGGCATAGAGCTGGGGGAGGCCTGATCTCAATAATCCCTTTGCCCCAAGAGGCTGTCACACCACTCACACTGCTGGAAGCTAGAATGGAAATGGACCGAGGGCTTTCTGAAGCTTTTACCTGCTAGAGGAGCTCATCATTGTGAGACAGACGTACTGGGAACTCACTCAGGTTCACACACACAGACAAGTTGTTTTTTTTATAAAATGAAAAAATTGAACTGATGACTTTGATTTGACACGCAGCACTGCAAAAACCCTTTTCTTTCCATTTCATAAACAAATCTGCAAATTGAATTTCTGCTTAAGTAAAACATTTCCATTTGGAAACAAAAGGGCATCAGGAGTAGTTCTTTTACACCCTAGACATCTGCACCTCTCTTGAGGTCTGAGGCTCCTTTACTTAAAAGATGGAGAGGAAAAGAGCAATGTATTCTTCTCCACAGCCATTCTCTGCTTTCATTAATGTACAATTTCTTCTTGAAATTCCCCAGACCGTGGCATAATCTATTGGCCTGGTGGAGTCTATATGCTGTAGAATCACCTTGTTGTACAACTTAAAGTGAGCTGTCCCATATGAATATGGCGACAGTCAAAACCGTTGGCCTAATTAGACCGACATGCTTCTGAATGTGAGGGGAAACTTAGTGCAAATGGATAAAGGTCTTTCAGCACTGTGCCACTGGCTGTCTCAGTCCCTTAATGTATTACCACCTGCACCCGCAATCAGCACAGGAACATTTAAATGACTGCGATTCAGAGGAGACCAAGCGCCAAACTGGTGGGAAACACATGAGAGGTGATTTAAGATATTGGATGTAATGAAGCTGACCGTTGGCAGGTCTGCTCTGAATGTGATGGGGGAAATTAGGGGCGGGAACGGGTCACAGACGTACGTATGCCGGGGGCACGGCGGCAAATGAAATGCAGAGTAGAAGTCCACAGTCCGCCACGCTGTTTACTTCGTGTCAGGTAAACATCAACCACAGTGAGCTTCGGGTGTCTGTAAAAATGATATAATCAATGTTTTCTGTTTGTTTTCCAGCAGGTAGAGTATATTGTGGTGTTCCCTTCTTATCACCTCTGACTGCTCTCTTCCCCAACATCAGCCCTCCCTTTTATAGACTCCAGCACAATCACAAAAACACACAGCCTCCCCTGAGGTTGAAAATACGATATTTTCTTTCTCTCTGCTGTTCTTTAGTTGAAGGAATACATGTCTTTCTAAATTAAAAAAAAATAAATAAAAAATTACACAAAAAAAATCACCAGACAACATTAGTTCATTATGTCAGGTGGTAGAAATCCAAAATCACCAAGAGTAATGGAAAAAGGACAGCGTCGGAACATGAAGAGATAGAAGACAGGCAACATCTGGGTATGACTCCTCAGACTGATGGCTGCTAACTGATCCTTGTGATTGTGATTGACAGGCGCTGACCACCACTCGGCTGGCCCCGGCTTCTCCACACTGCTGAGCACAGCAGGTAGTGTGAAGACTCGCTGAGATTCCCAATAAAATGGACATTACAGGGATAAACAACAGCCGGCCGCGCAGAGGTGAATGTTGGGCACGTAGCACTCCATCACACAATGTACCAGGGTTCACTGACTCTGCACTGTTTCAGGGATTGCAGAATATAGAGCCACACTCAGGCAAACAACTTATCGAACAAAGTTAAAATGACCACTGGCTCGGGCAAGATGTGTTCAACAAGAGCTCACCACAATAGACAATACACAATATGCATGTGATGCTCTAATGCTAAAGAGGTTATATATTTATATATTTGAATGGGTTTTTTTTAAAAAAAAGGATAACAGCCCATTTGCTTGATTGTTTTGACAGGGGCTGTTGTTAAAAGCGTGCTTTAAATATGTGTTTAGCATTTGTCCTTGGAAATGGCTGAGATCTACTCATGTGGTTTCCAAAAATGAAAGTGTATGTGTAATATAGGTTACGTAAGTGTCGCCTCTAACCAGTAAATATTCCCACAAGCAATGAAAATAAAGGCTCAAAGCCATTTACATCGCTAATTTCCACATCCATTAAAGAGATGAATGCTTTGATACCATTGCAGTGTTTATCTGGGGTCTCTGGGGATTCATTAAAGTGAACACTCCTTTCAAAATATAATCTATTGCTTAATTAAACTTCCCAAATATGAAGTTTGAACCCACATATCTGGAGGGGAGTTACGGTTTTGTTGTCCCCCCTAATTTGCACAGCATTTTAATGAACAAGTTGCTAAGATATATTGCCATTTACATGTAAATAAAGCTCTTCCTCAAAGCAGGAAACAGCTTTGATTTGAATTATTTTTGGCGTGTGTGTGTGTGTGTGTGTGTGTTCGTCCGTGCACGTGTGTGTGTTTCTGTGTCGTGGGTGAACCTCCCGACAATAAGAATTCAAGCTGCACTGACTGCTTAGTAAATTTCACAGCTTCTAGCGCTGAAGCACATCATTACAATGTGTGAAATTTTAATCAGAGATGTTGTGAAGAAACAGCGATCAGCCGACGAACATAATTAATGTTCTCTGTCATAGAGATTATGATGGCAAATTTGAATGTGCAAGTGTTTTAAAGAGCAAGGAGAAAGGCATTAACTAAATTACATAGCATGGCACGAATGAGCCATCATGCTTCTCTGTCAGTTTATGTATGCGCACATATCCTTTATTATATAGGATGCCATTACTTCCCTTTTAATTGAACAGTGTTTTGTTTGGCGCAGGCCTACTGAACTTTTCATCAGCCGTGCATAAATTTCACGCGTGGCTCCCTCGTGCGTTGTCTCAATCAAAGCAGATTTGCAAAGAGCCACATGCAACACATGACTTGATGTATGCCGAATAAACCCAGATGAAATAAAAAAGAAACAATTTAACGTGCTCAAGTACATTTTTTTAAATAAACGCCAGTGTTTTAAAATTGAATTATGATGATAACTGATCCACAAAATGTGTTCATAAAATATTTGATTGCCATATTAAGTCGCTGCTTTATGGTGAGAGTTGCTCTCGCCAGCGCACAAATTTATTTCATACTGCTCACTTGCTCATTAAAATGCAAATTGTGCATATGCTTTCATTTTCCAGTACAATAATCCAGACTCAGACTGTTTATCCAATCATCAACTCCTCGATAAAGACAAGCTGGGGTTTACAGTTGTGCTGCGCCTATACACCGGACATATGCACTGACACATGCACCCACTTGCCCTCGCACGCACAGCGCACCACGCATCCATACGTGCACAGGCACAGTTTGAAGCTGCGGGCCAGAAGTACTCAAAGTGCTTCAAAACTACACTTGACTGAAGCAGAATTCCGGATTCATTGTCAAGCACCAAGTTTAATGCAAATCTAGGAATAATTCTCCATTTCATTAATTTTCCTTTAGAATAGAGATTATACGTTTAAAGAGCAGAGGCTCTGAAGTGAGTGGAATTTGAGGGAACAAGCAGAGCCCGTCCAATACATAATCACATGCAGAGAGACAAAGCTGCTAAGTTATCCCAGTGGTCACATTGTGCGTGTCGTTAATGTGTCACTAATGTGCAATAGAGGGGGGGGAGAGAGAAAGAGGTTCTGGAAGTGAAAGACTGTACACCCGGCACCGTGCCAACAGTTGCCAGGGCCGTACTCTTGTTTCTGTCACCAGCGTTTGTTTCACAAGCCTCCTAATCAATTGGAATGCAGCCCCAGAAATAGAACTTGGCACCAGACTCAACTCCCTCCATTGTGCCGGCTGGTCAATGCTCAGAGAATACCCACCTGTCACTCATGATACTTTCCAGTATCCCCCCCACTCCCCAACACGCACACTCCTTTAACAGGGTGAGCACGGGGGGAGGGGTGGGGTGGGGAGACATTAAACAAATTTTACATTATTGACCTGCCAGCTAGTAAGAAGAGGATTCCTACTGCACGATCATTTACTCTGCCAGGTGTGTCCCTGTGTCTTCCGTTGACAGGCGGCGTTAATGGAATCAGAGCCGATGGCGGGGAGAATAAAGAGGGGCAGTTAGGTTGGTTAGTGAACACTTGCAGGGAGGCGAGCCGGAGAGGCCGCATTCATTCTAATTTAACTTAAGACAGCAGTGAGAGGGATCAGCAACCAAGAACAATGTCATTAGTCTGTTTGCGACACAGCGAGGCACCGGGATGTAAATAGCTGATTTCTCTCAAGATGGATAAACAGTGGATAAACAACCCCCGGTGGGGAAGCTCGGTGACTGATAGACCATCGCAGGCGTGACATGCCACTGCATCAGCCTCCGCATGTAGCCACGTGTTCCCCGACTAATCAAGGGCATCCGGCCTCTCGTCTCGTCCGTCTTGGCCTGCCAACAGATTCATCACAGGCTGGGTTAAACAGGAATAAAAACACATTAGTGTCATGTTCGGCTGATAGAGAGAAGTGCACGGATTGGCGCTGCACAATGGTAAAAGTCTGACTGTGTATTGATTTGTGCTACATAAATCTTGTTTTCTGTCTGTGCGAGTGAATCACTTGTGACCCCCGGGGTTAACAAACATTGTCGAGGCTTTTCAGCCGGCGTGTGAGCCAACGCGCTCCGTGCATTGCAATAGCCGCGGCCCCGTCTTGTCGTTTCTCAGCCCGCGCGGCCCTGCTAATTGTTGGCAATCAACAGACAATTTTATGGGGCTGAGAGAGGTGGTGGGTTTCTTGTGGTTTTTTTGGCTCTAACAAGGAGGTTTGAGGCTCCTGCAGCCAAAAACCATCAACAATGGATGTGAATTGGTCAGCAGGAGTCTGTGAGTTACAACCTGGATTAATTGGCATAAGGGGATCCAGCATGGCCAGCGCCAGATCACATTAAGCTGATGAGATTTGACTCAGTAAACTTTCACAAAGGCAAATCCCTCGTTACAGTGACTGAATGACACTGTAGCATGGAAACTCCTTATCTGTTGCTCCTTCATTACAAGACAATGACAAATTCAATCAACTGCCGATTGTTCTCTGCTACGTAAACATTTACCGGAGAAACTATAGGGAATTGCAGCTTCTGTGTTTTACAAAAGGCAGCTGATGCTGAAAGCCACACGGTGCACAATGTGTAGGTTGAGCAAACCTAACTGCGGCAATATTTTTGCAGGTCCCTAATGGCCACTTTTTTGTTTTAATAAGTCATGGAAACCTCAGGTGTTAAATTGTTTAATCTTTCAGTAGTATATGAAATCCATTTGTTTGTGGGTTTGGACGATTACCATTGAGAAAGTAATTACATTATCACAGGTGCTATCATCATCATTTATCTTTCTGACATTTCAAGACTCACTAAATGCCAAACTGTTCCTCGGAGATTAGCGCCTGATCCTCTGTGTCGTTCAAACACTTTACAGCGCACAATTACGGCATCTTGAAATTCTAATAGTGTCCATCTGTAAGCTTCAAGCATAAGGGAGTGTTATGAAAAAACATTTTTAAAACGCAGGGTGATGTCACGGCCAAAGAGTTCATCTGCTCCACTCCTGATCCAGTGATCTGATCACTTTGCCAAAGGCAAGTGATCAGATTAATTCAATCATGTTTGACACATATGTTCCCTTAGAATATGTAAATGTTCCCAAATACAGGTGGCTGACATGAATCAGTGCACCTGCTGTGTGTGTGTGTGAGAGAGAGAGAAAGAGAGGGAGAGTGGAGTAAGTTGAAGAGAGAGAGAGAGAGAGAGAGAGGATAACAGCATTAAACAGCCAGATATAGAAAAAAATTGGGATGGCGTGTCTCCGGAGGCCTCCACACCAGAGCTCACCCTGCTCCCAGGCACACTGCACACACCAGAGACCTTATTTACCCAGCAGCTCCAAAGAGGCCTGGGCCCCAGATCTTATTTACTCAGAGCCTAGGCAACCATCAGGTGCTGAAGGGATCTGGCCAGCAGCAAAAGCAAATACCCCAGATCAAAAACAACCGTGGAGGAAGAAAGGGGCGCTCAGCCAAAGTCCTGGTCAAGCGCTAATGTTTACACTTTGGTTTGAAGGGCTGTGGATGGGCTCCATTTGAAGAACTCCAAACCGGCGCACCACTCCCACCCCCACCCCGACACCCCTGTAAAAAAAAAAAAAAAAAAAAAACAGAAGGGGGAAAAGAAAATCTGATGGCTACTACCGTCTCATATCCATATGTCTGGAGTACCTGCGGTAATGTGGACTTCTCTCATCTTTTCAACCAGCACTGCCACCGGTCTTCAGGATCAGACATGGTGTCGGGGGAAAGAGAGATGAAGACGAAAAAAAGCCCAGCTAATGACTAGCTCTTATGCATCAGTGCACTTACTAATGAGCTTCCAGGGAGAGGCTGGCAGAGCCAGAGCGAAGGCTGAGCCGGGATGTGAGAGGCCTGGGCCATCACTTCCCCGCTGTGATCCCTGCCTTCCCACTCGCAAGGAGCCCCGGATCCCAGCCACTAATGAGTGTTAGAGGGAGAGTCCAAGCTCGCGTCCACCTGCCAGCCTTCAGAGCCCAGCCTGCTGCAAGACAGTAGGGGTCAGACACATTCCTGAGCTCTTAATAATTTACATCATATTGATTTCCTCACTGTTAGACACTCTCACCTGCATGGGCTCTGACTCCCACTTTCGTTCTCTGCCGCTCTCTCCCTGAAATAAGCACATTCCACCAGAGAGACGAGTTGGAATGATACAAAAGCATGTTACTTTGCCCCGGCTCCAAACCAGTTAAATACAACATTCAATTTAATAGAGTGTGCACAATGTCTGTGTCAGTAGGGACACTGGGCACTCTGTGTATGTCAATTGCTGGAGCGTGGGCCTTGAAAATGGACGACCCGTGATGTACTGCTGCTAATGCTTGAGCACAGCGATAGTTGAAATAAGTTAATGTTTAACTTTATTTGACGCACTAAAGAAAATGACACATCTTCTCCTTTTCGCGTTGCTGCTGCACCACCTTTTGGTTCAGGGGGTGGACTTTTGCATGTGGAAGTTATCAATGCTGGAAAAAAAGAAAAAAAAAGAAAAAGAAGAGCCAAATCAAAAGGTATGAAAACCCAAGAATAAAAATAAATTATGCAGTTTGCATTCTGCTTAACCTCTAATCAAATTCAGTGAAGAGGACATTAGTATTCCCCCATTGTCAATATGATGATCTGTATACTCAGGCCTTTTAAATATTCATCAGCTTAGAACATAGCGTTCTCCTTACTCTGATTCATAATTCAAATGATATGAATGTTACATAGGTATGCCACCAGTCTGCCCCCCCCCCTCACAAGAACAACTTTCTATCATCAGTGCCACACTTAAGAATGACTTTTAACACTGTCCACCTCTCTTCACTGGAGACGCAACTTCAAAGTCTGCTCACTCTGCTCTCTAACTCCGATTTCTCACCAAGAATTAACTCCACCAGGAAGAATTTAAATTCCATTGTAACACTTTTTTTCCATTCCGGGAAAAAAGTTTCTTTATTTCAGGTATTTTATGTATCTTATAGATAGATCCTCTCTAATGGATCAATCTATTTATATTTGTAGATCATCTCTCTCTCTCTCTCTCTCTCGCTATCTCTCTCTCTATCCCTGTCTCAGTCTGCACGTCTTTTGTCAGGTTACGTCTCTGGTTGTTTCTGTTGTTCTCACCCTGCCTCCGGCAAGCTGAGACAGGCTTAAAACCCTCCTCTGTTAATTCCCAGTGTGGTAATCCAACACACACTGTGCCATGGGTTTGCTGTATGCTGTCAGGTCATTCTGAGAGCATCTGTCTGAATCTATATCCGGCCTAACAACCTACAGCTTGAAATAAGAGTCAAGTTAACAGCGGGAATGATAGTTTGCGTCTATGGCCTCTTTCGTGTGTATTCAGAAACCTGGAAGAAATGCTATGAAAGTGTTGCTCATGAGGTTTTTTTTGTGTTATTATATGCAAATAAGTGCAATAACAGTACTTATCTTCTCAATCACTCACTTACTTAGATGGAAAACTCATCAAGGCCAGCAATGATGGAGGATGTTAAAGAAGTGAACCTCGAAAGCGGACGTCCTGTTGTTCTCCTGATCAACACTGCCCTCTTCTGTTCTCACGGCTTTGCAATATTTGCCTGCTGCCAAGTTCGTTCTGGAAAATCCATATTTCCCCTCCCACTGATTTTTCTTTTCAGTTTTCGCAGATCTCCAGCCCTCTGTTTATTGGAGTCGACGGTAGCCATACAGTTCAAGTAGAGCATCCCACAGAGGACAGAGCTGCTGAAGCAAATTTATTTCGCGCCGTCTAGACGACTGATAATAAATGTCTAAAGACCATGAATACGTTTAAGGCGAGAGTTTATTCACTTACTTTTAATGGACGTCATCAAATCTTCTAAACCCATTCATTTTCTGTGACGGATAAACTGCTAATGACACTTTATGATCGCAGCGTCCATAAAACAGGACTGTAATTGTTAAAGGAGGGTTTAAACTGCTTGTCAGCTGCATAAATCTGGTCATTATGTGTCTGAGCAATGTTTCCACTCTTTGGGGGGAAACGAGGTACAGACGCATATGAAAACACGTCTGCTTAAATCATAACGTGGCAGCTTTAGCTCTGTCATCCCACTGATGAAGATGATAGAGATATTATCAAATTAGTCACAGCTTCTTTTAACCTGCTTTTGGGACGTGAAAACTGAAATTTCAGGTCAAATGACGCAGCAAAAATCATTGCATTGCATCAGACAGAAGTTTTTTGCTCTGAAGTGGAAAAATTATGACCGTTGCATTCCTGTGGGTGAACTCTGAAGAGATGATTTATTCATATTAAGGTTTAACTGAAGCAGTCATTTGGAAAATAAGTGTAATGGTGTTTGATTCAGTGAGCATCCATTGAAACACCGAGCAGAGACTTTTCTTTCATACAATGGGTAAATTGAGGAGCAGACAGGTCAGCTGAGACAATAGTTTGCTGGCGGTTCCTGAATGGATTCTAATTTTCAGATCAGGTGGATATAATAAAGTGTCAGGTTGCTATTTTCTGTGAGTGAGCATCACTGTCTAAAGCTGCTCAGGGCTTTCGTTGTGTCACTGTTATAGAACCAGACCCACAGGGGTCACATGAATTCAACACGTGACTGCGTCATGTTTAGTGATGGTTCCAAATGAGCAAGGAAACAGTGAGCATGATTTTTTTTTTTTTTTTTTCAAACTGTAATTTGAATTGGTAACCACATGATGTCAGCACAGAGCTATTTAAACCTGCCCAGCAAAAGCGAGCCGCACAAGTTTCCGGTTTAGCTGTCCTCCTCGTTTACCGCCACCAAAAACAAAGGTAATGAAAGAAAATACTGCACAAGAAAGAAGTAATGAAGTGAGGTGTGAAATTGGTATGTCTCACAGAGAGACTCAAGTCAATTCAAATTCTGTGTCATTCCAGGTTCAGTTTTTGCTCCAGCATACATTCTCTTGTCCTTGTAACCCAGGAACAAGCCTCTAATTCACTGTGACTCTGTTTGTGCTGCTGTTTACTCAGGGTATTTCCTACCCACTGGAAACAGAGGCAGGACCCAGGAAGAGCCTCACCAGCTCCCCAGTAACGAGCTGACTGAACACACCACTGCAACACAGAGCGTGTACACACAAAACAGCCAACGCTCCCAATTACAGCACTATTCCAGGTGACTTTCTCTCGCGGAAAACACATGCCATGCATGAGGCTTTGTTCTCTTCACTGTGGCGAAACAACAGAAATAATATATCCAGCACCAGCTAAGGCAGAAATGAGCGTAGTCAGACAGTATTATCGCACCCTCATTTCATCTAATTGAACCCGCGCTGATGAAACGTGTTCAAATTAAAGCTAAAGTACTGAAATGATGGAAGTGAAGGCTGGGAGAGGTTTGCTCCCTCTTTCCTGTCTCCAACCGGCCGCACACTGAGGTCATCCTCTCCACTCTTCCATCAGACATTAGAAAACTTACACTTGAGTTTTATTTTTAGTCATCACAGATAATTACATCAGCATCACTGAACCCCAGCTGATGATCGTGAGGATGAAAGAGAAGTACAGTACAGCATGAGGGAATATTCATTAAAAATGCTTAGGTGGCTGGTATTGCTGTACCAAAATAAACCTTTCCCCTCGGAGGAGAGAAGCGAAAAGCAAAGATGCAAAAGCCTCACGCTCCCTGTTTTCCAGTTGTTTATGATTCATGACAGTTCCATGTCAAACAAGCATTATCTGCTACAGTGGCTGCATACAGCATCTCCCCAGTGGAAATATCTGCATGTATTTGTCTTCATGATTCTACACACTATATTTTAAATGTACGTTATCTTTTTTACATACATAATTCATCATTCCATCTGTCTGGAGCGTGTGTGTGTGTGTGTGTGATACAGGACAACATGTGTGCTGACTTGGAATTTCTCTTTAATGGCTGCCCTCCTGTCAGATGGAGAAGGTGTGGAGACTGTTTACAGCCATAAACCCTCATGTGAGCGGTGCCGGCCAGACACAGCACAAAGAGAAGGGAGTTCTCTGAAACACAAACCTTCAAAACTGCTGCTCCCAAGAACGCAATGACCTGAAGGGCCATGTCTGATGACATGACTGTTTCTGTGTTACCGAAAAGCCCTTTTATTTATCCTTTTTGGGCCAATGAAGCGATCGGGTTTTTCCATTTCAAAGGCAAGACAAAGTTGTCAAGAAAGCATTAAAGAGAAAAACCAGAGAGCGATCGCCTGATGAGTACAATGACGTGGGAAAGAGGGGCAGCGACACGTCTACTGGGGCACAGTAGTTTCCATGGTAACATGGAAATCACAGAGGGGATGACTGAAATGAGGTGATCACTTTCATCGAGCGCTGCCAGCAAATGACAACAGTGCTAATAAAACTGCACCTCCGAAAAACTTGTCAGGGAGGACGGCAAGAGCTGGGGATTGTTTTCTTTTCCCACATCTATTTAGTCCCTCCCGGAAATGCAGAGACCATGGCTGCGTGTTTGGAAGGAGACATAGTTTTACCATTTCGTCCAGTTTTGTGTGTTTGTGTGTAAAAGGTCAGCAAATGTATTGTGTATGAGGAAAGTGTGGAGTGGAATTATGAGCTGAGCATAGTCTGCCTTTCTTTTAAGATATCCTTATAACAATTAATCCCAAAAACATATATGATTATTATTGGAAATGATTTTATGGAACAGTTTGCAGTCACATTTATTCTTTCACCCGAGCTTCAGGGAAACTCCAGAGTGGGAAAGACGGGCCGAGAGAAATGCTGTTGAAATCGATGTACAAATGCAACTAATGAGTTAGCATCTCTGAGAGGATTGTGTTTCCGTCCCAGCAAGAGCTGCAGCGCTGGTTGTCTGTCTGCGGCAGCCAGATCCAACACTCTCTGTTTATTTCATCCTAAATGATTCATCTCCAGTCGGATCAGAAGGTCAAAGTGATTTGAGACGGTGTTCCTTTTTAGTCAGCCTCACATTTTAATTGGATGCATTTTAATTATTCATGAAGGTAAACCGTTACTTGCTGGGGAAAAGTTCAGTGACGGAGCCATTTGAATGTCATCTGGCATTAGACCGGCCCCAAATAAATGATCTATAATAATGTTCTGTGAAGCCTCTGAGAGCCATTTCTACTGGAGGCAAAGGAAAGGTATATTTCTAATGACCTCAGTGGGGAAACTCCTGCCATTAGCAAAAGGCTGTAACATCACTTCAGAAAGTTTTACATTCTTCCTAATGAAGCGTGGCTCTTAATTGATGGCTGCTGGGGGCTAATGTAAGCTGTGATCCTAATATCCTTTACCAAGTGAATATCCCACACTTGAAGAAATAGTTCCTACATTTGTATTTAACACTGCCCTTGAAAGTACAGGATGTACACTGTGATCCACAAACATGACCTTTATGTATCAGGGCTCATCCTCCTTCCACTGCAAGTGTCACGCTATAGGATAAAGATGTATAGCTGACCTACAGGAGATCCTTCCATGGCTTTGTGTTGAATCAGCAAAGGCCATTGGCAAAGCAAGCCACACAGGCAGCGGCTCACTGTCAGATGACTTTGTAGCCTATTTGTAGGTGGCAGCACATGGTGCTTGTGCCGAGGGACTGCAGCTGCATCCACTGGAGACCTTGCACTAGTTTCCCGGCAGTGGTAACGCAGGGGAACACATGCTGCAGTATCTCTGACCCTGACCCCAATTTAACCCTGGCGCTGTGCAAAGGTTGAATCTGACTGGGTCTCAAGCCAAAAGCAGGCTTCATTTCTTCACCAGGAAACCAGAACACGTCTATTAAAAAGGTGTTGTATTAGCCGAAATGTGACAGCTGTGTCTGTGAGGAAAGAGCGGGTCGTCCACCAACCTGCAGTTCGATCCCAGTCTCCCCCACTCAGCATGCCAGCGTATCCTTGGGAACATCAGGCTGTGGGAGATGAAAGAGAAAGTGCAGCACATACAGTGTGAGAATGAGCGAGAGAGGAGAGCCATACAGATACAGACCGTCTACTATTGCTTCATTCATGTGTTGTTGCGAAACAACATTATTTATAGTATATGTTATATTTCATCAAAACCAAAAAAAAAATCTCAAATTAAATAGCAAAGTAGACAGTTTGTTCATGCATCAATTGGCCAATTGTAGAGGTATCTAAAATTTCAGATCAAATGTATTTCCCATTCTACAGCTGTTATTTTGAGAAACATGTTTTCACACTACATCTTTTTCCCTACACGTGAGAGGTTTATTTTCAATCGAGACTATGGGGCAAAGAACTGACCTCTGGCAGATTAAATTATTTTGTGAAGTCTCATATTAAGCCAAAAGTGCAGGGTGGCTTTTTTTTTTTTTTTTTTTTTTTCGCTCACTGATGGCAGATGGTGGAGAGTGTTTGCAGTGGCATATGGGGTAAGGCAGAGCAGCAATAGCACTAGTGTTTTTCACTAGTGGATTACTCCGAGGGGCGGGGTGGTAATGGTTTATATGGACAATGAGTAAGCCCCCGCCATTGTGCTGCGTGTACATATGTGTATGTGCCACTGTAACAGGGACAGTAGAATGGGTGAGGGAGAGAAAGGGAGACGCTATACTTCCGTGAGACCTGGATTAGGCTCTGGACAGTGAATGCTGCTGCGGCTGCGGCGCTGTTTTTCAAATTGCTCTATATTCAAAGAGATTAAGTGGAATGAATGACTGGCTGACTGATTGACTGACAGACTTAATGAATGATTTACTGACGGCCTCAATGAAGGAATGCTTGCATGAATGAATGAATAAATAAATGAATGAGCGCACCTCTGCCAATAGATGAGTTAGATTCAGATCTTTATTTGAATCAGACTGCACACACTCACATTCATTTTTTTCTGTTAACACATCTGGATTTTTTTCATCAGGATCCATGAATTATTCTTTGGAGAATCAAGGGAAAAAACTGCATCTCAATCCAGATCAGCATGGTAATCTGATATTGTGGAAATCAGTTGAATAGATTCATTCACAATCTCACTAAATTTGTAACACACAGAGAGCACTCTTGGCAGAGGGAATGAATGGCAGCCTGATTTGAAGAGCAACCTCCCAGTATCCAGACAGTGTCATTAAGTTGTTGGTCCTGTAATAAAAATGTATTGAAAAGAATGTGACATGACAGCAATGGCCCTTTTGCAAAAGTCCCCTTTTTACTTTCCCCATCCACTAAGCTGAACTCAACAGTGAAACAGTAGAACAAGGCAGGTATAGGGATTCACCTTTGTTGCTTCGAAGATGGATGTTTGCTGGCACAGAGCTTTGAGCCTGGGTGTTCCTCTGTCACCAAAGCTCTGTCCTCCTGCGTGAAATCACTCAAAGCTGTAACTATTGTAACCCGACAGGCCAATTACTAGTCCTGCGGCCGCTGAGTGATGAATGTCGCCCTCTTATTCACTGGCAAGCACATAAACCTGCCTTTGGTGAGAGATTGAATGCATCTTTACATCTTGTTTGAGTTGCGTCATCTGAAGATAAAAGATCAGGTACCATGTCATTAGAGTAAATGCTCTCTTGACATCAGCATAATAGGGCATACGCCGCGCAGCAGGTTTGAGGTTTCACTTACTTGATTTCATTCCACGTAGTTGAGTGGAGTGCAGCGCGCTCATCAGATTTCTGACCTCAACTTCTGTCCTCTTTACTTTAAATGGAACAGCAGTCATATCAAATATGAACCTCACATCGTGCGTGACTCTTCTCACATTCACAAACAATTACTGATTAAAGCAATAATTAAGAATGGATTAGAGCTCAAAGTGCTGCTCATTGGTCTCTGCTACATGAGATGGAAGAATGAAATAGTACAAAACTACAATCGTGGTTGTACACTTAAGAATGTTTCCCCCCAAGGGCACGCGGCTCTCTGCGGGATTCCGTTTTCCTCGTGTGCAGCTCTCAGTAAGTGTGACCCCCTCACCCACCCTTTGCTTTCCTTTGCTTTTTCCACTCAGCAGTTATGCCAGTTTTAATCAAGTGTGTTTCCAGAAATAAGATGCACAAAACAATTTTATCGCTCCCATTAGACACAACACTGTTACCTTTTTGGTAATAGTAATATATGTGATAGTGGATTTTTTTATTCATTTACCTGGAAGCCAGTGACCAGTTTAAGGTCTTATTTATAGAAAAAAAAACTCTTGTAGGCAACACATGACCTGATGTTGTCTTTATTGTGTTTCTCAGAAGCTAGAGGACTTTACTTTTCAAATTTTACCTCATACATGCCCCATGGTTTTTCCATCACAAATACACAAAGAGTTTGAGGAAGAAAACATTATGTTCTAACGTAATTATTAGTGAGTAATGGCCCTCCTCTGAAAGGTTCAACTGTAGCTGTGTTGTGAGTAATGGATACAAGCCTCAGATTGGCCTAATGCAACCGTGATTTAATATTACAGCTGACAAAGCACTGTGGCCTGGGGAGGTCTGCCTTTATTGGTACATGAGGAAAAACAAAAAAGATTGTCTAGCATGTTATATACAGAGTCAGATAATTTTGCAATCCAAGCTTTTTTAAGTCTAATGCTTCCCCAGAGCAGTACGAAACAAGAGACCATACACTGCCACATGTTCATGCCCCGATGATCTAAATGTAGGGCAATAAAACTGCAGAAAAAAAATAATAATCACCCTGAAGCACAAAGCTGCAGCTCCACACAGGCTCCCAGGAAGTAGAGTTCAGTGTCAGATAACAACGTTGCCTTTTATCACAGCGTATAATGATACAACCTGCCAGTTACAGTAAAACCAACTTGCATGGCGTGTTGGGCTGCAATTGATCAAATACAAATTAATACAGAAGATATATGATAGTTGGGAATTTTGTATGATCTTTGCTTGACGTGATCAAGTTTGCGTATGCGCATTCATCCAGGGGTCAGATGCTTATTCGCCCGCTGAGGTTTTGCATTGTCCATCCATGATAATCCCCATGAGGAAAATGTGTATGTGTGTGTCTGTGACAAACAGAGAGAGAGAGAGAGAGAGAGAGAGAGAGTGGGGGGGGGAGCACACATCAGGAAACAACAGCTTTCCTCCAGTGGCTGGAGTTAACGGAACATGTGACTGAGGCCGCAGCACCATGGACAGCGGCCTCAGTTAAAACTCACCTCATTCTACTGAGTTGGACTCAGTAGAATGATCCCTGGTCCAAAATGCCAACATCAACCCATCCATCTATCTGTTCATCCATCTATCCATTTATTTTCTGCTGATAATTCAGGGCTGGGTTGCAATGATAGCAAGCCAAACAAGGTAGCCCAGGTGTCCCTCTCCCAGTTTTCAGCTCCTCCTGGGTTGTCCAGGGGAGTTTCTAGAGATGCCTGGTTCCAACAGTATATGGATGAAGCTTCCCCCGGATTCTTCTGTCTCTTGCCTTAGAGGTCATGAGCTCACATCCATCTGTTGCTCCAGGAAAGGGTGGAAACAACCAGGCCTGGAAGGTCTCCTTCTTCAGCTTGATGGAATCCTTCACCACTGTTGACCACCAGTAGGATCTCAAGTTACCATGATGATAGATACCAACACACACGCACTCTGCACGTGGCCCACTCAGCCCTACCTCCCCCAGGAGGCATGCAAAGTCCTTCTGCAGGTGGGATTTAGAGACCCCATGGAAGAGGCCTCAAAACAACTAGATGAAAAAGCCATGTTTAAAATTGCATCACCTTGCTTGGATTAGGGAAACTGGGGCAACCTCCTGGAGCCAGAGGGCCGAGCATCAATTGAGTGGGTGGAAGGCAACAAAAGGAAACACAAACGTGTTGTATCTCATATGAAACCCTGCACAAGTATCTCCAATTTGGCAATTGGAAATATATTTATATCACTGAATGAAATGAATACCAGCAATTTTCAGTTGCTGCTCCTGTAGCGCTTATATCCCTGGGAATCAACAGTCCAACAGTGTTAACCCCTGGGCAGCTCTCAGCTGATTGATTTGGATCAGTAAACCTGAGGGTTTAGTCCCTGCAACTCTAATTAAGCCCTGATACAAATCTGTTAGTTCCAGCACACATGCTAAAACAGACAGATGCATAATGAACTACACAATCATTCCATTTCCCACGCAGTTTTAGAGACAGATGACTGATGCTGAAGGACGTTTCCCCACATACAACAATATATCTAATCTGGATTCCCATCGCCACCTGAAGTCCTTGAGACAATCCTCTTTAGCACCATGGACAGCAACTTTGAGTGGTTATGTGCCTGAACCGACATTTCAATCATCCTGTCTCTGACAATAATAGGTCATCAAAGGCTATCATGTCGTAAATGATAGCGTGTGATTTTGTAATGTGCGTGCACCAAAACTAAAACCATTATGTACAGTCCATACCCATGCACCTGTTCTGGGATAAGGTCGTTTCAGTTAAAATGTGTGTGCGTGTTTTTTGAAAACACCATCATCTCACTGGATCAGATGGTAGTGTGAATTGGGTTTCATTCAACTGAGATTAGTAGCTGCAAAACATCCAAAACGCCTCTATCTATTTTTAATTTCTACACGAACAGATGATGTAGAATGCACTTGTTAAAACTTGAGCAACGCCTTGTTAAACACAGATGACTCAGTCATAATTTGCACAGATGTGGTTTAATCATGTGAGCTGATCCAACCTTCCCATCAAGATAAAATGCAAATGCTTGAATGTGTAATGCCGCTCTATCATCTAACGGATCTTTCGTTAAAATTAAACTGAAATTAATTTTTTGCCATCTTGTCCTATATTACATGACCAGGTTAATCCATCATGTGTTATCTTAGCACGAAGCAGAAACTGGGAAGAATATGATTAACACCTATACCCAAGATCACAGAATCCAACTAATTCAGTGACCACACTTGAGCCAAAATACTGTGACACCCCCTCAGCCATGAAGTGAGTTTGAAATCAGATTTCTTTTGTACTTGATAAACTTTGAGGAGATATTGAATCTGACTTAAAAGGTGGAATTAAATCTCTAACCCTTCCTCAAACAGCCATGATTGTTGATCAGATATGCTAATAAATCGTCTATTCATTGTTTTAGAACCTTTACAAGCTCAGATCGGGGACTAATTAGAGCATAAATAAAATATAAAGTCAACTTCTTTGTATTTTTTTTTTTATTTTGAAACCTTTATTTTCTTTGTTGCACCCAAGTATTTGCCACATTAAAATGCATTTGCATGTCCAACAGTCATTAAAGTAGAAGAGTCAAAGCGTTTAGTCACGAATGCACTGACAGAAAGAAACAACAACAGTATAGAACAAGGCTTTCCTTCTATGAGACTAATGTAAAGGCTGCTCTATGTGTAGGCTATCATTTCAGTCCCCACTGAAAGAGCTCTCTCATTGTGGTGGCAAAAAATAGCCCGTGTTTTCTTCACAGCTTGTTGTGAAATTAAAAAAAAATTCCAGATGAGCGCGTATTCCGACAACAGTCTCTCCGCACAAAGGCTGCATGGGACTTATCCTTGCGCCCGGGGTGGAGGGAACTAAGCCCCTTGGGAGCGACGTCCCTCCCCTTGGCATTTCACCCAGTATCCGCTGTGCGCGCCCGGCACAGCAGCACCACAGCAGAGGACGTCGGCATCGCATCCATCCCCAACTCCCCGGAACGCGCAATGCTCTGCGAACTGAACGGGAGCCGAGCGGTCCTCCCGGGTTCCCCGAGTCTCGGCGAGGAGGCTTCCGCATGCCCAGGCACGCACGCGGAAACTACTCGGTGAAGTAAGAAGGTCATTTAAAGTGGAGAGACGGGCGCTCGCGTCGAGCTCCAGCATGGTCCCCGGCGAAGGAGACAGCAGCCAGAGCCCGCTGTGTCTGTAACTTGGGGTTTTAACTCGAAAAAGGCGCTTTCGGTTGGAGATCGCGGGATTTTCTCTGCGTAAACATGCCTGTGAGAAGAGGTCACGTTGCGCCACAAAACACATTCCTTGGATTAATCATTCGGAAATTCGAGGGTCAGAGTAAGTACTTTGTTTGTGTACAGTTTCTGTTGGCTGATAAGAGGATGCTACAAAGTAAGTGTTTTATCAGTGAGCCAAAAGAATTGTGAATAAATTCAAGTGCACACTGAAATGAAATAGTTCCTTTCAAGTTTCTTTCTCAAGAATTCCAACAGAAGACAAGCTCTGTTGAGGTTTTGAGGTTTGGTGAATGGGCCGATTCTTTTTAATTACTATAGACGGAAATGTGACAATGAACTCATTCATCTTCTTAAACTGATTCGATTCGTTGAGGTCAGATAGGTCAGCTGGGTGTACGCACGCTGCTTAGACTGTCCTCTTTTACATGCAGACCGGAAATTTGTGATCGCCAATGCCAGGGTGGAGAACTGCGCAATCATATACTGCAACGACGGCTTCTGCGAGATGACAGGCTTCTCCAGACCGGACATCATGCAGAAGCCGTGCACCTGTGACTTCCTGCACGGGGACCTGACCGACAAGGAGGCCATCGGCCTGGTGGCCCAGGCCGTGCTGGGCTCCGAGGAGCGCAAGGTGGAGATCACCTACTACCGCAAGGACGGTAAGTCAGCAGACCTGGCTCAACGCTGTGGCTGTCTCAGCGTGCAGCTCAAGCCAAGAGGGGGTTTTTTGTTACATGTTGAGTCCAAACAGAGCTCACACTGCTCTCCTCACTGTGTCCAGCTCACAATGCAATATGTCAGTCTGATACTAACCAGCCAGAGTCAATTACTGGACAAGATACATAGCACGCATTACCCCTCATAGAGAAAACCAGTCAGGGCAGCTAAAAGAACATATTCATATTCTGGGATTGTGGGAGATCTCCACAGTCAAACATTAATATATCACAAACTATGATTTTTTGAAATCAGAGGCCATAAGAAAATCGAGCGCTATAGTATCTCATTAGAATATATTGTGTATGTCAAAAAAGCTTTGAAAATAACAACTCTTAAAATAGTGTTGTCTTCATTATTAGCAAGTGACTACAGGACTACTTACAGAGCAGCGGCCAATCAGATTTCAGCCAGGGCCAGTGCCCCCCCCTAGCCCCGCCTCTGGTATCCGCCCCTGCTCACAAATGTTGTTTGTCTTGATCTGTTTGTTTTATTCCTGCTTCATATTCAGAGGTGGGAAATTTTGTGAAAATGCTAATGTTTGCAGAGCAGATGAGATCTCACTGTCTGTCAAACACAAGAATAAATTGCTCCGTATGAGAACACTGTGAGACGCTGAGGCAGACGTGAAGGACACATCTTTTTGGGCGCCTGCCTTAATCGCAGCATCGTGTGCCTGGATGACATTAGAACTAGAAAAAAAATCCACCAGCCAAAAATGATGATGTGCAGTCTGGATTCAACAGAGAGTTGGAAACAGAAATAGAATGAAGCAGAAGTCACAAGGTCAGGCAATAACAGGGTGATGGACAGCGTGAGAGACAGTGGGCGTGGCAGAGCTCACCTGCTTCCTTTGTCGAGTTAGAGTGTCCTGACTTTCCCGTAAATATATCTGCATCGCATGTTTTCGGGAAAACACTGAAGATGGAGGGTGCTTTCAGTTGTGTTGGAAAAGTGTCCAGAAGCTTTGGAGAGGCAGTGGATCAATGTACTAATCTGTAAAATTGCGGTTCATGTGATAGGGTCCGGCTTTGCGTAAAAAAACCCTCTCCCTTTTAATACTAGACTGGTGGTTGTCATGCATTTTTTTTGGCCAATCCTCGCCCTGGTATGAATGGTGTTCTGCACAGGCAGCAATCCTGAGTCAGAGAGAATTAATACGATGTTACCGCTCAGTGGCATAAATCCCCGGATTGACTACCTCCTGCCATGCTCTCACATGAGCTTTTTATGGTCAGCATGACATCGCTGTGCAGAGTCAGGACAACACAGAACATGCTTTTCCCCTTTTCGTTTGCACCAAGCGAAGCCAACAAATATTTTGTGTGTATTGTTGCTTTAAATGCATATTCTAAGTAGGGCTGTGCAATCAGCAGTGCTGTATGTAAAGAGTCTAAGCCTGTAAAAAAAAGAGACATGATATTTTATTTAATCATAAGGAGCCAGGGTTTTAATTTTTAATTGTGAGTTTGATTAGTTTCTAGGCCATGGATACATGTTTAATCTACTATCAGCAGCCATCAGCTTAGCCTTTTTTCCTTTTTTTTCATTTTTGCAAGTCATGAAGAAACCAAGGGCCAGCTGCTACGCTGCTAAAATAGATTTTGTCAGAAACTTGCGAGACAATTACAGAAAACACTCTAGAGAGCACGAAAAGCTTAGTTTTTTTTAAAGCAACTTAATTTAGTTCCCATCCTCCGCTCTTCTTCTGCACGCATCTGCCGCGCTCGCTCTAAACGTCACGTGCCTGTAATGTTTAAGAATGCGTCGGATGAAAAGCGCAGGAACCTTCCAACATAATCGTTGCTCCCTGTCTATTTCCCAATCCTCCCCGGTCTGCAGCATGGCTTCAAGACACAACTCTTAATACTCCTCAGAGGAATTTATAGTGAGCGTGTGTGCTCATGAATAAAGATGTCAGCGTTGACAGTGCAGTGACTGGGAATGAGCGGCTTACAGGGTAAATGCATTAAACTGGTATGGAGGACACAATCCACACGCTCCCACTGCTATAGAGGAATGAAAGATTCATAGCATCCTTGAGAGCGATGGCCCTATTGATCGAAGTCACTCGACAAATTGAAGCTGATGGGCGGAAAGTGGATGTGTTCCATGTCCTCCCCTCCTAACTGTATTTCGAGTTATCCATCCTCATGTAAATCGCTTAATCCTTTGTATCAAAGGCCTCCGTTTCAAATGCACCTACTGTATGTCAGAAACCACACAGGCATGTTGGAGAGAAAAACACAAACTCATCCAGCCGCGGCTTCTCGAGGCATTTGTCGAATCGTGTGCTTGTGGTGTGCAGGAACGGCGCCGTGTCATTTTGATCAGCCCGTCCCGTCAATAACGACAGTGGGAAATTCTAAAAAAAGTAAGGTTAGGGCCTGAGGAGGCTGTCTGACATCAGGAGAAACAAAGCTTTTACTCTTTCCACTGAAAAGGCAAAAAGTTAAGCTGCTTATGCGTATGCTTGGATATTAAAAGGAGTGGAACAATGGGGACTGCCAGAGTGCTGCTGCGGCTCAAGGGCATGTTCTTTTAATTTTTGTGCTTCTCTCGTATGTGATCGACGGGGATGGGTTTTCAACGTGTGCATTCTCCGCCGATGATACATAATCAATGAGATAAATGCTTTCCCTTGATGGCTTTGTAAAGCTATCCTATTCCACGGGGTGTAATAATACTTTGTACCTGAATGAGTCTTAACAATGGGAAGCTGACACCGTGCAGCGGGGAGAAGTTAAATGGATAATGGCTACATAACAGCGGCAGCTTAGCAAACCGTGCTGAATGATCTGGGCCATGTGGTACGCGTGGGTGCAGGGTTTCATAGGTGACTCCCCGCTGAGGGGACCGAAGGGGCGCGCACCCCCGAGGGTTGGTTGGCAGGGGGTCGAGGGAGCAGGGGACACAGAGTGCCTTAAGTGCACATGGTTGTGCGGCAGGACGTTTGGATGACTTGCATCCAAGAGCCCATCCATTTTTCATCACAGTCAGACCCCTTTGGTGTCTCGCTGTATGAGGTGGAGCACATAGAGAGCTTTGCTGATCAGGTTTCATGGAGCACTATGGAAAGCCCGGTTACTTTACCTTCAGCTCATTCCAGGGAGAAGTAATTAATATGCTTCTCTTTATTATTGCAAAATTACCATATGTATTTGTGTATATACTGTATATATGGATCATTTGCCCCTGTAGCTGTCCATAAATAGAATATGAATCTATTGTACTGATGCCGTTCAGGAGCAGATGGAGCTTCAAACACGGAGGAAACAATAAAGGTCTCACTCTGCATTGCCTAGTAATGTTTCTCCATGGGCTATTTTCATCTGATGGGATGCTTTTACCGGAGGTGTTGATCTAATATTCCTCCCCATACCATCTGTGTTTTTCTCCCTTTAACTATAACTCGCTGCAATCCTAAACTTTTATCAACCGCACCATCTCATCTGCCAACATTCCCGCTAAATATAAATGGAATAAAGCACCACGCGCCAAAACATGATGAACATTATTAATTGATAAATGTAAACACGAAGCGAAATGTAGTTGGAGCCAGAGCTGCTAGCGATTCCTGATGGCTCCGGAGACACTGATTGAAGATGAAATTAGGCCAGGCTGCGTAGCTCAGAGCCGTCTTTACTGAGGCGAGATACCGCCACGAGGCCCAAGGACTCTAAACAAAGGGCTGGCTTGCATGGCCTCTTCCTACATGCCCCAGTCCTGATTGGCTATGCCCCAGTAACGTTGTGTATTGGCTTAAGCAGAATAGCCTTAAACGAGTAACATGTCAGATTTCATTATACAAGCCCTGCTACCAGGCAGTGTCTGCGGATGTGCTGTTTAGAAGCCGCGGTTGTGGATAGTACATTTGTTGGAAAATAAAAAAAAAATAAACAAAAATACAAAAAATCAGCGCTTAAAAATAATTCTCATGTTTCCCCCTGAAGCAGATCAGCTTATGCAGATTAATAAGAAGCCTCAATACATCCAAATCAAACAGTGAGGTTCAAGTAAGAAAAAGCTCCTCTCTTTTTGAAATGAGATTAAAAGATGTACAGTGGTGTTTACTCTTATATAAAACAGTATGTATATTCACAACTATGCATTTATGTATCTTTAACAAGTCTCAGGTTTCATCACAACACTGCCCGGCTCGCGGCCCTTCATTGTAGTGGGGTCCAAAGGCTCACTTGATTAAGCAGAAATCATTTAATAATTGATGGTCGAAATGGAATCTACAGTAATGAAATTTCCAACATGAGAAGGGAGCCAGTCTTAATACAGCGCCCATTCATTCAAGCAGGTGTAAATAACATGTCTTGGCTCACAGGGAAACACTCTGTGTAAAGGTCAGGGAGTGAACGAACCGCCGCTCTTTCAACAAACCGCCTCACTGTCAACGATGTTAACCGTGTCCGGCAGCTACAGACGCTGTGATGTGGTGCAGGGTTGAGTGCTGCAGGGCAGTAGGAAGGCTGGGAGCTCGGTCTGTGCCTCAGCGGGCAAGAGAGGGTTAAAAGCTGAAGATGGAAAATGAAGGTAAATAGACAAAGAGAATGGAGGAAGCTGTCTCTCTATTTTCACATTAAAGACACATTAAGTAATAACACAATTCTTAATGCTGCGTAAACTAAGAGCATCTGGACATGTTGGCTAGTCAGCTGATTGTTGATGTATGTATTTTAGCTGTGATTGCTGGTGCTTGTTATTGGTTCGTCTGAATACCACTGACCGGCAGCATCTGTCACGTTAACTCTTTTTGTTGGATGATATATTGTCCCCAAATAATATTGTCTTTTCAAGACCTCTCTGTGCCCCCACAGTCTTTACATCCGGAGTTCACTCCGTGTCCGTCTCAGCCTCCCCCTCAGGGTAGAACGCAATTCAGTTCAATCCAGTCAAGCCAGGGCTAAGGCTGCTGCTTACGCGTCACTTCTGTATGGTGGTTCAGAATACGCAGGGCTGCGCTCATCGGTTGTGATTAGATTATTGACCTATTGCGGGTGTGGCTGTGAAAAACATGAAGGGATGAATTCTGTGATAGCTGATGTAATCCAACCCTGGTCAGGACAGTAGACAGATCATGATCTCGTCCATATATCGAACATAACATAGTTATCATTACTCTGTACAGCCAAGATTTATGTGACTTCTTTGCTTGTGTGTTTTTACGCTGCTTTTGTTTTAATCAATCAGTGAATCATGCATATGGGGACAACAGAGGGCAGAAAGTCAAAGTCAGTCCTCCTCTCAGTCCCCAGGACCTGGACAGAGCGAGGGAGTGAAGCTAGGAAACCAAATGACAACAGTAGCAGGACTGACTCTACCATAAAGTGAAATGAATCAGCCTAAAATACACAGGCAGAGAAAAAAAAACAAACAAACAAACAAACTGGCAGTGTTGATAAAAGTATAAGTGTTTTCCCTGTTCCCTGTAGACTAATCTAACATCTCTGTGCAGTAAATGTAACACATAGTATCACAACTCCTTGTAAACAGATCAAATTCCAAGATCATTCCTTGATTAACGGGAAACACACCGTAGCCTCTTATAAAAGGGTCTGACAATGTCGTTCATTGTGACACTTAAGCTGAGAAGTCATCCAAGCGTCACATATTTAGAAAATGGGATGTGCCCGTGAGTGCAGTTTTCAGTCACATTTTTCCATTCGTTTGACAACAAGTTTATTTTTTTCTTTTTGTAGTAGCTCTGTTAGGTAATGGAGTTTACATAATGTGCCCCACCAAAATGTCGTCAGCAAACTGTTGGGAGAGAAAAGGAGAAGAATAACACAGTTGTTCCAAATCAATAGCCAGTTCTTCTGCAGGTCATGAGTAGCTCTGCTGATCACATGGTCCACTGCCACTGCCTTTAGGTGGAGGTGGTCCACTGCCACTGCCTTTAGGGGGGGGGGGGGGGGGGGGGGTCTCACTGGTTTGTTCACAGAACGTTCCACTTGTTCTTCAGGGTCAGAGCAACGTGGGCAAAGACGTATTCATTATGGAATCACAACGTATATCATGATTAGAACGGCGTCAGGTTTAAAACAGAGCCGTCGTTGTTGTTTTCCGAGCAGCGTTTCTTTCATCCACGTCGGTAGAGGTGACTTTCAGCAGCACACCAGCTGAGGAGGGACCTCCATGACTTAGCCTTTAAGCATGACCATTGTCTCCCCATCTGGTAAGGTAACTCCAGCCCAGAAATATTTCTGCTGAATTTCCCTTCTCGGCTGCACACAGAGCACGGCCCTGTGCGCTCCACGTCTGCTTCTATTAACAAACACAATATTCACCACGTCGCTCTGCGCTCTCGCATTATTACAGCATTTCGCATTCCCTTTGTAAATTCCCATCCAGACACGTCCGCTGCCAAGTTACATCGCATTCGTGTTTGGTGGCTGTAAAACACAGGATGTATTCTATTCTTTACAATTGACTGTACATGAACCACTGCAAACTAAGGAAACCCTGTTGGCTCATTGTAACCATGCGCTTATTGCTATGTTCAGTCAAGTAGAGCAATTAATATTTAATGCATTTCTAAAACTTTAGAAAACACCTGTCATGGTCGAGCAATGGAGCTAAGAGGGCGCCTGCAGCGCATAATATTTCAACAGAAACAACCACATCATCACTTCCTGCCTCTCCCTGTCAGAGCTAAACCTACTTAATACACGTTATTTGATTACCAGTTATGGCAAATACAATATTAATGGAAATGTGTTTGAGTCTTTATCGTGAAGCGTTCAGGATTTATCAGACAACTGAAAGTCCATACTGAATAATCTCGCTCAGTAAATGAGTTTTCGCTGAGTTTTCCCTGCGCTCTGAAAAATGACCGTTAAATAAAACACGTCCAAGTTAAAACTAAAAGTGTTCCCTTTCATAGACGGGACAATGTAGATTTAGGTGAAGGATTTCTCGGAATTGCAGGAAAGTGCTTTTTATGAAAAAGGGGATTTTCTGGGCAAGAACTCACCGTTCCCCTGCTCTCTAAGCACCAATCTCCTGCTTTACAACATAACACAGCCATGCTCCCATGACACCAGGAGAGATGAGTGTGTGGTCCCATCATCCACATACAGCACATTATGTGTCCCATTCTTTTACTTCCATCACATCACATGGCGCCGTTAAATCACTGACTTATTGTATTCTGAAATAGCGTCTCTCTCTCTCTCTCTCTCTTGCTCATGTTTTCCATCGTATTAAAATCACATTATGGCATTGTCAGCGGTGACAATGCAGCATCACTTCTGGGAGGTTTGATGCCGAAATCCATCCAACAGAACTCTGGCATGTTGAGGCAGGGCAAGCCTGTTATATTTAGTCAGACAGCAAGTCTACTGCTAATGAATGCTGCTGGCAGGGTGTCTGTGAGCCCTGAGGAGATTACAGTGAACACTAGTAGTATGTGTCCTCTGTGAGTAGGAGCGACACAGCAAATGAGACAGTGAGACAAGTGGACGTACACTGAGTGATGGAGACTTCAGTGCTAGACACTCTTTTGATTGTAAAGGCCGGGGCCAAATGACAAGTACCGTCAGCCGTGTAATCATCCTCCCTGGAATCATTCATACCTTTAAATACATACAGTGTTGTCCTTTACTCCGCTGAGGCAGGATTTCTGTTATTTATTATGATTTGGCTGTTTTGCTCACAGGTCTTTAGGCTATTATCAGCTAATAAACGGAGAGGTGCGGGGCTCGACAGTAACTGTAGAGTATGTGTTTGTTCCTGCTCCGCTGCCTCACACGAAGATCAGGTGATTATTCCTGCGAGCACATCGCATTCCCATAAATTGGTTGTATTTTGTCTTGTGCTGTTTGATCTATTCTACTAAACCCCTCCGCCCGCGCCACCCACCGTGGCCCTTGCGTCCTCTTTATCCGACTTGAGGAAGCTTAGTCCTTTTCATGCCAAGCACTGCGCATTAAAATACGCACGGACACATGGTGCTTGTGTATGCATACAAACAGGCATGCAACACACATGACCACATAAGCACATGCATAAACTTTATTTAACCCCGGGGCTTACTTATTTTATCTCAACTATTTCATCTGTTCTGACATGCAGGCATTGACCTTTAAATCAGATCAACTTCACGTCCATTTTCATTGAACGTTCAGGGGAAACCATGGGGCTTTTTGGATCCATTTTCAATGACGATTATGATGATGGTATTACTTCTTGATACAATAGTGTTCCTTCTTTAATTCTGTAAAGACACCTTGTTTGTGTTTCAGGGACTGACTTCCAGTGTAACACGCATATAATCCCAGTGAAGAACGAGGAGGGGGTGGTGATGATGTTCATCTTAAACTTCGACTACATTGTGGATGAAGGAAGTGACAGCTCCACGGAGAAGATAAGCCCCGCCTCCCCAACCAAGTCAGACCAAAGTGAGTATTCGATTTGTCTCTCTGCTGCAGCAGGATGTAGAAAGCAATGATATGGAAAATCGGACTGGTCTTTTTTTTTTTTTCTGCTCCGTTTTGTGAGATGTCACCTCTCCTAAACCAACTCACTCACTTAAAGGGCAGTTATGTAAATGGAGGCCTGTAACGGAGATAATTCATTTAAATAGCCCTCTACATCTGTTAAGGGCTCATTAAGCAGCGGAGCGTTTGATTCGGTTCCCTGTCACGCTCCGGGAAACTTCCTAACAAGTTGTCCGTTTTCATTATTCCCAGAATCAGAGCGTTATTTTTCAGCAGCACAATGGACTTTTACACATACAGCAGTAAAATAGTTGGGTGCCTGCTGGGATAACTTACATAACCTTATCTTGCTGGAATTGTAAGAATTCCTCATCTGTTTCATGCCTTTTTTGCGGAGCAGCATATACTGCACTCCTCATTTTTATTTAGGTGTGTGTCAGGAGGTGTAAATGTCAGCGAGACTTTCCTGCTCCTCCCTGATTGGGGGCACTCAACATCTCGTCTCTGACTGGGGCTCAGCTATCCACTTCACTCAGCGTGAATTCCTCCGAGGCACTGACAGTCGGCCTGTGCGCTACTGTGTGTATTTAAGCGTGTGCGTGCATGCATATGCAAAGACCTATGTGTGTGTGCGTGTGTGTGTGTATCAGAGCACTGGTGTCTGTTGCTAACATTGCTAATCAAAGCTGATTGCTTGTGACCAGGCTTCAGCGAGGGGACCTGTGGGTAGATGGGTAGATAAACATATGATGTGACTTCAGATTAGAGCCTGTCCTGACTACATGCACACATCACACTCTAAGCATGACCTTACCGTTGTCTTTGTCTTTGAGCAGCGCTCAGATAACAGCAGGGCAGGAGTTCCATGCTGTTCTTGGTTTGACATGGAATCAGACGGTTGCTAATTTTTCATATTGGCCATTTTTATTCTCGTATATTCACGTTACCATGAAATGTGTAAGAGCAACACATTAACAGCATTTAAACTGAAATGAGATTCGATTTTTTTGGCACTAGCACCCCATGCATTTAGCCCCTGATGCAACCCTTTCCAGGTTATCACGCTGTCAAATGTAGAAACCGAACAGAACCATACCCACCACCGGAAAGGATGAGGGAGCCATTTCCACATTGTCTGGTCCCATATTTTACTGCAGCAGCACCTGACAAGTGATTTTTGGACATTTTTGGGGGGAGGGTGTAATTATGATCCGGTGTCGACAGCAGGCTACGAGCCGGAAGGCATTAACCAGCACGACACTGAACCTGCAAGAGAGTAATCCCACTGTCCCCAAGCTGCCGTCAAAAACAGCACACTCAGCAAATGTTCTGTAAAGTCAGTGACGGGTTAATGGTGCATTCCCCTATAGCAAAAAGGCTTTATTTATATTTATGCTGCAGAGTAAAAAGCTTAACCTGACACTGATCAGTGGTTTATTACAACAACAGCTATAAACAACCATAAGGACAGAAAAGATTGAGCCACAATGTCACATTCATGGTAGGCAACATCAACGTCACAACGATTCCTCCATCCCGCACCCGCATCATTTAAATAATAAGCAGAGGCATTGCTGACACATTCTGTCTCGAAACAGTTTGAAGCTGGCAGCGCGACATAACGTTTTCTAGATGTATTGTACGCGCACACACACTTTAGGCAGAAAGACAATATCTGTTCAATCTGCTGGTTGGACACGGTTTCCACTTTCCATTTGCAAGGGCACGTCACTTTAATGGTAATAGGAGACGGCACTCTGATTGAGTTATTGCATGTTATGCCCAGAATACACCAATAATTTATTAAGAGGCTCAACCCTTCTGAAACACGTGTCTGACTTCTCAACCTTGTCAGTGCCCTTAAACCAGCACAAAGGGATTTGGGAAATGCTCTAAATGCACTTGAGCTTCGATGTGTGTAGATTGTAAAAAAAAAGATTTAAAAGTTCTTGACGTCTTAGACAAAACAACATGTCCATCACTAGATCTGTGGCTAAATATAAATGTTTGTTCCGACTGTTCCTATCGCTGGCACATTTTGTATAAAGGTATATAGATATATTTCTCTGAGACTAACATGTACAGTTAACTCAGAAGGCAGAAGGCACATGGTTTACCTGCAGAGAAGAGGCGGGGAGGTTGTCCACATCTCCTGCCAGCGCAGGATGTCGTTAGGGTTCCTCTCCAGGAAACTCGTTGAGTGTCACCGCTCTCAATGTGAGCCGCGATAGTTGTAACATCAGCACATTTGGCCAGGGAATGGAAACAGATGGCAGTGGCGTTACGTAAGGAGGGTGCTGAGCGATGGGTGCCACGCGAGTGAGGCCAGGTTCACTTCGCCGTCTTTCTATTGTTAATGAGCCAAAACTTTTTGCTCTGTCCCCAGAGGTCGGTAACATTTGCGGCTGCGTCCGTTCCGAAGATGCGGCTGTGCACAGGAAAATGAGGCTCCTGTCTCAAATCAATGAGGCAGAGAGAAGCCAACTGCACATCCTGTTCCTCATAGCCACCGAGGGGACATATATGCCAAATCAATAGTTTTTCACTTTGCTTTCTTTTTAAAGTTTAGAGTAAGATTCAAGACATTTTGGAAACCAGAGAGTCAACTAAACATTTGAAGCAGCACTAACAGAAAGTCTTGAATGAACAGACTTTTTCGGATTCATTTGGAGAAAGTACTCAGAGGCTCAAGCACATGTTTTAGCACCTGCTGTTCACAGTTTGTTTATCGTCTGACTGTTGTTTGTGTGATGGGTAGAACACATGTTATAAATCATCAGTCCAATAACAGATCAGGTCTTTTTTTTTATCACTTCTGGTTTTAGCTGAAGAGACTCATCAAACCATCAGTAATTACATACTTTGGGGATGCATGAATGTTTCAGTGCCGCTCAAGCAAAAACATTTCACGCAATTTCTTCTCAACTTTTAGGGAGGAGCAGATTCTTCCGCTTCCGCCAGGCCGCTTTGAGCCTAATGAACACTAACAAGCAGTCTCTTCCGCAAGAGGACCCAGACGCGGTGATGGTGGACTCGCCCAAAGAGAACGAGGACTCCGTGGCCCTGCAGAACTTCCCCTCACCCACCAAGAGCATTTGCAGTCCCATCGAGGCGAACGACACGCACGCCCTCATAAGCTCCAGCCGCCATTCTTCCCAGGCGAGCGTCGGTCCTGAGCCACTTGACCATTCATCCCCTAAACTCCCCTGGGAGAAGCTGTACCAGCCGGAGGCGCACCAGTCCTCCACCTCCCTGTCGAACACCTTCCCCAGAGGCAGCATCAGCAGCATGAGGCGAGCCTCGTCTGTCCATGAAATTGAAGGCTACAGCTCCAATTCCAAAAGCATTTTCAGGGAGCGACATATGAATGAAGGTATTTGAATCAAAACTGTTCACAATCTGAGGCTAGTGGACCAATGCATCGCATTAAATCCAAGTTTCCATTAGAAGGCTCATCATTGTTATCACAACCATGAAATGAAACTGAAATTTTCTCTATATGTGGCTTGTTAAAATATTCATCCTTTACTTTCTCTGTCCTCACAATGTGTGTGGTCACCATGCATTTTCAGCCCACAATTTAATTGCTTGTTTTGGACACTGACATTCAAACGCCAACAATCAGCACAAATGCTCCTCATAGATTCCCCACTCCAGTTTCTGACATTTTGAACAGACTCATCATGCTTAACTATGTGAAATGATTGTATGCTCAGGCCATTGGAGTGGCTCTGTCACATCAGCAGCAGACAGTGAAACCACAGAGGGAGGATGTCTCCCAGCTGAATAGCATTTAACTAAACCAGCAGGGACACGTGACTTTATTATGTGGTGTTATAGCCCCAAGTTAAACTAAGCTTTAATGATAATTAGGAAATTTTGTTTTAGTTCTAGTGGTGTTAGAGAAAGAGAGAGCGAGAGAGAGTAGTCTTTGACCCTTACCTCATTTGTCAGGTTTTTAAATCTGTTTATTTAATATTTATTAATGTCTATAACTGCTAAACAATCTTATGTTTAATAATCTTTTTGTGATACTTTTGTATAAAAAAATGATTAGTGTTATTAGTTTTCCTGTATAATTCTGCTGTGCCTGACAGCATGTAGTCAAACACACCCAGATATTCTGACTGTCTGGGCATTAATGTGACTGCTGTCTGTTTTGGAACCACCAGGCCCTTTTAATCATGTGAAGTCCAGCCTGCTTGGCTCTACTTCTGATTCAAACATCAACAAGTACAGCACCATCAACAAGATCCCCCTGATTGCACTCAACTTCTCTGAGGGGCCTGACAAAAAGACTCACTCTCCACCAACGTCCGAGAACACCATCATCGCACCAAAGGTCAAAGACAGAACCCACAACGTCACGGAAAAAGTCACGCAGGTGAGTCAGGACGTTTCACACCATTGCAAATATGAACATAGGTTGCACAGATGCTCATTTTTAGCGCCCATTAAGACAAACTGGGCTTCCATTTTTCCACTGGTCGTGTTTTCCACATAGCGCTGTTTGCAGTTGTTGTGGGTGAGCTGGCAAAAGGACAATGTCCTCATGACTGCGCTAATGTCTGCTTATGTTGTCACTGGCTGCAGTGCCTCCAAGGAAGAGCGTGACACTCATTCGCAGCACACATGTGCCAGTGAAATGTCTTGCCGGCTGTCTGCGTCCTGCCCTCATCAGCAGTGGAGCGGGGACGTTAAAAACAAGAGGGGAAGGCTAATTGCAGATAAAGTCAGGACGATATTGACAGAGGAAAAAAAGGTCAAATTCTCACCCATCAACATCAGACATGGATAAAAGGGAAGAATGCTCGATAATGAAAGTGCATGTTCATAACACCTCAGTAGACAGGACTCCGTTCTCCTGCTCAAGGACAGCGCAGCAGGCACAGCACTTCGGATAATATGGCTGAAGGGTTATCTTGTAGCAGAATTCCCTGGTTGACTGGACGAGCATCACAGCTGATGCCAACTTACCAAGGACAGGAAGGAGTGCAGCTACAGAATTCATCACTGTCTCAAATTTAAGCTGCAAAAATACCCACAATTCATCAAGTCAAATGGAATAGAAAGGGTATATGCGTGCGTTTTTTGGTAGGTCCAAAAATATGCCGTGTGTAGGTGACACCATGAAACGATAACAAGACGAGCAGCCGAGCATAAGAGAGGCCCAGAAACCTTCTATTCAAACACACAGCTTTCTCATTCATAAATGAAGACGAACCATCATGGTGATTAAATACTCCTCTTCCCCGCTGACTTTGGTTTTGGAGTTTGGAGCCACCGCTGAGATGTGAACACTGCATCCACTTCCTGACTGCTAGCATGGGGAAATCTATAATTCATGTGCTGAAGATAGGGGATGTGCAGAATAGAAAGACCCACCACCCTCGTCCTCGCTCCTGCGCTGTTTTCCGCCATAAGAGAGCCTCTCTCTCTGCCTTTGTCTGCCACTGCTTGTTAAGCCCAAAACAGGGGATGGCTCAACCTCCCCTGGCACACTGAATAATTTACCCCTGCACCCAGGGTTCATGTGGTGAAATTAAAACAAATGTTGGCTCACTAAAATATTTGACTAAGATGTCCATCTGTGCCCTTTTCTTCACTTCCTCATCTGGATGTGGAAGCGTTTCGACATAATTTTAACTTTTTAGAAATGTAGTCTGTAACATGATGTCCGTGGTGATGTGACATTTGTCATTTGCCCCATTAACGCCAAAAATAGCAAGTATACGCTGATTTTTACTGTAGAGGAATTTGCCTTTCTGTGTTCTTTGTCCCGGTCACAGACGCACTGAAAACTGAGACTTTCTCTCTCACCCTTCTGTCTGCCCACAGGTCAAATTTGTGCAGTCCCCAAGGTGTCGCGTTTCTTTCATTGCCGATCAGAGCCGATTAAATCTCATGTCTACACAAGAGTAATTGGACCCAGAGTGAATGCAGATTGATTGTATTTCCATTGCAGACAAAAGTCGAGTTAGCGGGTGCTAGTGGGTTTTTTACTAGAGGAGAACAAGCCATCAGCCACTTAAGTGAGGGGGTCCCAATTACTGTGAGATAAGTCCTTGAAGAAAAATACAGTCAGCACCAATGAATGTACAGAAGATAAACCTTATGTATTGTCCATCCTGACAAGGATTCTCCTGAGATGGGACCAAAGGGTTTTCCTCACAGCTCTGACTCTCTCCCTCCACTCCTCCCACAGGTGCTGTCGCTCGGAGCCGACGTCCTGCCCGAGTACAAACTCCAGACAGCCCGCATTGACAAGTTCACCATTCTCCACTACAGCCCCTTCAAAGCCGTGTGGGACTGGCTCATCCTGCTGCTGGTCATTTACACAGCAATCCTCACCCCCTACTCGGCTGCCTTCCTCCTCAACGACCAGGAGGAGCAGAAGAGGCGTGAATGCGGTTACTCCTGCAGCCCCCTCAACGTGGTGGACTTAATGGTGGATATCATGTTTATCATTGACATCCTCATCAACTTCAGGACGACTTACGTAAACCTGAATGAGGAGGTGGTGAGCCATCCAGCTAAGATAGCGATCCATTACTTCAAAGGCTGGTTCCTTATAGACATGGTGGCTGCGATCCCCTTTGACCTTCTTATCTTTGGCTCAGGATCAGATGAGGTATGTCATCTCTAATGCATATATATATATTTTTTTTCTCCCAGGGAGATTTACTGCACATTACCCGGCCATGCTTGCACAGTTATCCATTTACTAAGTCCAGACTTGTGCCCCTGGGCCACTACTTACAGCCTGAATCGTCCTGTCTCGGCTCTGAAAGGATTACTTTAAATTGCATGTTGTTGTTTTTTTTCTTTTTTTTTTGTTGTTTTTTCCTTTTTTTCCCTTTTTTTGAATGGCCCTCATTCTAGAATACATTTACACGGATTAATGGCTTACCAAATGGCAATCAATGATGCATTTATGTGAGGAGCGGGCCAGCAGGGCTGTGTGCGCAGCTTACATGCAGATGTGAGATGGCCATTGGTAGGCCGGCTGCCAGGCGTCCTGGCTTGTTTGTTGGTAGGATATGTCCCCTCAGGATCTGGACCCACTTCAGTGCTTTATCGTGCTTTGTAGGCACTCCATTACACCAGAAAAGCTCCTGATTATAAACCATAATCATCTTTTCCACCATTGCTGCTGCTGCTGCAACTGCTGAGTCACTTCAGTGAGTGACAGCAAATCAAAAAGGACTGGACATTTATTTCTCTGGCGGGATGATAAAAAAAAAAAAACTTCAAACTTTTCTTACAAGTGATTCATTGGCTGTTCAAGACCCTGAACTTTTTGTTTCAATTTGATAAATTAACTTAGGTTAAAAAACAGTCTGGTCTATAAATAGTCATATACTGTGATAACATGGGGGATACATCACTTCTAATAATAGCTTGTTGTTCATAGTTTTCACAGTGAGCACACAGAGTCCTGTCAAAGGCAACCGAGATGGCAGCAGATTTTTTTTTTCCCCACAAGGTTCATTTAATTTAGCAGCTCAATAAGACGGTTTTAACCCACGAGCACTTAGGTAAACCTTCTCATCAAGAGCACCCAGTATATTTTAAAATCATTTCCAATCAATGTGCGGCCGCTTTCAAAACAACTTACCCAGAAAATTGAACATCTGTGAGAGCCATTATGTAAAATTGGCACCCAGCAGCGTTTTGTTCATGGTAATAATAAAAACAATTATAGAATTATTCCAACAAAAGATGCATTTCAAACTGTGTCACTGTGAAAAGGAACTTGAGTGCTTTGTCCTCACACAACCCCGAAACGATGTTCCCATTAGGGAGGAGCAGAGGCGGGGGCTGCACAGCAGTATTATGTCATTACTCGGGGATGCAGGTGCATTTAAGACTGAATTTTACAGAATCCTACGTGCTTGTTGCTTCAACTAATATTCAGAAATATACATAATAAAACAATACAGAAACTGTTGGATAGATTTTAAGCTCAAATGTTAATTAAACTCGCAAAAGACAAGCTTGATTATTGAGAAGAGGATTGCGCCAAAAACGAAATGTGTAACAAAGTACATTTACTTCGTTACTTTTTCTTTTCTATTGTTTTTATTTCTGTTTAAAACTTGGGTTGGTAAGTACTAATCCAATTCCCATCTGTCCTGTTTGTTCAGACCACCACTCTGATCGGCCTGTTGAAGACAGCCAGGCTCCTGCGACTGGTGCGAGTAGCCAGGAAGCTGGACCGCTACTCCGAGTACGGAGCTGCCGTCCTCATGTTGCTCATGTGCATCTTTGCGCTCATCGCCCACTGGCTGGCCTGCATATGGTACGCCATTGGCAACGTGGAGAAGCCTTACTTAGAGCACAAGATTGGCTGGTTGGACAATCTGGGCGTCTCCATTGGAAAGAGATACAACTGCAGCGACCCCAGCTCTGGGCCCTCCATCAAGGACAAGTATGTCACAGCACTGTACTTCACCTTCAGCAGTCTGACCAGCGTGGGCTTTGGGAATGTTTCCCCAAACACCAACTCAGAGAAGATTTTCTCCATCTGCGTCATGCTGATTGGCTGTAAGTATGTCGCTGCCTTTTGCCAGCGTTTATTTGCTTTGTGCAAAACTGGTCTTTTTTTATCTGGTGTAGTACTTGAAATAAATCCTGCCCAATATCATTCATTCAAGTTCACCGTGTTTCTCTGTGAGTAGAGGCAGCACAAAAGCGGAGTCGTTTTGAACTCACCTCATTTATTGACCCTTGTTTGGGTTCCAGCTCTGATGTACGCCAGCATCTTCGGAAACGTCTCCGCCATCATCCAGAGGTTGTACTCAGGCACGGCTCGTTATCATGCTCAGATGTTGAGGGTCAAGGAGTTCATCCGCTTTCACCAGATTCCCAACCCGCTGAGGCAAAGGCTGGAGGAGTACTTCCAACACTCGTGGACCTACACCAACGGCATTGATATGAACACGGTAAATACAAATCCATGCACCCGCAGTATATGCCACTGTGACTGGTTAGCATGTAGCACCAGGAACAGAATAATTCTTAATGGTCTTAAAATGCAATATTCTAAAAGTCATTTTCTTTCCCTTGTCTGCTTTTCATCTGGATTAACTTCTCTTCATTGGTAAGAGCAGGAGGTACAGTTTTAATTTTTTCATTCATAAATGATTTGCTGTTGCTCCAATGCTATAGTCTTCTACAGTTTCATCGTGCTAAATATGCTTATTATACTTTTGCATTTAAAATTGCTACCTATTATTAGCTACTGACTTCCATCTGAAATCACGTTTGCAGTATTTTGTTAGGTTTGTCAAATTTGCTGTAAATTAACTTTGTCTTTTGCAAATTACATTCCCCTTATAAATAAACAACCTTTATTGGTAAGTGGTGGTCTTAGAGGTACATTTATAAAACTGTACTTGTTTTAAAAAAAAAACAGCTTTTTGTCATGTCAGTGATATTGCATTCAGTGAATGATTTCCTTCAACATGGATGCATGTAAAGTCTAGATTTAACCCTTGATTCCTATAAACAAATGGGTGCAGGGTATAAGAACTGGGCTTCCATGTTGAATCCATCACACATTGTGTCTTTAGTACAAGTGACAGTTATGTCACATAGAAATGTTTTACAGTGGTATGCAAAAGTCTGGGCACCCTTGTCAATTTCCACTATTTTCTTTTATAAATCATTGGGTTTGGATCAGCAACTTCATTCTGATTGATCACATTTCTTTCTGTTGGAGTGCCCAAATTTTTGCACCTGTGTAATTTTCTTTTGTTGCTTATTGCATATCTTCTGTTAATCCAATAAACCTAGTTTCACTTCTGAAATATTACTGTGTCCATCAGTTTCCTGATAAATCAGAATGAAGTTGCTGATCCAAACACCCAGTCATTTATAAATGAAAATAATGATTTATGAATTGTCAGGCGTGCCCAAACTGTTGCATATCACTGTATATGAAAACCACACGATAACAGCAGTTTCTTCATCGGATATTTTCCTTATCATACCATATCCTCTCCTCTGGGCTGCTCTCTCAGTAAAAGCACATCAACGCAAAACATGTGCTGCCCACAGTGTCGACTGGGTTCTAAATCCATCATCTAAATGCATCTCTTTGGGGGAAAAAAACATCTCAGACATTCTCTCTGCACCACAGGTGTTAAAAGGTTTCCCCGAATGCCTGCAGGCAGATATCTGCCTTCACCTCAACAAGAATCTTCTTCATGACTGCAAAGCGTTCCAGGGCGCCACCAAAGGCTGCTTGAGGGCCCTGGCCATGCGCTTCAAAACAACGCACGCCCCTCCTGGAGACACGCTGGTGCACGGCGGCGATGTTCTCACTGCGCTCTACTTCCTGTCGCGCGGCTCCATCGAGATTCTGAAAGACGACATTGTGGTCGCCATTCTGGGTAAATATGATCCCTTGTTGGTTACTTGTTAATGCCATGTTGACACCTTCAGTGTTGATGAGGGGGGACTGTGAAATGTAGAATGAGTACCTTGAGAGATTCCCCTTGTTTTCTCAGAGTCATCAGTATCATGAATGTAGTGGCAGCCTCCTCACTTGCACTCTAAACTTACACCATCCTCTTAGAGGTGTGAACAACTGCAAATGTCGCCTCTCAAGTTTTCGAAGCTGACTGTGTGTTGAATGTCAGCATCCAACATGTGGAGACAAAGTAAAAACCCTTGTTTTGTCTGAGTGATATTAAAGTCATAGCTCTCCTAGGTTTTGGAAGTATATGGGTTCTGAGGGGGCTGCAGCACCCCTACTGATAAGAGGCTGTAATCGCAAGAAAAAAGATTGCCTATAATTTTTATATTTCTATCATTTCCATTTGATTTAATTTCACTGGTATTTTCTCTGTAGCTTTTGTTATTCACCATTGTGGGATGTGGCATAGATAATGTGATAGACATGCTGGTCATACTGGGTCAGATCTTAGAAGCAAATATATTTTTTTTATTTTGCCTGTTGCAGCGTAAAATGTGCTAACACTGGTGTAGAAAGCATACGTTTCAGATCAGTGTCTCTGCTCTATTGTCAATTCACGGAACATGGTTTTGGAAACATAGGACTTCCCAATCTTAATGCGGTGTCTAAAAATGGGAACAAAAACCAATAGATGACGCCTTTAATGCACGTGGTAGTATTCCAACATTGATCCGATCACATCACAGAGTGAACTTTTATGATGTGGGTCCTTTTTCCCAGCAGCTAACCCGCGTCACGTTCACACACTTTGACAAGAATAGCAAGGTGCACCTGCTGTTCCCCCCTCATTTCTGTCCCCTGGGCTACAGGGCTGCTCATGTGACAAGTTTGAGACTCTGACATTTCTATTAAGTGGCTCAGTGAAAGGTTGTTTGGCAATTTCAAAGACCACGGTGAAATAGCTGCTGCGTTTTTGACAGCACATGGAAATGGCAGCAAAAACAACTGCCAGCTCTAAATTCATATCTCTGCTTTGTAATATACTGTAGTAATAGCGAATACAGAATACCCATTACTCTTATTAGAGTAATTAGCATTTATATTTTTCTTGACGGGTGAACCACAACCAGGTGCTACAGGCCAAGCCTGGATTAAACCTGCCATTATTCATGAGATGAATGCTCTCCAAAGCTGCACCTGACAGAATGGGGTTTAAGCTTAGCAAAAGCTGCTGCATCACACAAAACCCATTATTAACAAACACACTGGGAAAGTCACCGATCTCATGCAAATAAAACCATTACACTTGATACTACTATCAAGCACCCCTCAGCACCGTTTGCATGTGAGGGACTCGTATGGCGTATGACGGCGTTGGATGGGAGAAGGCAAATGTCCTTTTTAGTTGCTTTGGATAATCTCCAGAGGTTTTTTTTTTTTTTTTTGCTGCCAGCCCTTGAGTAAACGAAAGTGGATGAACTTGGAAAGACAACAAGAATCGAGAGGTTTTGGCTCTAAGGACCGTGCCGACGCCATGTTCCGCCTCCCGCCTTCTCTGCCCAGGCACCAGCCCTCGCCTGAATGTTCCAGAGATGTTTCTGTTGTTGAAGCGGAGAATCTCCTGCTGTGCTTTGTATGTGAAAGGCAGCGTCTGGAGACTGGTCCAAGTTTTTCTGGCATTTTTCAGAGTTCACGTCTTTTATCAGCTTTTAACGAAGGGAGGTGGTGGTCACCCAACAGCCCTGCAGCGATTGTGATGATGGTAGCATTGTGCCGCGGGTGAAGAATTGCCCTCTTACACTGCCGTCCAAGCTAATGACAATCTAAATCCTTGTAGTGGGAGCTGTGTGTGGAAAGAGATACACCACACTGCGTGAGGTTGTCCTCTGTGGTAGAAAGGTGTCCGGTGCGTGCTGTGAAAGGCAAACTGGCCGCCAACATATCATATCTCTTTCACTTCATCCCCCGCTTAGTGGTGGCATTTCAGTGAACCCAGGGACCAACGAGGGGATTTTTCACAATGCCTTTTTAAAGAGGACCCCTTTTTCTTTGCTTGCTGATAATTTGAAATCTCACAATTACCAAGAATATTTCCAGAGAACCGGCTTCATTATGTGACAGCCATTATTATCAACACGAGCTGCTCCCTTTGAAGTGCCCAAGTAAAGTGTGTCAGTCACAATCAAACCCTCCAACATCAAAGATGCTACTCGCTAAGTGGCAATTGCTCGGCATTAACGATGGATCAAAGATGGGAAGATAACTGATGTGCTGCGCCTTGGGAGAATATCTACACACAGCGGAGAGCCTGTTTGATTTTCATTATCCGCAAAAACAAACACGTCTGCTGCCCTTTGGTGAGAGCCTGAGGAATTGAAGCGTCCCTGTAGAAAACACAACATAGATTCCGCTCCGACTTATTGTAAAAGTCTTTGCAGATAAAGCCTCTCCAAATTCCCAGTGAACCTTCGAGAAGATTTATTGTGTTTGTCACTACTAGGGAAAAATGACATCTTTGGAGAAATGATCCATCTGTTGGCCAAACCTGGGAAGTCCTGCGCTGACGTGCGAGCTCTGAGCTACTGTGACCTGAGCACTATTCAGAGAGAGGATCTGCTGGAGGTGTTGGACATGTACCCGGAGTTCGCCGACTGCTTCTTCAACAACCTGGAGCTGACCTTCAACCTCAGAGACGAGTCCGCCAAGGTAGATCACGCTGCACTGAAGTAATCAAATCATCAAATCAATTTGGATTTGTACCAGTGCAGTGGCCACTCTAAACAGCCCTGTTTATGGTCTGCTGGTCTGCTGGTTTGCTTGGCCGGGGTTAATGCTTCAGAGCTATTTTAGAGCTATTTTTCTGTTCATTGTACCTTGTTGATCTGCAATGGATCTCTTAAGCGTTGAGGTCTGTTAACCATTGAAACAATCTTCTCAACCTTTTCCAAATAATTCAATACAAAGCATTGTCACAACAAAACAAACATGCTCTTACGTTGAGGAAACATTGCTGAAGAGGTGATTCTATCAATGTTGTTGCTCGTGTCAGTTAGATATAGTTTAATAAAAAAGAATCCGATTATCTGGCAGCAATTTTGACCCCCGGTTTGACCTCATTGTAACCTCTGCTCTAGTTTATCCAACAACATAGAAGACTTGTTTTACACATAGCGCCAACGGCTTTATTTAGATTTTTTCTTGTGGACAAATGGAGAAATGGTACAATGTGAATGAAGGGCTGGATCAATGTTGAAAGTATTTAAATGTTGAGAGAACTATGTCTTCAGTCTGCCTACATCATCGTGTTTTGGACGTTTTTATATCATTTTATAATGACCATGAACAGCCATTTAATTACTTCATTCATTCTTTAGCTGAAATAGATTTGAACTCGCTCAATTTTGTAGGCCTCCAGTTCCCAAGACTGCGATTCAGATGGCGAGGGCACTAAGAGCATGAAGAGAAGGATCTCCTTCACACCAGATATTTCTGCGGGTGAGTACAAACTCTCTGCCTGCACAGCTCAGCCTTGTTGGGCTTGGTGGTTGTAGATTTGTTCGTCACGTGTTATTGTTCACAGAGCGTTGCTCGCAGAGAACATCTACTCTCTGTGGACTAACACACAGTGTTATTCCCCTAACTCCTGTTAATTGCCATCCTACAGGGGAAAACAAGGAAATGGTTAAAGATGTGGGAGGTGAGCGGGAGTCGAACTCGTGCCTAAAGACTTGCTCAGGAGTACTGGGTCCCTCCTCACCCAATCCCCCAGTCCTGGACTCAGAGCTGATTGTCAGAGACAGCCTGGAGAGACATGCATCCTTTGAAGGTATAGATCTCCTTTTACTAATGAGCTGTAATTATTTATAGTTAATTAGGGTTGTTATACATTCCTGTGAGGTACATGCATTGTGATTCAGGGAAGACCACAATGCCTTTATTACTGCCAAAATAACACAATCGCTGGTTGACATAAAGGGCATAGCTAAGAGATTTAAAACTGGTTCACTGTGAAACAGAGAGAGACTCACTTGACGCTGACATTACAAAGAAACGCTGGCCTGCATTTATTCCACAAGTCAATGTGGTTGCAAAATTGAAGGTAATAAGAAGCTTTTTGCTTTTTCACCAAGTGCTACTGTTGGTCTGGACCCAGAATTAGCAGCAGCGCTGGGCTCCACAGCGCTGAGGCATGAGCCCATTCCCCAGAGCTGAATCAAAACAATGGCTTGATATAATCATTATCCAATTTTTTTGTGCAAAGCAAAGATGGATAGGCTTTTCTTATTTGTCTGCCATGCAAATCAACAAGAGCCAATCCACTGACCTATTTTTCAGCAATACACACACGACAATGACCATTAACAAAAGATCAACCATGTTTGAATCTATTCGTTTCAGATATGTACAGCACTCGTCTCTGTGCAAGAGGGCAGAACTTTGAAGACATGTGATGTTGTGCAGTACGCTTCATAGGGATGAGCGGCTTAAGTTTCTTCAGTAAAACAAACAAGGGAGAGTGCTGTGCTTCTCTAGGGATCTTAAATATAAAGTGGCCCTCAAGTACTCAAACTCCAAACACACCACAAACCACAAAACATAACAGCAAATAAGATAAAGCAGCATGATTAACTTCTAACAGAAGAATGAAGGCACTATCAACGGTAATGAAAGAATAATCAAGGCTTAAACGTTGGCATTTCTGTTAAATATGTAAATTCCATGAACCCTTATGACATAGGTTCAATGTAAAGGCCCCCAATTGATGAAGTGTTTAAACTTTTGCCTTTATTCAGCATGATAGAAAACATGTCAATGCATTTTACCTTTTGCATTGAACTTATATAATGAAGCTAGATGAATTGATTTAATTGAATATATAATCAAGCATTATTATTATTGTTTGAAGGCTCATCACTCCTGTTCGTCCTGAACAGGGACGTCCTGTTCACGGGTTTGGCGAGTTGTTGTGTTTTTTAATTAACACTGCGTTTCCTAATTGCTGTTGTACTTCGTGATTCAATGCAGCATTTGGCCCTCATGGGCAACCGTAAAACACACCACAATAACAACAAAAAAACATTCCACTTTCCCTAAGTGCCCATTTGTAAATCAAAGGCTTTTTGTCGGGACATACCGTTTCCCTTTGACGGGACTCAGTAGACAACTCATAAAAGCAGACCGTTTTTTTTTTTCAGGCTTTTGTTCATTTCTCCGTCTCTGTTTGATGGGAGAGGTAAGTGCGTTCCCCGGCGAAGGCACACAGAGCAACAGCCAAGGAAGCTCATATCTGTAGGGCTCATCGTGGTCGTACAAAGCCTCTGGCGCAGACTTCCACACAAGATAGTGTAATCAACAGACCAAACCATCTGTGTGTTTAAATTCACAAAAGAGGCTCAACCCATATCACTGGACAACCAGCTGAATTCCACCGGGTGCTCGGCAGAGATAACAACACGGCTAGTTTGCTACTGGGAAACACTGCATGAATGATTCTCCCCTAGTGCAAGAGCTTGATGGATTACAACATCAGAGCAACGCACGGCTCTCCTGTTTAGATTAATTACATCCTATTTTTGTGTGATTTTCTTATTTTTTATTTTTTGGTGGGGGGGGATTGCGGGTGCGTAGGGATGACGTTGTTTCCAGCCCACGTGAGGTTCTAAAGCATGTGCGTGTTGGTTTGGCTGTTTCCAGATCTCTGCTGTGATAAATGGGCCGGTAAGAAGCCCGCAGACTACCTGGATGAGTCAGCACAGTTCCAGGACCTGAGAGAGGACGATAATTCTGCCAGCGAAATCACCTACGGAGAGGTGGAACAGCGCTTAGGTCAGCTGCAGGAGCACTTAACCAGGTACGTATTTTTAGAGTCAACATGCAGGAGGTTGGCCCTAATTTGATTTTTCCATAAACTTTAAATGAACCTTGATGATACTCGGGTTCACTATTTTGATTTGGGTTATGCATTATCTGAAACATGTGAGTTGGTCAACACTTCGGGTCTTTGTAGGAAACGTTGGCCAGCTTGGTCACAATGATAGCTGACCTATCGGCTCATGAGCAGCATTTCAGGAGCTTCTATAACACACTAGAAGATAGAGAACATTTAAAAACAGATGGTATGTCTCCCTTGCTATATGTAGTTCCCATGTTTTGTCTCACTGAAATAGGGAAATAGTTTCTTGAAAGTGGATTTCCACCACTTTATTATTATGGCATTGCAACCTTATGGCATTAAAAAAAAATAAAGACCCTGTAAGTCTTTATAATGACAAACTCTCTCCAAATAATGACTGAGTATCCCATTAAATAAGAAACACATGACTGTGTGTTGTTTCCTCGCAAGTACCAAGGCAACTGAAACAAACTGGGGTGAGGCAAAGCTTAGCAGATCTAAATGGATCTGGATCATTCTGAAATCTTAGTAGTTCAGGAAAAACAATGAAACCTTACCTTAACTTCACCTGGCTCACTGACCCTAATCCATGGCTTCCCAGCTCTGCCCCTCCTGCCCTCAGTCAGTAATGAGCTTCCACACCATTCTCACCAAACCAGAGGATATTTCATTCATATATTTCTGACGTTTTATTGTTTAAGTCAGGCGACCCATATGTCAGCCTGAAACTGTGGTGTGTTTCCCACTCTCTAAAGTCGCTGTTGATAAGTGTAAACAATCACCAGACCCGCCACCTGATCAAGTAATAATATCATCAGGTCACTTGCAGGCTAAACAATCTGAAAACAGTTTAAATACATGCAGATTGATAAAGTTGGAAGTCAGTGTGTGCAGGGAGGGGGAGGGGAGAGCACCTCCACCTGCGCAGCATGAGCAATCAGCGCAGGTGAGAGCTGATTGCTCCTCAGCTTATAAAAGAAGCTGCCACAGTGTCAGAGTGGGACACTCTGACCACAGACACAGAGCAACCCAGACGCACAAGAGACACTGAGCTGTGCAGAAAGAACTGAACGTTATGTTTCGCACCTGGTTTCTGAATATTGTGTTGAGAGTTGTGGTGGTTTGTTTCCAGTGGAAACATCTACTGCCACACTTACTACGCTTGAAGCGTCTGATGATTTTGCTGAATCAATGCGCAGTGCATTGTTCACTCACTGCTGAGATTTGTCTTCATCTTCACAACCCTCCGTTGTTTGGAAAAATAAAACTTGATGTCCTCCTCAAAGTCATTCTCTAATTGTGGTTTTAAAAGACAAGGGGGTGTACAAGTGCATGTCTCTGGTGCTTTATCAGCTGCAGTGGGGGAAAGAAAGACAGAGTTGAGTCCAGAAAACCCAGTGTCATGCACCTCTAGGGCTTGATTTGCTTTGACACAACTCCCAGTTTCCCATTGTGTACACTGTCACAGTGAGGGCAGGGCACATTTCAACACAAAGCATTTCAAATCAAACATCTCTGGTCAGCCATCAGACATGTGCGGGGACTGAATAACCAGCCTGTGCAGACTTATGTAAAAATACCCTTTTGGCTGTCAGGGCAGAGCAATTTGAAGTAACAGAATAAACTGTATAATTACTCTTATTAATTATTGTACCAGTGCATGTAGTTTATTTTTGTTTTATTTATTTTCTGAAGTTGTCACCTCCCACACTGCAAAAAAAAAGCAAGTTAAGTGTCCACAACCATCACTGGCAGCGTGTGTAGCTCTGCTGCGATAATTTGCATGAGTGGGTGGAGGAGGAAGCTGGCAGGAGCTGTTGTTGGAGGCTGGATCTGCTGGAAGCAGGATGTACCAGTGTGAAAGCAGGACATATCAAACATGAGAATAAATCAGTGCGAAAGGATAGTTTGTACAGTTTTAAAGTGTAGCGATCAGAACGTCGATACCTCCCTCCCTCCATCCATCCATCCAGCCAAAACTACTCATTGAGACTGGCTCTCGTGTGTTTTGCCGTGTCTGGCCACGGTTCCACTGACACACCTGCAAGTCAGCATGGAACCTGAAATAGACACACAAATGAACAGCAGGTGGTATTTTTAGCTGGAATTATCACAGACGGAGACAGACAGCATCGCCGTGCCTGAAACTCGGGGCTGCCTCATTACTATTTAGCTCAAATAAGACATTTTATCCACTGCACTCTGGCGACCTTGTTTTTTTTATCCCCCCCTCTAATGCCCGCCTGGCTGCAGGATGAGCAACACAACTCTGTCATTTTGTGGGGTTTTTTTTTCTGGTTTTGACAAGTCAGAAAGGAAATGACAGGAGGAAAAAATGTTTGTGTAGGAGTTTCCTCAACAAGTCCATACAAATAACCACGAAAACTGTCCTTCACACCTGCGATGGAATATTTGTGAATCAGACATTCCCTAGAAAACAAACGCTGCCTCTGTACGTGGGAAATTTGTGCACACAGCCAATTTAAAATTATCCATATCTGTGAAATGGGATGCTGGTAATTAGGAGGATCAGAATTATGTGTTGTTGCCTAAATATAGAGCTTGGATGAAACCGGGTCATAATAAGATGACCAGACGTGTGTGAGACAGTCACTTCCATTCACACCTCCCACACAAAGCTCATTATCACTCCTAGCAGGAGCAGTGTCTTTTGTCTACTGTTCTGGCAAAAAGTGTCTCCATGCCTTTAACCCTGGCCTCAATCGGCCGCTGTGGAGGAGCAGAAGCGCCATCTAGTGCCCAGCACAAGCACAGCCGACGCCTTCAAATCAGCGGTCTCGTAAACTCACTTTTGCTGGGATTCATTTTTCTCTGTGTCGCTCTCTTCCCTCTTCGAGGCTGGAGTCTCAGCTGATGTCAGACATTCAGACCATCCTGCAGCTGCTGCAGAGACAGCCGACGCTGGGGCCTCCGGCCTACAGCACTGTGACTGCCAGCCCAGACTATCACAGACCTGCTGTGAAGGTTCAGCCAGTCGCTCTGCCCGCAAACCATTTTTTCAGCCGTACAGCAACTCAAGTAAGGATGGTGTCACTTTATTGTATTTAATGAGTCAGGTTATTTCTGCACATACACATGAGACATTCAGCTGGTGTTACAATCATCAGTCACATCGCTCCAAGTCATTAGTGATGTTCAGGGGGAAAATCAGGCCGTCTCTATAACCTTATAAGCTCCTGCTGTTTCACGTGGCTCTGCTCGTACCTACTTTACACTGTGATACAGTGATGAGCGTCCTGATGGTTTGACTGGCACGGCTCTTGCAATAAAGCTCGAATAATCACAGGAAACATTCTGAGGCATAAGTTTTACGATTTTCAACTTATCTTAGAACATGTTACATTTCTATAAGAGGAGCAGCTGTGTAAGTCACTGACTTCACAAACGTGTGTTAGTCTCGTGAGTGCATTAACTGAACAGCACCTCGATGAAATCCTTTTCAAATCAAGGACTGATGTTCAGACTCTCAAATTTTTAAAAAAAAGATGAGATTTGAATTCTCTTGAGTCCAAGGTCTTTGATGGTGTTTTTGGCCTCTGAACATGAACATCTCAAGGTTGCCCTCAGGGAATTTCTATGAGTTTAGAACTGGACTAAGATTGATTTAGATTTCTGAAGGTCAAAGGTCATGGTGACCTTAAGTCATGAATCCTAAAACTGCACTTGATGGTGAAGGCAAGTAGAGTAAAGCAAGTTGTTCTCTGCCGCTCTCCTGTTAAGGGCCCCAACCACCAACCGGAGAGCGTCATTCAGGAATCCAAAGACTCTCTGTCGAGCTTGGCCAACACGAATGCACCCATGGAGGACAGCCTTACAGCAGTGGTCGTACAAAGACAAACAGAGCCACAGCCGCAGCAGCAGATACAACAGATCACAGGGCATCAACAGTCTACACTGATCCTTCTTCAGACTGAAACGTCCTCCTCCTCTTCCTCCCAATCTCCTCCCGACTCCAACGTTAACACGGCTGGACTCCACAGACATGTCTCAGACCCAGAGTTACCAGGACAATAAACCTCTCAGCAGCACAGTGTTCTATTATCTGGGTTGTGATGCTGTAATTTACCGAGTAGCATAACTTTTTATCAGCATGCTGACACTGACATCTGTATTGTTTATTTGCAATGCCTAATAGAAATAAGACGCTGTTTTCAAGATGCATGTGGTTGATGTAGTGCTCTCTGCAGTTGATGACATCGTCCTCTCTGCAGTCAGCGGTGTGATGACAATGGTCACATACTGTAAAAGTAGTTCTATCAACACAGGAGTCCATTGATTGAAACTCACTTGTGTTTCTCACTGAAAATGTAGATGCCCGACCAATGAGAGCGGACCCCTTCAACCTCCTCAGCCCCGTACAAGGATAGAAATTCTTGGGTAGCTGGGTTTACAGTGGTGCTGGTTGAATGGTTGAAGGGCTCCCCCTGCTGGTGATAATGCGATATAGCACTAAACCAGCTAAACAGGCTTTGTGCTCCAATGGGCTCTGTTGAGCTTGCAAGTCCTTCCTGTCTCCGCTGTGGCCAATCCCAGAATCCCTCTGCCCACCCCTGGGGCTGTTACAAAGTACATTTACTGAGTTCCTGTACTTCACTACATTGTATATGTATCTGCACTTTACTTCAGTAGATTTGTCATCAGGTGCTTTTCACTTTTATCCCACAACACAAAAATCTGATACTTTCTTTTTCTGAAAATTGATTAAGAGACCACATGCAAATTAGTAATAATATTGTTAGAAATAGACTGTATTTGGCAAATACAATTCCATCAAAGCCCTTGACCATCACAGATCTATTTTTCTCTCGATGCACTGACTGACCTACCTCACACTAGGCTGGTCCCACGATCTAGCACACTCAAGGATACAGGCATTAAACCATCATATCATGTGGAATTTCCTCCTGGTGTCGGCCACAGAGCCAGAATATGCACCTGCGGGTGCTGGGTGCACTGGAGTACAGGAAGAGATCAAAACACAGTTGTTATGGCAAAGTCAAGTACCATAAGAGCCGATTCGAGTCTAAAGCCTGTGAGTGGCACACTCTGTCTCTTAGGGAGCCTGGGCCTGCATTTTAACATAACACAAGCTACATTCTGCAGCCAGCAGTGTAATACAGCATTATTACAAAGGTGTGAGAACACGTTTCTTATCCTTAGCTGTATGCCTGTCTTCTCTGAAGTGTGACTCAGGGTTTACGGTCAATTGCACTGCAATATACAGTCCAGTATCAAGTATACTGTAGTTTCCTTCTCGACAATGTGCATTATTTCTGCGGTCACTGACGTGCACCCACTGTATTACATTAAGCCAATGGAACACACCATACATGCTTGTCCAGGGGCAGACGTGATAACATGCAGGTTTCCAGCTGTTGTCCCGGAGCTACAGGCCTCTGACAAACACGTATGATGTAGGCGTTTCTACAAGGCAGTGCATGTGTTTTATATCTATATATTTATGTTCTTTTGCACTGCTTATGAGCCCAAAGTAGCACATTAAAATATTAAATGATGTCAGCGCACTCTTTCATGGATGCAGTTAGAGGGCGTGTTGGGGTGGGAGGCGGGGGGCGCGCATGGGAAGTTAGGACTTGCGCAGAAACAGGCCCCAGATGTGGGTCTCGTGCCTATACAACCCATTCAAATGCTAAGCATCTTCATGTGTACAGTAACTGACCAGACAACAACAGCGAGTCATATTATTTCCCTTTACTGTTTTTGTTGGCAATGTACATTACACATCAAATGTTGTTAGACAGTGGTTATAGGAAATAATACATTATATTGCCAGATGTATAAAAAAAAATGTATTTTTTTTAACTGAGTAAAATATATGAGAACCTCTATAGCGATGCAGTTGTACTTATGTTTGTTTTGAAGCTGTGGGAGCAATAAATTATACTAAACATGCTCATACTTTTGTCATTGATTCATTTTTTTTTCCTCAGTCCACCTAGAGGTACGGAGGGTTTTAGGAAACTCCCTTCCTATTCTTAAAATGATTAATCAACCGTAAACTGCAGTGGAATTTTGTATTAGAGCCTTGTTTGAGTTTAATTTTGCTCAGTGGCCGTAGCAATACATCATTTTTCATTACTTTTTAATTTGTCTTATAATTATGGGTTCACCAAAATCATGACTACAGCTGTAATTAAATATTGTGAAGTAGGAGGTAAAATCCCTGAGTGTGGTATTTCTAGTGCTGTTAAACGGGTGCTTCAAATGACTCTGGCTGATTAGACTCCTCCATGGCTCGAAGACTGATTTACTCTGAAATACACAAGGTCGCCTTAATGAATGGGGAAACTCTTTGTCCTTCACAGGTGCAACATGGGCGTGAGATACGCGAACCACCAAGTGAGAACACTGGTGTGTGAGTGCTCAGTTGATGTGGAAGCTCTCTTAGATTGAATCACAATATTGTCTCGCTACAGAGGGGATACACAAATAGGTGTATTTTTCAAGTTTTTTAAATTGTGTTTTTCATGTTGAACTTTAAATTTCTGTGTGTAGAATTTATCAACCTCTAATAGTGAGGGTTAGGGTTAGGCCCATCTCATCCTAACTGAAATGAACTGTAAATGACTAGAATTACACACTGTTTATACGTGTACATCTTCCTGTAAAGTATATTTAATACATACATACATTCATCATAGTTATTACACAATGTATAACAGTTTTAATAATCTGAACGTGTGTGCACAAACCTCCTGACTACGGTTCAATACCTCCACCTAGTGGCCACAACTTCTGTTTTGGGAAAACGAAACTGAAAGTGTTTTGGGGGATTTTTTTTTTTTTTTTTTTATTATTATTTCCGCCATCAAACACCAAACCATGACTCATTGTGATCCGTGGATGCCATCACTGACGGTGCAGTGACCATGGCCTCTGCCGAAGACGAGGCCTGGGAGAGTTTCATAGGCGACATCAGGCCGAGGCTGAGGGAGCGGCTGGTGGTGGCGCGGCTCCTGGACCATGTCCACTTCATCGGCCCGGAGCAGAGGGAGCACATCCAGTGCAGGGCCCGGGCGGAGGGGGACAGGGCGGCCGCCGATCTGCTCATCGACGCGGTCATCAGGAGGCCACACGCCCCCGGGTGGTTCCGGGCGTTTGTGGACGCGCTGGTGAACTCGGGCTGCGACTATGCCGCCGACATCGTGCAGGAACAACTCCCCGACCCTGAGGCGGAGGCAGAGAATGACCAGTGTGTCCGGCTCATCCAAATACTGTCCCCCAGTCTGGTGGAGATGAACACTGCGGAGGTGTGCTTGCACTGTGTGTCTGAGGGCCTGGTGAGCGCAGAGGACTCCGAGATAGTGAGTAAAGTGGCCTGACAGTCAGCTGTGATTGTGTTTTGATTCTTTCGAGGCCCCTACGAATCATAAACTAGTCACATTAAAGCCTCAGAGGATCCCAGCCTTCCCCACAAGGGGGAGCCACTTACACATCTGTCCCTGCTCTGTCCAATTCAAGTCTGACCACTAGATGGCAGCATAACGCCCCGCTCTGTTGAGCATTGCACCACACTTCTATGACGCTTGCATAACAACCGGTCTAATCCATTTGATTGTGTTCATCGTGCTGCAGATTAAAGCTGAAACGGTTCCTTGATGGTTGCATAACAACCAGTCTAATCCATTTATTGTGTCCGCCATGTTGCAGATTAAAGCTGAAACAGCAAACAGAGGGCCCCGGGGCGGAGCCCGTGAACTTCTGAGAACCATCGTGAGGGGGCGCCCGGGGTGGTTCTCCAAATTTCTCCAGGTCTTGCGCGAGACTGAGCATAAGTTCCTGTACGAGCTGACAGGAGGGTCACCTGACCTCGACAAGGAAGGTGGCAAACCTCAGTGGAGCACACGCCCATGTTAAATGTTTCTAAGTGAGCTGGACTAGTTCAGCCGGTTATTCCAGCTTTATTTAGAGCTCAGGAATTTTGAAGGCACAGCGTGTCAAATTTAGTGACCTCTGCTGATGTGAATGCCTGTCGCAGTTGAATACCCGTCACCTCTCGCTTTCGTTATAACGAGAATGTATTTATCATTTGGCTCAGGTGAGAAATGTCCCTCCCTGAAAGACGAAGCCACAGGAAGTGACGCCGTCTCAAAGAAGAGTCCAGCAGCAGCAGACAGAGGCTCTTACAGTATAATCACCTCAGCTGAGGATTCTCAGGGTGTGTGGTTTATTTCACTTTTGTCCCTGTGGACACACAGAAAGTGTCCTGGGGTCTCTTGAAAGGTTCTATTAATACAATATAATGGAGTTGTACGTAGATGTGATGTATGGTCACCCAATAGTATGTGGACTCAAATCCAGTTGGCTGCATCTCCCGCCTCTGATTTGTGATCATTCTCTGTTTTTCAGACCTGTACACAGGAGCGAGCTCTGAGAAGGAGCCGCTGCCAAAAAGCCTGGAGCGGCCCCCACCAGGTGACTCAACCTTCACCCTCCCTGGGTTATATTGTAGTTTATATGCGTCAATAACAAGAACAGGTTGTTATTGTTGTTCTCAGTCACGCACACAAGAAGCAGACCGTAGTACCCTATAGGCTGTGTGTCGGTGGAATGTAAAAGCGCTGCCTCCCTGACACCAAAGAATATGTTCCATGTGTGTACCATGATCAACCGCATAGAGGTCAGAGAGCACAGCGCTTCAAATTAAAACCACATGCTGACTCCATATTGTGGAAAATGTAAAGAAAAAGGTTTTATTGAAGTTGCCGTGAAGTCAGGGGCCCTGCTCTGCACTTCCATGGTTATACCACGCTTACATTGTTTGATTCTTTCTACCGTTTCTGCATCAGTGTCACCTTTTTACTGTGTGGGCTGACGAGACAGCAGAAATGCCACAGTGCAGCTCGCCCCATGCATGTGAGTTCCAGCGGTCTGTGAGCGGCATGTGCATAATTATTTGCGTGCCCCCTCTGAAGAGAGTTTCCCTGAGCCGAATCACAAATGAAATTACAAACAGGCCTTTGGCTTCCCTCTTCTTCCATCAAACACAGCTGATTATTGGCGTTCCTTCTCTCATAAGTGCAGTGTGTGGGAACTGCTGGTTACAAACTGAGGGGAGCTGCACAGGCCATTGTTTAATTCCTATTGTTGTTAAAGCTCTATCTTCCCATCGGTGCAGACGTCTGTTTAGTTTATGTAGTTGCTCGAGACAGCAACTTTAGCCTCTGGCTGGCTTACCAAGTCGAAGAGGGGAAAATTAAAAGCTGTCTTGGTGGGGGGGGGTCTGAACTCATAACGAGCGGGCAGCGCCCCTTAGTCATATATTGCATCCAGAGCTCGTACAGATAGTGAGTCACAGCTCAACAGCGACTCACAGGCAGGAGTGGATAAGGTCTGCTGTCGATAAAAACCACAGTCATGCACCACTGGCAATTTCCCGAAATGTGAATGATCAAGGTGCAAGAATATTAGCCGCAGCTGTTTTAGAGGGAAAAAATTTGAGGCAGTTGTCTCACATCTAGTCTTACATTTGTAAGGACACAGGATAGCAGTCGATAAGATCTGTTGCTCGTCTTGGTTTTTGTTGGCAGAGTTTCTAAGCCTTCAAGATCTTAAAGCTTGGGTAAAAAAAATGGTCCCAATGGAGCCTTGCAGTGTTCACGCCCTAACTCCAGAGCACGTTGTTTTATAGGTGTTCCACTCAAGTAAATTTTGTCTCTTCGATAGCAGCAGTGAAAAAAAAAACATTCCAGTACAAAACCGAAACCACCAGCAGTGACAGGCACAGCATTCTCTTGCTGCCAGGGCCTGTAATTGTGGGTTGCTGACATCGACAGAAGTTGTGTCTCGTCTAAACCTCTGCCCTGCTTCACAGACGGGACTGTCCCAGAAGCAGCGGCCAGAGGCTCAGAAAGCCCTGATATTCGTCTGCGAGATTATCAGATGGAAGTTGCGAGACCTGCCCTGGAGGGGAAAAACATCATTATATGCCTCCCAACAGGAAGTGGTAAAACCAGAGTTGCAGTTTATATTACCAAAAAACATCTGGACGGCAGGAGGGCCGAGGGGAAGTCGGGGAAAGTGGTCATGCTTGTGAACAAGGTACAAAGCTTGGTGTACCTGACTTATTGCTCTGTGCTGTTGTGTTAACCCACCTCTGTCCCCTTTATAGCCAAAGAAAACATTTTATCTTCCAGTCAGTTTGTGCCTGTGAGTCAGCATACCGCAAGTTATAGCCCACAAGGTTTAGAGTTCCCCTCCCTCTATCCCTTCACAACATTTTGGCCGAAAGCTTTTCTTTCTGAGAAATAAATTTGTTGCAAAATGCTGATGGTATGTGACTGACACGCTAGGGAGTCAGCACAGTGAGAAACAATGAGCAATAGAGACTTAAAATCATTGCACAATTCATTTGAAACGTGCCCCTGTCAAAGTTTTTAAAAACTTTGTATGCACCAGACAGATGTCAAGAGATTCGTTAACTCTGCACTTATTGTGGGAGAGGAAACACTTCATGTCATGAACGGCCACAGAATAGTAATTTTTTCCATGTGTAGTTTTGTTTTGTTTAGGATTTTTTTTTTCATCGTCATGTAATGTAGCGGCGCCTTTATTACGAAGAATGAAGTTGCTCTGCTTTCCCGCAGGTTCCTCTCGTTGAGCAGCATTATTCCGCAGAGTTCCTGCCCTTTCTGAAGCCCACGTATAAAGTGGAGCGCGTCAGCGGAGACTGCCAGCTCAAAATCTCTTTCACAGAGATCCTGAAGAAAAATGATGTCGTCATTTGCACGGCCCAGATTCTGGAAAACCACTTGGAGAGGTCCAGTGACGGAGAGGACGAGGGCGTGAAGTTGAGCGGTACGAGCATGTGAAAGGCATTTTTTATTCCATCCCTCGCTGGGTTGTTTTCTTCAGATTTGACTGAAAGCAATTTCACAAAGCACATTAAAAACCAAGGCCACTGAAAACCTTCAGTGTCTGTCCAGGCTCAAACCACAGACACTGACAGGTTTTGGAGCAAAAAGGAACTCGGCTGCATCTCCCCTGATGATACCTGACAGCCTCTTGTCAAAGTATTCCGGCTCTGCTCTCCACTCCTGTTGGCACTCTCCACTCCAAGGTGGGATAGCCACCTCTGTGGAACATATGCTGTTTGCTTTTTTTTTTCTCCCAGCTCCTGGTTTCCAGGCCATGCGTCTGTTCAAGCCATCAGCGTGTGGCTGATCAAATTCACATGAGAGCTTCTATCACCCACAGCACATCAAGCTGCCACTCTCCCTACGCCGTGCCTCAGGGGGCACGTTTGTATCGCTCCGAGTGAACGCGTAAATGTGAATGATCGTGGGTCACGTCGACGAGCTCGAGCTATTTTTGGGAGTGGGCAGTTTCCAAGCGCAAGTGTTATTGTGCGGCTTGAAGTGCTGCGTCAAAAGTTCCTGGAAAATTGCCGCGTGTGTGGGCGGATCTTTAGATCTTACAGACAGATGCTATAATCTGTGAGGGAAAACCCCCCCTGTGTGTATAAAAGAGGTTAAATGAATAACAATAACGCAGATTTGTTTGGGTGAGAAAATTACTGGTTTTCTAAAGATGTGGGTAATTTTATCACAGGACACTATTGTTACTGCGCCAAAATCAAATGTATACGCTCTCGTTTTAAATCTTACTCAACAAGCCTTTTGTTTGGATCCTGTAATGATGGATCTCGTGCAGTACACTCGTCAATCATCTGTGTTGTCTCCTGCTTGTGTAGATCTGACCATGATGGTCATAGATGAGTGTCACCACACCCAGAAAGAAGAGGTCTACAACCACATAATGATGCGCTACTTGAAGCAGAAGCACAGGAACATAAAGCGGAAGAAGGAGCAGAAGGAGCCCGTGCCCCTCCCTCAGATACTTGCCCTGACTGCTTCCCCCGGGGTCGGGGGGGCCAAGAATATGAAGAAAGCAGTGGAGAACATTCTGCGAGTACATGCAATCCTCAGTTCCCTTGTCCAATCGTGTCAGCACGTTCATCTATTTAGATGAAATATTACTTTGGCCTCACAGATCTCTCAGATACAGTCTGTACACAGACAAAATACATTCACAGTAAAACCTTGATTATAAATCCACTCTTGTCATGTGGCAATGTCAGGCTGTATATAAAGATGGAGAGAGAACAAGAGTTTTGAACTTTAACAAATTAAATTATGGGAATAATCCAGACTTGAGCAAACATTAGTTTTATAATACCTACATTAGGAACTTGGCATGGCCATTATAATGTATGTGTCTGTAGAACGGTAAACTTCTACAGACCTACTTAGAGTCTGTCCCTCAGCTTTTGTCCACTATTAACAGTGCCAGTTTCTTTCCTTTTCGTGGTTTCAGTTTTTCATATAAACCCTGCCCCACTTTCTCCGCCTTACTCATCAAGGACTGTGTTTATCCAGCCGAGCTGCTTCCAACACTCTTTCCTGCTGCCACAATAGAAAAGAAAATTGAAAACAGCCTTTCGGGCTTTTTACGCTTGCAGAAGTTTAGTTGAAACAGAACCATGTTTTTTTTTTTTTTTCATTCACCTCTACAGATCTGTGCCTCTTTCATAGATTTGTGCAAACTTGGACGCTTCCAGTATCATGACGAGCAGCCTTGGCGACCACAAGAAGCAGCCCAATAAAACCACTCTAGCTGGCGAAGACAGAACAGAGGTAGATTTGTCCGACAGGAGAGTTGCCTTTTTTTCTAGCTTACTCTACTGTCAGTAAAATGCTTGTGGTCTTGGATGTCGTTTTCAGGATCCCTTTGGTGATCTCATTAAGAAAATCATGACCGCCATTCATACTCATGCAAACTTGAGCACCAACTGTGACCTTGGTTCTCAGCGATACGAACAATGGATTGTTGAAACGGAGCGAGAAGGTGCGTACATCTAATCGCACGCATTACCATACTAATCTTCGACTAGTACTAAACTTGTCCCTGTCTTTTTTTCCCTTGTTAGCTGCCGCAAAGGAAAACCACAAAGTACGGGCTTGTGCAGAATACCTGCGGCAGTACAGCGAGGGCCTGAATCTCAGCAACATCATCCGCATGTGCGACGCCTTCGATTTCCTGAATGAATACTACAACAAGGAGAAAAATAAGAAAATGAACCCGGATGCGGAGCATAAAATACAGATCACAGACACTGAGAGATTCCTCTTCAACGTGTTCAAAGGTACAGTTTGTACACTGCTGCCACACAGCAGGATTCACACAGTGATAAAAACTAATCTATACATCCATAAATGTTTTATAATCAAAGTGCTTTGAATCTGAATGAAGACTGCTACCGACCAGTCCACCACACTAAGCTTCCCACCTGCAGCAATATATTTACCCAACAGACACAAGAATGCTAGGAATCTTTCCCAATTTGTCAAGCTATGCCTTCAACCTGTAAAATGACGACTTGACTTCTTGAAAATCCCGTGTCCCTGCAGAGAACAAGGAAGAGCTGCAGCGTCTTGCAGGGAATCCACAGTATGAAAACGACAGCCTGTCCAAGTTGAGGTGTAAAATCCTGCAGGAGTTCAGCAGCAGGGAGGAGGCCAGGGGGATCATTTTCACCAAAACACGCCGGAGTGCCATCGCTCTGAGCCACTGGGTCGAGGAAAACCCCAAGTTCGCTGACATAGGAGTGAAAGCGGCGTATGTCATCGGAGGAGGAGACCAGAGTGTTGTTAAACCGATGACCCCTGTGAGTGCCCACTATTTTACTGCCGGCATCATTTCCACTCAAGAGCCAACGTATTTTTCCTACCATGTTTTTGTCCGTCAGGCAGAACAAAGGGACGTGTTGAAAAACTTCCGCAAAGGTGATGTCAACCTATTGGTGGCCACCACGGTGGCAGAAGAAGGTTTGGACATCCCGGCGTGCAACTTTGTCATCCGCTACGGGCTCGTGACCAATGAGATCTCAATGATTCAGGTCAGACTGCTGAGGTTAACTGAGGTGCTTACGGTGTGCAGCGTGGTGTGCCTGCACTGACTCAGTCATCACCCTTCTGCAGTCCGAAGGTCGAGGAAGAGCTGAGGACAGCACTTACACTCTGGTCGACGTCAAGAACTCGGGGGTGGCTGAGAAGGAGTGGGTCAATGAGTACCGCAAGAAAATGATGGACAAAGCCATTGAGAACATCCGATCCTTGAATCGAGCAGACTATGAGAAGCAGGTATGTTCAGAGGCGTAATGTTTTCATGTCGTCAGCCATTCGTGTGAGGATGATCTCGAAAATGAGCTGATCAGATTTTGGTGGTTTAAGTTCAAAGTTAGTGTGACCTCACAGAACAACCCTGACGTCTTGTGAACTCCCGAGACCACGAGGGACCCGCCTCGAATGTTCCGCTGTAGACTGACACATTGTTTTTCTGCTTTTCTTTTAGACTGTTCTCAGTGTGTTTTTTCCCACCCTATTTGTTAGATCATAGATTTTCAGCTTCAAGCCATAATGGAGAACAAGGTGAGACTGCAAATGAAGAAGCAGCAAAACATAAAGAGCGAGAATCCATCTAATGTGAAATTTAGCTGCCGGAACTGCAGTCAACACGTGTGCACTGGTGACGACATCCACACCATCGAGAACATGCACAAAGTCAACGTTACGGAGCAGTTTAGGTACAGTTTAAAGTTGGCATTCACGTTACCCTGAAACGCTCAGTCATTTGAAAAGTTTCAGTAATGATATTCTTTGCAGCAAACTTTACATTGAGAGACAAGACGCCCCTCTGCACGAGCAACCTCTGGATTTGGAGACCGAAGGCTTCATATCGTGCAAGAACTGTGGGCAGGTAAATGAGTTCCAGGGTTTCCAGGTGTTGGTGTTGTTTCGACTTAGTATTTCTCCCGAATGAAGTTGCCACCGTGGCCACCAAATGGCATAAAAATAAGCATTGGTTTGTGTCGTCAGTAGATAGGAGTACATGCATACGCTGTCACATCATCCTTTTATCATTTTAACCCCTGTCCTCCTCTGCAGAGTTGGGGTGTGATGATGGTGTACCGTGGCATCAAGTGCCCCTGCCTCCACGTGCAGAACTTCGTGGTGACGCTCAGCGGAAAGAAGATCGCCAAATGCTCCAAGTGGAGCGAGCTGCCCATCAGGTTCTCTGCCTTCAACTACGCTGAGCACGCGAGCCAGTTGGCCAGCAGCTCTGACGAGGACGACACCTGCTGAGCAATTAAGCGATGTTGGTTTATGAGAATACGGAGACTTCTGCTCCAGTCAGACGCATCTTCACATAAGCTTAAGAATTTTAACACGATCGGGTAATTCCTCAAATCAATTTGTCTCATGCTCTGTCTATGTCCATGCTGTACTGACGTGATGGTGAGATGCTGTTCAGATCCTCATGTGCATCACTGGTGTAAAATGAACTGGAGAAAAATAAATAAATTTCCTCTCAAAGCCCTGAAGTCTCATGAGATGGGAGCCAATGAAAGCCCCTCAGAGGCCGCCTGTCATCGCACACGCAGACAAACAGATGCTGACGAGTTTCTATGAAATCCAACAGTTTGTGAGTCACACCTACTGAGCCAGTCACAGCTATTTATAGATGTATTCTTTCCCCTTTAGTATACATAGGCACAAATTGAACTCAGATTTATTTGTGTAGGAACCAAATTACAACAAAGAATTTTGTTGTTTGGCTAAGTGCTAGACAAACAGTAATCATTATTATTATTATTGTCAGGGTCAGCATCATACAATATAATACTGAAATAACCTTTTTATTACACTAGACATTAAATTAAAAAATTAAAAAAAAACACTTTTAATGGGAAGAAACCAGCAGAACCACAGACCGCACAGACTAAGTGTCATCAGTGAAATCTAATGATATAAGGACATTATAATAAACCAGCACCAGTTAATAATAACACTAACTGGGCCCTAGACGTTGCTTTTATATCATCAACAATTAATCCTGACCACAAATAAAACCCGCCCCATTTCCCACATTCCACAACCCTGCACATTTTTATCGAATTCCATTCACCAGCTGATATCGCTGGAGCTGTGCGCTCCCATCTGTGGGCTGGATGACTCGGTGCGCTCCAAGATCCACTTCCTAAAGTTTGTGCGCTCCTGGAAAGTTTGCAGCGCCGCAGACTGCAGGCACTCTCTGTCTCTGTGCGCCTGCCTGAGTTGGGGCTGCGCTCAGGAATGTAGGGAGGAAGACGGTGTTAGAGGAAGAGGCTGAGTTTTCTCATGGTGCCACATCCAAACAAACTCGCTCGGGCAGTTTTCAGCGTCATGTCTGCAGAGGTATTTAGTTAAAGTCTCTTTGCGCTCACACGCCAGGACCGACCTCTGAGGACTGTTGAGCTGAGAGAGATCTTCACTGCATCCGCACCATGGTCAGTAATCTATTACTCTACCGTGCGTAAAAGACAGTGGTGACCGTTTTTTCTCTAGGAGAAATAGACGGACACAAAACTTTGTGTGTGTGTGTCACCTCAGGGCTGCAACAAGCTGCTGTTGGCGGTGTTGGGGGCAGCTGTCATCATCACGTTGATCGCAGTCCCAGCAGTTTATTTCAGCAGTAAGTTGAAGCTCGGGCCTCTCCCTCCATCTGTGTGGCAGTAACCCCCCAAAATACATCATGTGCTCTCTTATTCTAAAGCTCACTTGTAAAACTGCTCTTGCACGTGGATAAAACAGCAATTTTACGGTATTTTGCCTGTTGTTTTTTGAATGTGTTGCCTAGATTTTTTCAGTTCTTTTTTTTTGAGCTTCCCTAAACTGACAGACAAGGAAACCACAACATGCTTTGTGATTATTATCAATGAATGGCCATGGCTCGGGGGGTTGCAACGCAAACGGCGCCACCGTGTGACAGAGAACAGGACAGAGAGCTTTCATTCCACATGTCACTGCAAAGCGGTTCAACAGTCACCAATCTCACAGGTCGCTGGTCCTACGTTCAGTTGACGCAGCTAACATGTAATTCCAGAGTCTGGTGCCATCAAGAGGCCCTACACCTTTGAGGACTACTTCAATGACACCATAAGGTGGAAATCCTACAGTTTATATTGGATATCAGGTACCAGCGCCAGTGGTTACTACTGTAATATGCAAGTAATACACACACGTGAACTCTTCTGCAGAGTACAGATCCCTCACGTGAGTGTTTGTTGTTGTTCTTTCTATATGTGCAGATAAAGAATATCTGCATAAAGCGAGGGACGGGAATGTGTTTCTCCACAACGCTGAAACTAACGAGAAGTCAATATATTTGAGCAATTCAACCTTCGTAATGACTTTAATTACTTTCTTAATACAACCACTGTTTTTTTTTATCATGCCTGGATTATGGTTTAATACTGATATTTCCACCTTCATTTTCATTTTAGGAGCAAGTGGATGCCACAAATTACCTTCTGTCTGGTGATGATAAATACGTCGCCTTTGAAAGCAATTTCACAGAGGTCAGGAGCCTCTGGAGAACATTCTCCAGTCTGCTTTTCATCTGTTTGTTTAAAGGTTTCCAGTTGTCCGTGCTGTAAATGTAATATTGACATCTAAAGAAAGATTTGTTTTTGATATCCTACAGAAATGGAGACATTCATTTACGGCCTCTTACTCCATCTATGACAGGGAGCGTTCGTAAGTTGCCATGTTTCAATGTGCCAAAATGCAGAATTCACTGAACTGTGATGTTATGTTTGTGCTAACGGACACCTCATGTGAGACAGTGACCTTCGATTGTTTCCATGTGTCACTGCAGGACGTTTATTACACCCGTGGATCTTCCAGCTGAGGTGCAGTACTTTTCCTGGGCCCCAGTAGGAAACCAATATGTGAGTTTAAACTGTCTTCACAGCCAGGTTTAAATGATCCACTCTGTGCTGTGGATGTGTGGGTGAGGCCACATTAAGGGTTTGGCTATATTACATTGGCAAATCAAGTCATTAAAAACTGTCAAATGAAAAATCAAAAGTTGTTTTTCACAGGTTTACGTCTCAGACTTCAACATTTTTTACAAACCAAATCCCACTGCTGAAGTCGTACAAGTGACTCACAACGGCAAAAAGGACAAGATCCTCAATGGCATCCCGGACTGGGTGTATGAGGGTGAGTGACATGGCACACATGTCAGAGTTAGAGCCTGTGGCCTGCGTGTCAGACGATAACTGTGCTGTGTTTCGTCCTCAGAGGAAGTGTTTGCATCAAATGGGGCCATATGGTGGTCGGCAACTGGAAAGTTCTTTGCTTATCTGGAGTTGAACGATACAGACGTTCACAAAGTGGAGTTCTCCTGGTACGGATCTGAGCAGTATCCTCAGACCAGGGCTGTTCCCTACCCGAAGGTGGGATGGCATTCAACATAAGTTTATTTACAAATTGTACAAGTACAAATGCTGACGTTGTTCTTCCCTGCATTCACCCTCTATGCTACATGATCATTCGTTATAAATGTGTAATCATTTGTCTCTTGTGAAGGCCGGATCGAGTCTCACCAAGGTGAAACTGTTTGTGGTAGATACCTCGGTTCCAAGCCGCCACGTACAGGTGCAGCCTCCTGCCTCGGTTTCTTCAGGGTCTGTAGATTCTCCAGTTTGAAGCATGACTTCAATCCCTCCATGATTTCTTTTTTGTTGTTGTTGTTCTCAAAGCAGGAGGCACATACAACGTCTTCACGGTCTGCCTTTATGTGAAAGCCCTGTCACTTTCTGTTGCCTTTTACTCAGTGATCACATTTTGTGCTCAGTGACCTGGGTTACAGACGAACGCGTCGCCGTGCAGTGGCTCACGAGGCAGCAGAATTACGTGATCGTGCAGCTCTACGACTTTGACGGCAGCAGCTGGAGAGAATCGCAGGTATCTGTCACTTGAAGGGGGTCTCAAGGATTAAATGCTCAGGCAAGTCACTGCCAGTTAGCAGAACATAACGTCATCTCTGCTCTCTACAGAAATTTGAGCAAACGAGCAAGACGGGCTGGGTCGGCCATGTGAGTCTCAAAGAGGTTACCACCGTCTGTTGGTCCTCAGCATTTTTGTACCTTAACATGAAATATTTCCTTTTTTTCCCAGTATGTGCCTTTACCTCTTTTCTTTGCTGAGGACAAACTCAGTTTCTACAAAGTGATGAGCGACACTCGGGGATACAAGCACATCCATTACGTGAAAGATGTGAGTCTCTTCCGCTTTGCAAAAGGTGTGGTGTAGGCTGTTGTGAGCGTCACGTCCACTGTGGGGTTTGTGTCGTTAAGGGCAAAGCGACACCTATCACCTCTGGGAAGTGGGAAGTCATCTACATCTCCAAATTAACGAAGGACGCCATGTGAGTAAGGGCACCACGTGTTTCAGGGGAAACTGCATTAGACGTTGAAGATTACATGGCAGAAAAAGACATTTACAATCTCGTAAAAACTCTTTTTCCACAGATATTTTGTCAGCAATGAGTACCAGGGAATACCTGTGAAGAGAAATCTTTACAAGTAAGAAAATCCCTTTGTCTGCGTGACCGATCTCATTGTTTTAACCTTCCTTCTTTTCGTTTATTTTTGACCCCATCTAATTGTATGTATACAACATGCACCATGGATGATGTGACCGACACGTGCCGCTGCCTGTTTGTTCATCAGGCTTCTGATTGGCCGCAGCTCCTCTGCCCCTCAGTGCCTCACCTGCGACCTGCACCCGGACAGGTGTCAGTACAACTCGGCTTACTTCAGCATCAACGCCTCCTTCTACCGAATGGACTGCTACGGTCAGTTGCTCCCAGCGCCTTCCCGTGAGCAATGATTCACGTATGGTTAACGTGCAAGAATCCATCTGTGGCGCGCAGCATCGCTGAACCGTAGTCTGGGCTAAAACAGTCACGTCTGAATCATACAAAAGACCTGGCGTGTGATCAGCTCGTTTCTATTTTCGTTCTTGCCAGGACCTGGATTGCCCCTCTACACACTCATGGACAACAGGGGCCCAGGTGCACGTATGTAAACATGCAACATATTCCAAGTGTCAGGAAGTCACCCCAGGACAGAGGTTGATTTATTTACTGCAACTGATATATAGATGAAAGAAAAGGAAGGTCATATTACAGTCAAATAGTTTGTGCACATGCACATCTATAGTTTCTCTGATATGTTCTTCTGCAGAGATCTCCGTCCTTGAAGACAACAAGGACTTGGAGAATGTCCTGTCCCAATTCCACACACCAACGATGCAGTACGGCACAATGAAGGTGGCAGGATTTGGTGAGACAACACAAGCTGGAAGGTTACCCCCAGAAATGTTTTAAAAACATGTCCATATTTTGCTAAAAGGTCTTAAAAGCCTATCAAGACGTTTCCCACTTCACTGATAAGACTTGTCCACAAACAAAAAAACAGCTTTTTAGGCTCATTCTGTCCAGTGATGGTCAAACATCAGTGTAAAGTTAAACATTAGTTTGATTCTAACGGACCTTCGAGCTACATTTTATCAAGTTCCAAATGTTCCATATGTATGTAAGAGGTCACAGGTCAAATCCCTTCTTAAGAGACTTTATGAAATATCATTGGTAGATTGGTGTTGGATGTAGTGACTTCAGGGAACAGAAATAATCATAATTACTTTAAACTGAATGGTATGTGAATATAAATGTGTTAAAATGTCTCTCTTTTGTTTTTGCTTGCCGACAGACATGTGGTATCAAATGATGTTGCCGCCAAATTTTAAGAAATCCAAAAAGTACCCTCTTCTCATTGACGTGTGAGTGAACGAGTCCCCCCTCTGCACTGATTCTATGAACCGTTCGGTGAACGCCTCTGAACGTCGTGCCGCTGTCCTCGTGCAGGTACGGCGGCCCCTGCAGTCAGAGTGTGAGCTACCGGTTCAAGCTGAACTGGGGCACGTACCTGTCCAGCTCACTCGGGATCATCATCGCCAGCTTCGATGGAAGGGGAAGTGGTTACCAGGGTGACGAAATAATGCATGCGGTCTACAAGCGCCTTGGGACGTTTGAGGTGGAAGATCAGATAACTGCTGTGAGGTATGGAAAACAGACCTCTGTGGCTTCACATGCACAATTAGTGGACGTTTCCAAATAACTCTGGATTTCTCTGCTACAGGAAATTCATTGACATGGGTTTTATCGACAAAGACAGAATAGCAATATGGGGCTGGGTAAGTTGGGCTAATCTTTATATTTCATGTTGTATTTGAACTCAATGAGTATCCCCAATTGTGAACAGTCGTACGGTGGCTATGTTACCTCGATGGCCCTGGGTGCTGGAACTGGACTCTTCAAGTGTGGAATCGCAGTTGCTCCAGTAGCCAAGTGGGATTATTATGGTGAGTTACGTACTGCAGTGGATGGATGGAAGTTTAATCAATGCGCCATTGGGTTTCCTCTTCCTCTGCACCACCACATCTCTTCAGTAGCCCAGACAGGACAAACGAGTCCCTGGCCCTGGAGTCACCTTTATCTTTCTCTGCCATGATGCCTGCCAATGCTGGAACCTCCTCCAGTCTAACCACTGTATCTATTCTACTTTTCTACAATCGCTGCTATCAGGCTTATTTTCAAACAAATTCATATCAGCGACCTTGTGACATGCTCAGGAATAATAGCAAACAACTTGGTTACTACATTTCCCACAGTTTCCCACAGCTGTGTCCAACAGTTCAGAGGTAATGGAGTCGCTCCATTCACGTTCTCTGATGTGTTTTTTTTATTTTATATTTTGAATTAGCGTGATATATGGTTTTCTTTTGCAGATGCGGTGTACACTGAACGCTACATGGGCAAACCTACAGAGAACTCAGACGCTTACGCGGTAAATGTCATTGTCGCTCAAGTGCATGAATCCTTTCCAAACCACAGCACGTTTATGACGTGCGATTGCTTGTACAAAAGCATATCGTTTAATTCCACAGAATTCCACAGTGACGGCACGAGCCAGGAACTTCAAAACTGTGGACTATCTGTTGGTTCATGGCACAGCCGATGGTACGTTCAGTCACTGTTTTCCAGACCACGTTCCTCATCAGCGCAGCAGGTTCTGATGCCGTGAACAAATAGACTTGATTTGCCATGACGGAAGCTTGAGCTGTGATGTTGGGTCACGTAGTAACAGCACTGTCTTTCCTGTAGACAATGTCCATTTCCAGCAGGCGGCACAGATTGCCAAAGCTCTGGTGCACGAGCAGGTGGACTTTGAGACCATGGTAAATATTGGCTCGGGGAAGTGGGACTAATATTGACTTTGATGGTGTTTATAATGAAGGTTTCAAATGTATTACCATGCACCATCTTACATAGGCTGTGATTTGAACTTTAGAATGGAATGAACTAATCTGACTTTGGTGTGAATTTCAGTGGTATACTGACAAGAACCACGCTCTCGGTGGATCGGCCTACCGTCACATGTACAACGTCATGAGTCACTTCCTGCAGAAATGTCTCCTTAGTCCCAAATAGATGTGAAGAACATGCTACCTTTTAAAAATGAAGATTACCACAGTGTTTCTTTTACACTGTTGTGGTACTGTATTTCACTGATACCCTGAAATGTCAGCGTGAACATTTTCGGATCATTTTTTATGTGTAATTAATATTTACTGCTTGTAAAAAAAAATTAAGTTTTGTATTTTATGCAATTTTTTTTCAAAATATGTTGTTTAAATTTTTTTTTACAAAAGCAATTGCATGCATTTTTAGTCAAAGACATTTTGTGAAAATGTCTGTTTTAACACATTTGTAATGTTTACTAATAAGATCAAATAAACATTGGTTAAATATAACTGCTTCATTGTTTTTCTCATTAAGTAAAGTTGAATTACTTTATTTTTCCCAAGCTTTTGTATTTGGTGTATGAATATAAACTAAAAAATGTACAATTCAATTCTGATTCTCATAATTCAATAATTATTGATACAAATATTGATGTTCTTGAGTGCTACTAGTTTTTTCTGCATATCTTTGGAGATTTGCGTAATTTTGACAGCATTTGCAAACAGGAGAAAGCTTTTTGTTTCCCGAGAGGCAGCAGTTCAAACACATCGGAGTGCTGGTATTTATTTGTCAGGGCAGAGGTCATATTTGATTGTAACACCTAAAGCAGCTTTTATCACTCAGACGTTGGTAGGGATTTTTTTTTTTTTTTTTTTTTTTTCAAGTCAAACACGTCCAGTGGACTGAGACGGAAGCTGACTAATGGGTTGAGAGAAAGTGAGGATGTGCTGATGTTTGTGTGACGAGGGAGTCACCTGAGACAGGGCTCCTCAGCTCTGCTATATAAGCGGCGGCAGATCATGAGGGGACCATGAAACAGCTGCAGAAGCCAAGAGAGAAGACGGACAGCAGTCAACGCACTTCTCAGTCCCTCCATCAGACGCTCAGATAAAGGAGCACAGGTGAGACATGCATCGTATCTTGTCCGGAACAACTTTTATCTCCAGCATGCTTCGGTGAGATAATCTCCAAATGTTTTATTCACCTTTCAGAAGCTCAAATGATGACAAGCGTCCACACTTTGTCCGGACTCCTGCTTCTCATCATCGTCCAAAGCAGCTGGCAGGTGCCTGACCAGGACACAGATCGGAGCTCCATGTAAGATCAACATGGCAGTTATCAGACTTATCAAAGCTTTTCTTTTTTTTTTTTGCAGCAAGTAACAAGAGTTGGACATAATTTCTGGAAACTCTCACGATAACTATTTATCTATTTGTTTATTACTTATTACTTACTGATGATGAAATGTGTGAGAAGTTAGTGGAGGACGGTGAAGCTGGAAGAACAGATGTGTCGTGGGGGAGAATTTGGCAAATAAGAACTCCCCCAGGAGACCCTGCAAGAGAGAAGAAGAACAGAGCAGAGGGGGCAGGGAGAGTATGAAGAATGAGCACAAATGGGTTTGCATGCAGCAGGTGGCTATTCAGAACCCCATGACAGGAAGAGGAGGGTTTGAGGTGAGAGTGCGTCATGCTCTCAGCACATGATTCTATATCTTTTTCTTGTAGGCTATTGACTGAAAACTCCATGATGAGCGAACCCATCGAGCTCCCAAAGAGACATTCAGAGGGGACGTTTTCAAACGACTACAGTAAATACCTGGAGACGAGACGAGCACAAGACTTTGTCCAGTGGCTAAAGAACTCAAAAAGGAATGGGTGAGTGGTTCCAGTCCGGCTCGTCCCAGTTGGTTTAAAAATGGTTAAATGGCTAAAAAAAAAAAAAAAAGAAAGAAGTTAGAAAGCTGTATCTCAGTTTTCTAAATATTACATCAATTCAATTTAAAACATTTAATCTAATTCTACAAGACTCTAGTTTTATTGTAATCAATGATTCTGGGAGCGCAAATTTGTAGCCACAGCCCTGTGCCCTCTCATGACTGAATCACTTCATGATGGACTCACTTGTCTCTGGATCCGATGTGATTTCAAGTTTGTCCTTTGCATCCCATTTGTAATGAACGTACGTGTTTCTGCAGGAGTCTATTTAGACGCCATGCGGACGGCACCTACACCAGCGACGTGAGCTCCTACCTGCAGGACCAGGCAGCCAAGGAGTTTGTGTCCTGGCTGAAGACCGGCCGGGGCAGGAGAGAGTAGACTCGGCCACATCATAACGCCACGATCCCCACTGACTCTGCGCCATTATATGTTTCACTGTCTGTACGAGCCTTTTACCCTTGTCATGCTATTAAATTCCCATCATAAAAATCTCTGTCGGCCTTCGGTGGTTGAAGGAAATGTTAAAAGGCAAAAAAAGGATGTTTGCAATGTGTCATTCCTAAACGCTGGTGGTTTCTCATCGAGCGCTCACTTCATGATTCTTTATTTTATTGATTTTCCATGTCCATCTTCCTTCTCTTGTGAACGTCAAAAGAATAAGATACAACTGATCTGGATTCTGCAAGTTCACTGGTGACTTCTGTAGATAGTCTGGATACTGTTTCTTAAAATTCCCGAAAAGTGGTATTTAGTTTTCAATAAAGAAATGTGTACAATCACTGAGTTCCCTCTTGGTTTGACAAGGATCGCTCTGCATTATGAGGATGATGCTGCCAGCATGGGCCTCAATGGGCCTTCCTCATCGGAAATTAAATACAATGAAATAAAAACAAAGTCAAGTTGAACATAAAATAGTTTAAAATAACTTTTTTGCTTCATTTCCCAAAATGATAGAGAAAATCCGTGTTTATCTGACAGCAAGCGCCAATGTTCTTTCTGCCATGCTCCCATGATCCTCCTGTTTAAAGAAGCAGAACCAAACTCAGTGAGCACGCCGTGCGGTCCCCAGGCGGAGGCGTGCGTTGGGATTACCGCCAGGTAATCAAACGATGTGTCACCTGTCAAACGTTCACTGGAGTTCCAAGTGACGCTCTGACAGCGCACCAAGGACACCGGTCATGCTAAATGAGAGTTAACATAATTATGTGATTGAGTCGCTGGGAACAACGACTGGCTTGACACAGCCTCCCGGCACCGTAAACGCTGGAACTCACAGCAGCTCGACGTGCTCTGGGATGAGCCGCATCTCTCAGCTGTCATCCGCCGCTCGTCAAACCATCTGTTGATCACAGGAGCCCGGCCCCCTCCGGTGGAGGCCACATCTCAGAGGGGTCCTACAGGTTTTATCCTCGCTGTTATTCTCCGTGCAGGAACGGTGTGTGGAGGCAGCACGTCATCAAACGCACAACTGATCTGACAGGATGTTGTTACAGGGAGAAAAGCCAACGATCAATACATAGCAAATGAATTCGAGAGAGAGAGAGAGTTACTGTGCGTGCGGGATCAGTTATTAATCCATTAGTAATAACATTTGTCTTTTGAACTAACGGTGCATGCACACTTAAGAATGACCATGAGCAGGACGATTATAGAAATTTATTAAATTAAAATAGCATGAATACATTTTAAAACTCGGATATTGCCACCTCAGCGTCATCCTCATCTTCAGTGTTCTCGTATTGTCTTTATATACGACATCAAATAAACACAAACCAAGGTTAATCTTATTTACATTTACAAAATAAGCCTCACACTGACACCATAGAGACAAACGTCTCTTAAAGCTCACCTGGTAGCAAACATGCTTATTATATTCCACAAAATAAATATAGATAAACCATTTCTTATATAAATATGTTCTGGAGATTGATATTTTTGCCAAATAGGTGCTTTTGTATTTGGTTCAGTATTTGAACAGCATATTGGGTGGTTTTAAAAAATAATTTCACTTGTGAGTCACATCATTGTGTGGAATAAAAAATGGTCCCACCAGCTCACATTAAATTTCTTCCGGATGTTCACAGTTCAAACAGCTTCTCCGTCCTTACTGTCAACAATGATCTTTTATTAACTAGATCTTTGTGCTCAGTTTCACATCATATTCAGTGCGGGGAATCGTTATACAATAAATAGAATCCAAGGTACATGTTGATATGATGGTATACCAAAATACAAAGTATATAATTCAGTACATTTATCCCAAAGCAAAAACTAGAAAACAAAACCATTTTCCACTTTACATTCACTGTGGTATTAATAAAGTATCTATATTTATGCATAGAGTACATTTTGACATCAACGACACAAGAAATGTCTACACAAGGTTCCATGAAGAAGCAGATAAACCGTGACACATCAGACAACACGCACAGGAATGTACATATGTGAGGGATTTAGAATGAGCAGGACAGAATGGACACACGGAGGGGACAGTGACAAAGACACACAACACTGTCCCTCTTCTTCTCGCTCGCCATTTCACATCCTGCGCCATTGTTGTTTTGGGGAAATACTGTGAGCGTTCTGGGCAACTGTAAGCAGAGAGTCACAACAACATGTTGCATTACATGTCTGCTAAACTATCACAGGTAAAATAAAAATGCAAAAGATCCTCCTACATTTTCTGTTTTGCAAGAATTAAACAAATATTATAACACATGTGTGTTGATCAGCTCTGGAACCACCGGTTGGGAGATTTTGTTGAGTAATTTTTTTTTTTTTTTTTTACTGGACATTTACTCAGACTCTCATACTTTGCAGACAGATCTCTGTAAAGATTTCTGCTGCAGACAAATATGAAGAATATGCCATCAGATAACAGGAGCCAAAGATTTAATGAGAAAATGGCAGCCAGCCTGGATAAATACGAGCAATATTCTGTTATTTGAATGTGACTCCAAGCTTATTAGTGCCCACACACAAGTTTGTTTTATTCCTTCTTGGTTGTTTACTTGTTGGAGTTTTCAGGGGGTTTTTGGTCATAATTGACGTTGTTTGTATGGATTAGAACAACCAACTGCATCTTGGTTCATCTCTGTTGGCACCGGCCATGGGAAGTTTTCCGTCTTATGAAGTCTTACCTTCATTATTCTAAAGTGCTTATTCTTCCTCTCAGCCGTTGGCATTCCACGTGTTTCCAAAAGAGCCTTTGGACATTTCATCAGTGATGTTGATGACGGGGAGGCCTCTGCAGAGAAAGAAGCCGGACACTCATTTACATTTTAACAATTAAAATGTGCATTAGAAGTTTGCAATAGAACATACTTGTACCCTTCCAATGGCACTTGCACGACTCCCTCTTCCTCGGCCAGTATGCTCTGCTCCTCGTCCTGCAGATTGAAGCAAACACAGCTTCAATGTACGCTAATGGAGGAATTCAATGGAGGAATTCAATGCCGGCGTGTCGTGGTGTCGGCACCTCTTCAGCATCCTCGAGCTTCTTCTTCTTGCTCTCTGGCATCAGGTCATCCAGCCAGCTCATCTCTCTCTTGGTGAAGATGCAGTCCATTAGCTTCCTAATAAACACGAGCGCTAACACCTGCAGGATTCACAAGCACGAGTCAAAACGGCTGGGTCCAAAGAAATGAGTTTAAATGATTTGTTTGGTTTTAAAAATTTCACTGTCTATGAGACAAACTCAAAATTGAAATAAAAGCAGCCAAATGATTCTCTTCAGGTGAAATGGCTTAAACAAGCATGGCGGAGCTGAGCCCTGAGCATCTGCTCGTGCGACGGGCCTGCAGCTGCCATTATTGGACGGTCTACGCACCATCATGGGGAAGACGATGGCAGCCTTGGAGGTCTTGATGACCCAGAGCAGAATTAAACAGCTGAGCTGGATGATGGTGAACAGGTGCACCTTCCTCAGGGGTACGTGCCGCAGATAGATGAAGTCTGGCTGGTGCTTGGCTGGCATACCAAACAGCGTGAGGCGGTCAAAGAACTGGAGAGGACACAAGATCAGGGAGGGGAGATGTAACTCTCGGCAACTTACATGCATGTGATATATTTTTAAAATATTTTTTAAGAGCGATAAATGACTCTCACACATTACACCGCCTTTGCATCATGAAACAAACATGTGGAGGCTTGTGGTGAAAATCCTGCTTTAATAGGCCTAAAGTAAAAGTAGCAGGAATCACAACAGACGGCTCTTCAGATCAGCATATTCCTGTTTTCATTTAAATATAATCTTCACAAACCAAGAATAGAAAGTATTTTATATTTTTATAGAATTGAGGAAAATGAGAAGCAAACAAGGCAATTAAATAACAGTCAGGTGTTCTGTAAATGCTGGGAACACACTAGTGGCCAATTAACACTTCTTCTCTGGGCAGCCAGACAATATGGAGGCGATCCCCTATGGTGGGTTGCAGGGAGTTAACAGTCTACACAGATTATCTGGTGGAAGAGTTGACAAATTAACAACACAGAGCTGCTCTCTGTCTAATCTCACGCACGCAACTCACCACTAAAAGATACGACTCAAAGTGAACACAGATCCTTCAGTGGTTGTTAGTATGATGTGAGCAGAAGCTGCATTAAATACACTGACACTCACCTGAATGCCTCGGAGAGACGATGCCCCCATATAAAGGAACACTCCGTACAACACAGGCATAGGAATGAACTGGAGAGCAACACAAACATTTAGTCAGTAACACCGTCAGAATCGATAAGTGGGGAAAAAGTTGATCAGTGGCCGACCTTGAGCACAGACGTCATGAACACGGAGCAGCCCATGAGGGTGAAGATCATGAGGCCCGTAAATCGCTGCTCTCTGATTCCGAGGAACTTGGGCTGCTCGCCGGGGGCCGAGCACTCGGACTCGAGCTTCAGGCTGTTGACGTGGGTGATGGAGAGCACGGTGGCCGCCACGAACCACGGCAAGCCCATCAGAGAGCACACGCCCAGCATCACCCCCACCATGAATAGGTCCAGGTGATAGCCGCAGCCTTTCTGAAGGGGAGGGAAGGGACAAGTGGGTGAAGCGTTCTCGAGCTAATGCATGGTAGCTGTGACAGCACTGGCCTCAGGCTGTACCTTCAGCTTGTGCTCCTTCCTGTTGATGATGACGGCGGTGATCTGCTGGTCCATGAAAATGAGGATGGTGCAGAGCAGAGCAGGGATCACTGTTATGACTGCAGTCCACCAAGGGTTGGGCCCCAGCGGATTAATGAACCAACCTCGATCGTCCCTGGTCGGCTAAAAAATATAGTCAAATGATTTGGACTTTATGTAAACGGAGAAGGTGTTTATTGAAAAAAATGATCTGATGATCAATTTCTTACCTTAAACACATTGGGAACCTTCAGCTTCGGGGAGGGAACCCCTAATGCATAGTCGATCAACACCATCGTGAGGATGGTTATGAAAATAGCAAAGTCACTGATGATGGCCCTCACCTGTTAGAGATGAGATTCAGTTCAAGCTTCGGTCATTCAGTTTATATCTTTTACGATATTCTTTCAAACAGGTCTCTTCGCTAACTGCACCCAAGAGGACATGTTTTCATCTGGGTTTGATTTGTGTTTGTTATTTTGTGGATGGATGCTGTACAGGTCACATATTAAAGGGAATGGTGATTGTGTGAGCAATGTGGTGCAGGGCCAGTGTATTGAAATGTTGTTTCATGCAGGTTATTGTTGGGCACTGCTGGGAGAAGTAAACTACTCCTTATCTTTCACTCACGCAGTACCTGCATTTAAACCACTAGAGGGCACCAGAGCACCGCGATGCAAAACTCAGCTCTTGACACATGAGGCAGCTTCATGAGAGGAGGATGAAGAGTACCTTTGTGGGAAAGTAATTGCTGAACTTGAACTCCTTGAGGAAGGCAGACATGATGACAGTGGAGAAGAAGAGAATGACCGACCAGAAGAGGACGTCAGGAACGTAGGGGCCGTGCGGGCCACAGGCGCTGCCCACAAACTCGCCTCGCTTCTCAATACAGTCCTGTTCCAACAGGCAGAGGACCATTATTCCAAGCTATGGCCTGATTAGCAATAGAAACAGCATCAGCAGATTCTAAACTTCCACCAACGGTTTATGAGCATTAAAAAAAAAAAAAAACTTAATAAAGTGCAAAAACTGTGCTTTTAGAGCGATTTGCATTGAGTAATCCAATATAATCCAGCCCACATGCCCTTAATCTGCTGTGTCCAGCTTCCTCCATCTGGGAGGGCATGCCACTTTAAGGTGGAAAAAGCTTTTTAGTCTGTCTTTGTGTCACTTCATACTTCCTGCTGTTGTATGCATTCATAAGCTCCATATCTCATTATCGCATTGTTTCTGTTTTTACTTCCGAGCTGGCGTGGGCTGTACCTTGACCTCCAGAGCCTCCCAGTAGATTTCTGAGGCGGTGATGTTGTTGATCTCCCAGAACCTTAGGGTGCCATTGGTGGGGTCAGAGGGTTCGACACACGAACATCTGTGGAGGCACATGAACATCTGGGTGAATGATTAATCATGCATCTCCAAGGAATTCTCTTAATTACTGATTCCTTCTCTTTTTTTTTTTTTTTTTAAGAGTAGCCTTGACGTACGAGTACATGCTGAGTTTGTCCAGGTTGTTGTTCTTGTTGAAGGGAAAGTGTTCCCCCAGGTGGATGAGTTTCTCCAAGGCCTCGTAGATGAAGATGATGCAGATGAGCGAGGCGAAGGCTTCCTCCGTGAAGCGCGTGATGTAACGAACGAGGGAACTGGCGTCCGTGGCCACCAGCACGATGCAGAGGAACGCCGTCCACAGGCCAATGCACGTTCTCAGGGACAGATAGGATAAGCCATACTCCCTGTGTTGGAGATGAGAGGGAGGAAAATGACTGTGGAGGGTGACACATCAAATCAAATCGTACTGTGATTACATGCTATTGCAGCGTGGCGGATTGGAGAAAGACATTATCACAATGAAATGTAAATGAAATGTCTGAACAATCGCAACATTAAATGTTCTATAGGAGGCCAGATGTTCCGTCATGCTCATCCCACAGATGCTGGATGTGTAATCACAAAGTTATGCAATGATCTGAAGTCACTGACATGAGTGTGGGAGCACTTGATCAGAACCTACTTGCAGAATTTGAACAATATCTTTTCAAAAACGAGCACCGGCCCTGTGCTGCCCAGAATGGTGAGGGGCTGCCCAGCAAACAGGGAGTAGGCTATTCCCGTCAGCGAGGCTCCAAACAGCGACTCAATTGCACTCTGGGAAATGAAGATAAGGACAGAAAGGTTACTGGGTGAAAACTAAAATGTTGACTGTACCAAAGGACTCGCACCGCGCACAGGTGCGTACAACTAGAACAGCGTGGACACTGAGAGAAAAGAGAAGGTGATTTACTATGCGTCCTTCTGTTGCCTCGCCCAGCAGTCCTCCGAAGGTGATGACAGGGGACATGCAGGCACAGTAGAGGAACAGGAAAGAGGCCACGCACTGCAAACTGAGAGCGTCCGTGTAGTCAGACAGGTAGTGGGGGGCCTTTCGCTTGATGTCTAGAATGAGACCACCGAACCATCTGTGGATGGAAGGAAACGGTTTACCACTTGTGTTGTTTATTTGGTTTTGTTTATGTTAAATTTCATTGTATTGTGCATTTTTGGCAATACTGTTGAGATAAAATCAATAAAATGTGTTCACAATTCCATTTTTTGGCATCTGTGATTATTTCTTGAAATGCAAAAAGGTCAATCTTTCATCTGTTTTTCTTCCTCCTCGCCGCTCTGGTTACAGTTCAGCGTGGTTGGTTCTCGTAATCGTGGAGCAGGGATGCAAATAGATGGAAGCAGGAGGTTTCTATGGAAACAACTTTATGACTACTACGAAGCAAGTTTGGACAAGAATAGATGACTGAGCTCTGCAGAATACAGTTTGGTGAAAGCGCTCCTTTTTTCTTTAGCATACGCACTTCTCTTTTCACTAAAGAATCCCTCACCTGCCGGTGCGCTGCAGCTCAGGGCCACCATGGCCTCCGGGTTCATCCTCCTCTTCACCCTCGACTAGACCGTTTGGTAGAATATTGCTCTTCTTCCTCTTCTCCTGTTCAACAAACAGCACAGTACGGCTAGTTGAAATAACTGTGGCGTCGCGTGTTAGAGAAATCTACATTAAAAGAACAAGTGGTCCCTACTAACCTGCGATGGTACGTTTTTCGGTGGCTCTATCCGTATGGACGGGTCCCACTCCCCCGGGGGCAGCACTGTCACCTGATCGAGGAATTCGTCGATCCCTGCGATCAGGTCGTTGCGATCCTTAGCTTTATATGCCACGTCGTGGAAAACCTGGGAACAGAGAGGCATCAGCAGCTTCAGCAGCTTTCAAACCTGAACGCAACACACTGCACATGAACCCCACGTGCAAGGGGATGTCTACAAATTGACTGGAGGGAGTTCTTGCCTCATCGGTCATAAGTGTTGCCATGGATCTTCCAATCTCATGATACTGAAGCCCTCGACCCAAAGGCCCCAGAAGAATGAACAGAAACCTAAAGAGAAAATGACATTATTTGTAAAGCATTAAATGCAGGGTAAAGTCTACTAAGGACTGATCAGTAAGAGGTGTTTGTAGAGGTGTAGGAGTATCAGCCTGCAGCGACCTGGTGGTGATGGGGACCTCGGCCAGGCCGCTGAGCAGTACCGCTGGTGAAAGACGAACGAACGCCACCACAGGCTTGTTCAGAAACTCCAACTCTCCCACCAGCACGTTACAAGCTTCAGCTCCCACTGGGATCTTCTTCATGAAGTGAAGGTCTATCTGAAAGAGAACAGTGGCAGAGAGAGGTACAGGTGCTCATCTTATATTCAGATTTTTGACACTTTGTACAGTTCTGCTTTTTCAGATCTGATCAATAAGGGGCAAATCAATTATTTGTATTTTGTGTTGAAGTTATATCAACTCAGAAGTTCCCAGGGGAAGAAAACGATAATGTTGATCTAGTTGGTATTTCACTGGAAAAGCTTCTGATGTATTTTCCTCTTAACAGTCCTTGAACTTCCTCTTCCCACAAGGTCAACACAGCAGCTCCGCTTTCCCAGAAATAACATCCACTTACTACTACTACTACTACTACTTGTCGTTATTGTTACAGTTCATCTGCTCATTAATCCTTAAATGCAATGGTTTTACTGGACTGTCATCTAAATATAGCCCAGCTGTCCAGGCTTTGTGTGTCACAGGGCAGAACGTTCCAGCATGTCGCAGATGTGTGACAATAAATATCACAACCGATTATTGAAATAAAACAGACAGTGGGTATGACCTATTGTGTTTTTTTTTTTTTTGTAAGGATGAGGTCTCTTTCGTGTATAAAAAGTGACTGTCACCGTGAAACGGATACTCTAACTCTGTTTCACGCAGTGGACCTGCACTGCACAGAAAGTCTCTGAATATTAAACGTGTTGATTCTTTCAGTGTTAATTATGTGCAGAAAACAAGTGTTGACAAGAGTGTTGTTTGTTCGGGGTGGGTGAGACTTAGGTCCAAAACGATTACTCACACTGCAATAGTTTTTAAGATTCAGAGTTAAAACCAAGTAATCTGTTTACTTGTGACTATTAAAATCTGTAGCTGCTCCAGAAATACATGAATACATGTGGGACAAGTCGTGTGTGTGAGAATAGCACGGCTGGACATTGATGTCCGCTGTTTGACACATGAGACAGTCCAATCAGTGACCCGGACAAAAGGTTAAACCCACAGACATTACGCCAACAGGCCAGCACCAGGCTTTTATCTCTGCTGTGTGTGGTCATCATCAGAATGAGCTGAATGACTTTTTATTATATTTATAGTGGTTATAATCCTAATCCCGGGACTACATGAGTTTTCCATTAAAAAGACCAACAACGACCCTCTGTTCATTGTTTGAAAGACGCAGCTAAACAAGAGGCTGCTAATTTTCAACAGATACAACGCAAATATTTACTGGTTCGTGTTGCGCTACTAGTCCCATCTGACACTGCACATCAAGATAGACGGACACAAGTAAACGTACCTTGCTGAAGTCGACAGAACTGTTCTCTCTACTGACGTCCACTTTCCCTTCTGGCCCCGCTAAGTGACACTGGGAGGACGACATCTGACCTGGGTGGTCCAGAGAGGAGAGACATGAACTGACCCGGCTCAGTGAAAACTGAATTCCAGCAGCGGGTAATTTATTATGAAGAGAAAATCTCTAAAAGGGGAAATTGTGATGTGTGACTCACAATAATAACTGTCATCACAATATAATCCAGGACTCCGAGTACCATGATTACTGCCAAGCTGACTGACAGGTCTAACTTCATTACCGCACTAATGACATTATTCACTAAGCTCACAGAGAATGAAGCGAGCCTTGTCACGGAGCTGTGAATCTGGTGCTCCAATTCTCCCAAGTGAAAATAACATTGGTCAGGATGTACCACCTTGATTTCTGGTACGCTATGAAATAATTTAACAAACACTTCAGTGTCTTCTGAACACCTCGTTTTGTCACTGGCGGGTAAAATGTAGTTGGCAATGATGTTGCGAAGAAATGGTTCCAATTCTGAGTCTGTCCCGGATTCTCTGTGAAGACCAATACCAGACGGGTGCATATTTATAGAATGAACTTATTTTTGTTTTTTATCAACCTCAGTTCAACCTGATAAAAAAACAATTTGCCAACATCCACACAAACCATGAGAATAATCCACCTTTGAATATGTTTTTAAGAATATTCAAAGTGCACTTATTCAGTCACCAGCTGTTGACTGCAGTAGGTGCTAAGCCTACGTGCATGAAGAGCCACGCTGGAACATCACTGAGCAGATTCCTCACAGAATCCAATGAAGCAGCAGATTCATCGCTTGTAACCCCTCAAAGCTTTTTGTCTGTGTCTCACCATTTACATCTGGTGCAACCCTAACCCTAACCCCTTGCCAATGGGGAAGAATCATACAAATAATAAATAACAAATGTATTTTACACATCTTAGAGCCCCCGAAAGGGCGGAGAGGGTTTTCTCACCATTCTTGTCAAGGTGGAGTTCCGAAGTCCGTTTCCCCATGTCAGCAATGGAGCGCACGATGGGTAGGCGGTTGGCCAGCTTCTTCTGGTTCTGGTGATGGTGCTGCTTCAACAGTGTTTCCCGCACTTTCAGCCTGAGCTCGTCCCCCAGCGGTGCGTATAACTCCTGGTGGTCCAGGACCATGTCTATAGACAACACAACACGTTGAAGTGAGTTACTTGGTATGGAGCTTCTCACACTCCCAAATTTTGGTGAGGAGTTATTTTGTTCAGATCCACAAAGGAGCACACTGGGAAATAAACGTTTCACGTGGCGTATCACCGTCCCGGGTACCTGCAATCTCTTCGATGGTGTTGGCCCTCATGTCGAGCAGCACGGTGCTGTTGATGATGCAGCTTCGCAGCTCGAACAGACTGTGCAGGGACAGGGTGGCCACGTAGGGCTTGCTCCATCGCTCCCCTCCGTCCTCAACGTCCTCTTCAAACTTCAGCCACCTGAGACACGAGCGGGAGTTGCAGTGAGGAGAAGGCAGCAGACGGCAAACTGTCTCGACAATCTGTTCTTTCTGGGTCCCCTTCCTCACACAAGCTTACATTTATAAATATATATGCATCTCTGTCTCCTGTTATCTGTGTTTTACTCATTTACTCTGCTTCCTTATTGCCTCCCCTCGGAGTAGAACTGTAAATAAAATATGTCTGATGTGAGAGAAGGCCATAATTTGAATGATGAATAAATTCCACATCTTCATTCACACGTTGAAAAGTCTCGATTGGACAAACCCAAACTTAAGTGCTCGGGCAATAACAGCGATGAACTGCAATCGCTAAATGCAACAGCAGCACAAAGATTAGACACAATAAACTCATCAGTGTGAGTGGGATCACCGGCTGACCGCTCCATTCAATCAGAGCTTTGAGTAATGACGTGCAGGTCGCGGCGTTCCGTGGGTGAATGCCATGTCACTGACATGACAGCCAGACAGTACCTGGCGCTTTCCCTCCACTCCGAATCCTCTCCGTTCCTCACACAGATCTCGTCCATCTCTGTGAACAGGTCATGAGGAATGTGCTCCTCATCCTCGTCCTCGGTGCCCAGCAGGAACTGCACTCTCTGGGACGGGGTGTCTGGGAACACGTCCAAACATACATGTCAAGTTTTGTTCCTTGTAGTTTGATTAATTCATGAATGATGAGTAGCTTTCTATGGACAGTACCATAAAGAGGAGACTCTCTTCCCTCAACCAAGGGGAGAACCCGGTCCCTGCTCCTCCTCCTGTGCTTGTTTCCATGGTGACGGTGCCTGCGATGGCTGCGGTGCCTGGTGCTGCCCAAGGGGACGTGGACCCCAATGTAGAGAGTCCTGTGGTCTGTGGACAAGTGTGATGGCAGTTAAATAGTGGTCTACTGAGTGTGTGTGTGTGTGTGTGTGTGTTCTCAGAGGCTTTACAGATTATTATAATGTCACCGATCAGCACTGCTTCTTTGTCATGGTCATGAGTTTGTGTATGATTTAAATGTAAGGAGCTCAAGAGGTCATGTGTCGTAACATAATGCTTGATGCTGGTATATTTATTATTCAGGCCTACCACCTGTTCTGGATGGAACATAGAACGTACCACATGGACTAACTACGCCATGGTTGTAGGCCAGTGCGGTTTCAGTTTACATGGCTTCAAATTCTAATCATTTCACTTGAGTCCAATTGAACATTTGTACCAAATTTGAAGGAGAAGCAGTGGCGCTGCCTCACCGAGGCACATGCCGGTCAGAAACACGCCACATGAGGCGTATGAGCTCAGCTCACAGAGAATGAGACGCTGATCTGAGAAGCTACTTGTTTGAGTTTCTGTTCGGTTAATTCAGTCATGTTAAAACCTGAATGGTTGCTGCGGTGAGGGCGACGTGGCACCTCATCAGAGCACATTTACTGTTGTTTTCTGCTCCGCTCCTCAGTTCAAATGGAACTGCAGAGAGGAGGCGATCACTGAATCCGCTGATCGGAGAGTTAACCTTCTCCTGCTCCAATGCAAACCACTGCAGTGTTTCAACCATCCTTACTTACAGTCTGTGACCACACACGCATCCACCTGAACGATATGAGAGACTTGACTTGGTCTCTAACTAAAATGAAAGTTGTTTTTTTTTTAAATACAGCCCACGACTTCATTACCACTGGAGATTTTGACAAAAGGTGTCGCTGAAGAGCTGTGGGTCACCGCGTGTGTGAGCAGATGCAGATGGGAACTCACTCCTTAGTTCTGTTTGTCTCTTTTGTTTTGACTAGCTGTGTTTTTCCAGCGATTATGAAATTGCTGATGTGAGTTCCTCTCACCTACAGTCTCTGCCTCCCACTCTGCTCTTATCTTTTAACTAGAAGGAGAAAGCTGTCAGGAGGAAAAACAGCAGTAGTGTAAGGACAGAGTGGGCGGACTCGGCTGCCGCAGCCTTTTGCCGCTTCAGGCGCTGTGTGTTCCTGATGCGTCGGCTGAGGTATACCTTCCAGATCCTCCTGCTCGAGGTTGGTTCCCTGTTGAAAGCGCGTTCCCCCTCGGTCCACCACAGCCTCATCGTCATTTCTCTGTCGCGTGCATTGAAAACCAAACACAGACACAGGCCCACAGACATTATGAGAGTACAAACATTATACAGCAGAAAAGAAACAGGGCGAATCATGTTGTTGTTCAGTACACTGATCCCGTATCCCGAGCGTAACGTGAAATTAAAAGTGTTGACTTGGCGTCCCCCTCGCAGATAAGTCGTTGTGAACAAACACATCATCCAACCCAATAGCACTGTTGCCATGGAAACTAATTGCACAATTCTTCTTGACGAGGGAAACTTCTAAGTCCAAACAGAAAGCTTTCTCAAAATGGAAACAATAAATTATCCACCCACAATTAAAAGGTTTGGTTCTGTTTATTCACAGCGATCTGTGCCGCGTCGGTGATGGGAGGTATTCCACCTTCCACCCACGACACGTTACAGTCGTTCTTGCAGGACTGATCATCGAATGTGTATGAAGATGGACAATGCATGTCCACAGAGAGAGAGAGAGAGAGCATTGGGCTGTTTGAGGCCTCCTGTGGCTGCACAGCTTCATCAGGCTGAGCTCCAGTTAATAGGCAGTTAACATAACTAGTTATATTTGGGGGGTGGGGGGGTGCAGCCGATGACTTTGAGCTGATTAGAGTCACCATCAACCTGTGGTGTGAACGTCGGAGCGGGGACGTGGCGAGAGGGAAAGCAAAGAAGGAGCGCGGAGCACAAATCATTGTTTGGTAGTGATGCGACATCATCGCCTGCTTCTGCCTCTCTCTAGCATTCTGCACATGAGTCAGCACAGTGGTGCGGCGATGAAGAGTAGCGCTGATGGCCGATCGACCAGTGTGACTTTCAAACGCAGCTCAGACAGGATTGCCTCTCAGAGCTGGACACCGTGCTGGTCTTGATTACTGCACCACTGCGGCGGATTTAAAAGCACCCTTTCATTTACTGTAAATCCAAGCAACAGCTGGGGTTAAGAAAGGAGAACAAACACACACAGGGCCACAGCTTTGACTCGGTGTTCCTCAAACAGAGCCACACAATTCAGAAGCTGTTATCACGGGAGGTATTTTTATCTCTGAATAAGCTCACTTGATAGCAGCTTTTCCCCCCACAGCCATCTTGACCACCAGTTGACCATCGGGGCATTATGATAATGAAGGGTGCTGATGTTCACAGCTGCACTGACACATGGGCTGGCTGGGGCCACGAGGCTCATGGTGATAATCTGTCTCCAAATACACAGGCCATGGATCATCATCCCCGCTCAGATTAAACTGCCAGTATTTGTTACTAAGGCAGCGGCCACATTAGCCCATATTAAACGTGTTCCCGCACAATGGCAACGGTTTGAACAGTCAAGACACATCCAGCGCTATGAGGGACAATAGCATGTATACTTTGGCAACTCACATCATCATGAAACGAGCCGTGACGCACAGCCATGGATCAGATCAGATGCACGAGTGACAAATAGGTAGAAGCAAAGATGTTACATTCAAACTCAAACTCCTGCTGCTCGTGGACCAATACTCAGGAGACAAAGACATGAAGAAAGATGCCAAGCAACTGAAGTGGTCAGGACAGGATGCGGAGCAAATCTGGATTTTTTTTTTTTTTTTTTTCCCATGCGGACAGCGCTGGCACATTTGGAAACATCTGTGGCAGCAATGTCATGAACAGCACTGTGGCTTTCATGGGCTGCAAAATGCACTGTAATCCTCAAATGTCTCTGACATAAACTTCAACCCCCTGTAAGAGGACACATTAGTACTGAACACCAATTCTTTTTTTTTTCCAGAGCTGCTATTGGAAGTGTTTTCGGCTCTGAGCCCTCATTCGGTCAAACGTAATATCGGCTTCCCTGGTGTCTCAAAGGCAAAATGGATCAGTCGTGGTGAGCATTAAAAGCTCTTTTTTTGCCAGTTTTATCGGGCATTAATTTATTTTGGGACAAGGATTTCCGTAGAAGAGGTCCAGGAATTCTGGCCTTTGAACACACACACACACACGTCTGTTAGCGGCTGAATCTGCCCGACAGAAGAGATCCTGCAAAGATGAAGCCTCGTCCTACCTGGTTTTTGAAGAGCCAAGGAGCCTCCTTATTTTCTGAAGGCATGAGCTTTCCCTCATGTGTCTCTCTCCGCTTTTTAATCAGTTGAATCGGCGTGCGACGCAGTGGAAGCTGAGCCCTTGCAGCACAAAGTCCTGCTGTCCTGCTTCACACCATGTCTGATAAACGCCGGAGCCCTTCTGGTGTGTCACACAACTGTAATTTGTGATTTATCAGCAGCTCGACAACAAGAGATTATGGACGTGACATCACCGCTGCTGCTTAGCAGAGCTTGATTCATGCTAAACCACACGTCTCTTCTATTAACTGTATGTGCATACATTTGGCATCAAACAGCATCACACTAACTTGGTCCCTTGGGAAGAGATGTGGGCCACTTCAGGCAGCAATGCTGCAATTCTTCCTGTTCCTAGCTAACATGGTTGAAATGTCCAAAAACATGTGGTCAATTCTGGCAAACAGGTGTTGCTCCGGACAAGGTGCGATCTGCATGTGAACCTCAACCAAGTAGCAAACAGATCATTCATTGTCATGGCTGATTTGTGGCCCTAAACAGGAATGTCTGTTGTGAATGTTTTGTTACATAATGTTAACTTTAATCCTTGTGTTTCGAAAACCATACGATCCAGGAACTCACCAAACTTCTGCGTCCCATCGATGAGCCAAAGGAAGAGTAACCCTGAAATAAAAAGGCTTCATGAGTGTTTGCAGTTAGTTGTGTGATCCACCCAGTTCTCCCATTTTAGGAAAGAGCCACAAACATTTTGACATTTGAACATATTTTTTCCTCCAAATGAGATAAAGATTACCTCTGAAATGTTTGTGGGTTGTTTTTTTTTTTTTTTGTTTTTTTAAATGGATGTTCAGGGACCTTTCGGGTCAGGCTGTGACCTAGCGTTTTGAAATCAAAGCCACTAAAAGTAGCAGCGGCAGAGCAAACTCTCAGCCAAAAGCCGGTCAGTCTAAAAACCTTTTGGCTAAATGGGAGAAAAAGCTGTTGTGATGTAAACAGCGAAAGGATAATGACCAACAAATCTCCTCCAAAATGATGAGCATAGGGCTCACATCTGTCTGAGAACATCCTCAGAGAGTCTGTGGTTTCTATTATCCAAGAATTTCACCAAAGCAGATGTTAGAGTTTGATGTTGTGAACATATCCGACACCTACAAATGTACTGTATGTGTGGTGCGGCGTTAGTCTCGGGTTACGTCAACCTGAACCTGTCTCTCGATTCATTTCCATGAAGAGATCACACAAAGTCAATGCTCTCTGAATATGGGACATCTGTCCCAGCTGGGATTTGCCCTGTACAGTAAAGTTGTGTGGCACTTCACTTCATGCAACAAAGCAAACACGATAAAGTCAGAAAACAGTTTCTCACTGAAATAAGAAAGAGCCTCCAGATACTGACAGTAACCTTCTACGGCCATGGCCATGGGGCCACATTTTGTTTTAATGAAGAATTAAATCAGGATCAGTATTTTGCATGCTGGTTTCACAAAGTCACTGTGAGTGGTTGAAGCTCCACAGGTGATCTACAAACGCTCCAGAGTATCATTACCACACAGCCTGTGACCTTCAGCTCCCTCCTCTAATATAGAAATATGACATGACATCTGACAAATCAGTGCATCGCTGGTCATTTACCGATGGCAGCAGCGGCTCGATCTGTGCGCCCTGGTCCGCGGTGGTCATCGTCTCCTCCAGCAGCGCTCCACGGTACCGGGGGAACACGGGGCAGAGATCTCCGGCTGTGCGTGCGTAATCCCGTCAGGTGCCGCGGGGAGTGAGCGACCACACAGCGGGTCACATGTTTATATGGTCGTGGCTCGGTCAGCGGCTCGGAAACGATTAGGGCTTCTCAGACGCTTCAGAGAAGCATGCGCGCCCCTGGCACTGCAGCTGGCGCGGGCGCGTCACTTTTGAAACGAAACGTGGAAAGTAAAAACCTGACGACGAAATCAGTGGTATTAGAGGAAACGATATTCGATGTTATAGCTCCAAATATGATCAATGAATTTAGCAGTTTATTGTTGCAGGTTATGTAAGCAGCCCTTCAGGGTGGGGGGGCAGGTAGGCAAACGTGCCATTTTGTGTACTTTGAAAAGAAATATATATATATATAAATGAACCATTTAATTAAATGTTCAGCATGCAGTTTCCAGGGACCAAGCATCAAGTCCTTGTTACAGCCATTAAGGCCAACAAAGTAAAACCCATAAAATATTAAAATCTTAACAAACCATAAAGTTTATAACTAGTAATATTATTTAATCATATTTTCACTGTGAGGACTCTCTCGTCTTGTATATATGACTTATACTTATAGAGTCATTGAACTCCAAATAGTCCGTTTAGGATTAGAAAAATGTTGAATGGTTGAAATGTTGTAATAATTTTTGGAAGATAATACGATCTGATAATAAGATAATCATATCTGATTCCTGGGTCATAACCATTAAAGTGACGATGGACATCAACAGGGATGCTGCTCAGTCACTGTGATGACACTCAGCTGGTTCTGAGTGATGGAGCAACGACAGCAAATGTCTTTACAGTCAGTGAAATCAACTTTTGCTCAGGGACTGTTTTTACCAAACTTGTTCCACCTGGTTCATCTCTCGTTTATCTCTGTGGTTTTCAGTCCTGACACAGTCAAGTGTCGCCATCTGGTGTAGATCACAACCCACGTCCAAAGGAAAGCCTTAGGAAGGCACATTAATCGAATCAAAAATAGAAGTTCATTTATTAACGAATTGTAGCCCGCTTAAAATGACAAGGAATATGAGCGTGTGTGTCTTAAATGTCTCATTTAGCTGCTCCTGGACTGTACTGACCTTCCTGGGAGCCCCGAGGAGCAGTTTGATTTCAGGAGCTGGATTCATTTATCGCCATCTGCTGTTTGTCCCTGAGAAGGCCACACACACACACACACACACACACACACACACAATATTGGCAGCTGTGAGCATCTGCCTCACATTGGCATTTAAATTAAAACGGATCTTACTGCGCATCATGCATTTATTTTCAGCCATCTTCATCGTCGTTTATCTGATATCTCATATTAATTAAGTCATGCAATTATAAAGGCACAGGGTTGTTTATCATTAAACCAACTGGCCTATAATTTATACTGATTTTATTAAATCATTTATGGCAGTGGCTCTGTTCTCGACTTTTACGCAATTTCGCCCACCTTGTTTTCCTGATGATTCAACTTCCTCTGGCCAACAAAAGAAATTTCTACTTTTAGCATAGCATAGCAAAATTGGAAAATAAATAATGTATAAATACAATACTGACAATCTATGGAAATGCCAAATTACATCGAACCACATGTTGCTGCAGAAAGATATTGGCACATCCATTCTTGTCAGGTGACTTCTTCTTTTTATTTTTTAACAACTTGATTATTTGAATGGTTTTGAATTATGACGGATATTAAAGTCATACGCTGAGGTAAAAGAGTCTGGCACATGTTTACGCATGGTGTCCAATTTGGAGATGGGAGCCTCGTGTGTGGAGGGAGCAGCTCTGGAGGAAAAGAGTATTTTTCACCAGCATCATGTGACTGGGATCATTTCTCAGTGATAATATTGAGAGTATAATATTTCCCATTGTACTCCCCTTTATTCTTAATCCTCATAAATTTGCACCTTGATATTTCTAGGGAATATCTACTCTTTGTCTGAACACACTGTAAAATAAAGCATAGCACAGTGATGATAACAACGTTTATTTCAATCACGTCACAGTAGATACAGAAAAAATCCACAACAGCATATATGAAAAATAACCATTCTGAAAAGAATGAATGAATAAATAAGACCCTACGTTAGTCTACATTTTACCAACATTTAGAACTTCTTTCAACAACGTGACTCATGGATGTAGTAGTGATCAGAAACGTTTGGTTTCCTACGAGCTTTTTTAAAGTACAAAATACAGAGATTTTTTACTGACAGGGATTACTGTGCCAGTTTATGCTACACAAGAACATGTCATGTACAGATAGCTTTAATCTCTTCTGAGAATTGAGGCTACTTAACAGAAGAGGGGCTTCTTTTTTTCAAACACTACTTTATGAATCTATTTTTGTGTACATTCAATTACTATATCACCAAAATGTCCGGTACTGTTATTTACATTTGATGCATTTAATTACATGGGTGGAAAGAAAGTAGACCCAGGACCGAACAGTCCGCGGTGGAAGGATTTACACTTTGGCCATTAACCGAGGAGGTGGCAGAGTCCTTCTTTTATTTTCAATCAGGATTATTGTTGTAGATGATAGATAGATAGATAGATAGATAGATAGATAGATAGATAGATAGATAGATAGATAGATAGATAGATAGATAGATAGATGTGTTCTAACTGTGAGGATAGAAACTGTAATAACCAATGTCCTTTGTGCAGTTCTTCTCACACTCCCTCGGTGCCAGCAGCTCAGACTTTAGCGGGGACACAGTCTCTGACACCGGGGTGGCAGACGGGGAGATCCTCCTCCTCTTGGCCTGTTCAAAGATCCCAGAGTCGCTCGAGTCGATCGACTTAATGGAGGACGGCGTCTCTATCCAGCTCGACTCGGACGTCATGTCCTTGGGCTTGGCCTCCTCGGAGCCGCCGATGGGCGACCTCTCCGTCGCGATGGAGTCCCCCTCCTCGGCCAGGTAGTTCGCGCCCGCCCGGCCGCCGAGGGAGTTGGCGGGCCAGCAGGAGAACACCGAGCCGGGCTTGCTGTTCACGCCGCAGTACTGCGGCGGCGTGCGCCCACCCCAGCCCGACGGGTCTGCGTAATAGCCAAGAGGCCGGTTGGAGCAGCCCGCGGTCGGCAGCGGGAGCGCCTTCACTCCGGCCGCCGCGTAGGACAGCAAGGTGGCCGCGTTACCGGCGAAATCGGCGGCGTCGTATGCCGAGGCGGCAAAGTCCAGTCGGTTGTTGGCAGGGGTGACAAACCATCGCTGCGGGTGGGAGGCAACAGTGGGCTCCTCGCTTTGCTGCGGGGACAGCAAGCTGTTGCCGAGTGGGACGCTGCGCTCCGTGCCAGGACCAGTCCCCACGCCAGGGTGAAAGCGAGATTTGGCATAAGTGCTGACAAATTGGTCCTGCAGGAAGGAGCTAGGCATGGCATATCTCGCACCCGGCACGATCTGTGAACGCGGAGAGTCACCCGGTGATGGAGTTAGGCGGTCAATGTCGCAGCCTGTGTAGACACTGAAAAGATGGGGAAGAAAGAGAAACAGAGAAATCATTCAGAGGCGAAGCTGTGCGTAACGGGCCTGCTGCGCGTCTCGCGTCGAAGAAATGTCACCCCGGTTCGCAAAGGATCCAGTTTAGCATCAGAGGAAACGGCCATGCTTAGAATTGGAGATGAATTCATGTTTTTTTTAAAATAACTAGAGAGAAAATAGCAGCACATGCAACTGCGTAAAAATGTCAATTTTGGGCACAAAACAATTCTCAGTTACACGAAGCAACGTCTTACAAAAGCGCAGATAGTGAAAGAATAATCAATTATTTCAATGTTCGTACATACATGGCACCCCCCTCAATTAAACGAAAATCCCTCTTTTAGGTGCAGTCGATACCAAATCAATTCCATGGGCTTCTTGGAATTTGGTAAACGATTCTCTAAATATTTGGCTGAATAACTAGAAATGCATTTACCAAAAAAAAATGACATGGTTAGTTGGAAATTTAATTAAACGAAGAAGCGTGTAATACAATCAAAAGGAAATCTTACGTGTCGTAGTTGTCCCGAAATCCTTTTGCAAACGGATTGTGGTCAATTTTCAGTTGCGTAATCTGTGGGAAAAATAAGACATCAATTAGAAGACGAAGATCATAAATGTTTGTCTTTGCGTGTCGCCAGATAAAATTTGAGATTTTCTTTTTCCTAAATTCCAATTTAAATCCCCATCGATGTCCATGTTTTTTAGAATATAAATGTAAAAGAGTCACATCCAACACGTGCACTTTTCAGCCTCTCTACTCTTGACGTACATCGGTATTCTGGTAAGCTGTGACGGCAATAAACTGCGTCTCTGTGAAGGTGAACGTCTGGACACGTCCCGGTTGGCTGGTGTCCTCTGTCCCATCCTCGTTCACTTCCACCACATGGAGCCTGGGCTGGTACTTGTGGAGGGACTGGAGAACCACCATCTGGAGATTCAGAAACTCTGTCAGACTTTGGACGAGCGAAATACCACAACTAACACATCCAGCTCCATTCCTCGATCACTATTATAACACCACTCTAACAGTGACGTTGTGGAAATTAAAAAAACAAAATAATTATCAACAAGCTGTGCAGTGAAATCAACCAAACAAATGTTATAATAAGGTTTAGTATTAAAAAAATGAAATTTGAAATAAAGGGTTGCATCACCTGCCCCGTGTTATTTGAGGCACCTTTGTTGTTTGTAAGCTTCAGCTTCCCAAAAGATATTTCTTGCCGCATCCAGTGCGCACCAGTGTTCGGGGAATCCGGGTGCATGTAAACTCTGTTTCCTTTACATATAAGACAGAAGCAAAGAAGTTGTGAAATACAAAATCTGGCTTTATTGGAATATTTTTGAACAATTTTAACCGATCATCTAATTTATTTTTCATTGCGCAGTAAATGTGATAATTAAAAGAGTGCGATACCTATTACGTTTGTGTCTGCTTTTCCACATGGCACCCACTTTCCTCCTTGGAATCGCCAGTGATTTGGGTCAGCAAGTATTACGTCCACAAATATATTGTAGTGGGCAGTTGGGTCGAGGCCAGAGATGTTGAAGCTTAAAAATGGGAACATTCGTCTGTGGGAAATAAGGGGAAACAAATTTAGGAGAAAAAGGCACCAGCACAGATTCTGCGTTAGCACTGGTCTCATGCCGAATCCGTTCTTATTTTTTTTATGACAAAATAGTGATTTTTCATGAAAATAGAGGTAGATTCAAACTGTGGAAACAAAGCCATCACAGTGATGCACAGCCCCCCAAAAATGCACTATTTCTGTGCCAGATGAGCGTCTTTGCGCGCACTCACCGTCCTTGCTTTGTGATGATCATCTCTGTCTGGTGCCTGTGAAACTTCAGCCACAGGGCCCTGTTGCACAGATACACCTGCGCCTTCCCCGGCACCAGTCCCGCTTGCGCCGAGGAGAACTGGTAAAAAGCGCCTCCCTGGTACGTGTGTCCATACTGCTGTGCGTAAGGGTAGCCCGCTGCCGGGTAGCCTTGTGGAGAAGTGTTGGTCAGAAGGCTGTTGTAAGCTCCATTGGTTATGACCGGGTGATGGGCCATGTAGCGGCTGGGACTTCCGATAGAAAAAGCCGGGTGCGCTGGTCCATGCTGGCTCGCGTAAGGGAACATGGCGCTGGGAGCTGCTGAGACTGGCTGAGGCTGTGCGGATGGAGAAAAGATGCACCTTTCTCCTGCAGATCCATCGAAATTATGACGGATGTCAGAGACTCCGTGAAGATCAGGAGAGAGTTTGCCTCTCTGGACGTCCCCTGATGCGTCCTTGGAGTCGGGGAAATTGTCTGCCTCTGACTGATTCGTCATCTCCCTAGAGTTTTTTTTCAGAGGTGAACTTCTCTCCAGGTTGTCACTTGCAGATATAATAGGATGGTCCGGAAGCGAGAGCTCTGATCCATCGGAGCTCGAAAAGCCACTGCCCACATTCATAAATTTCTTGGAGAGATCACTCGCTGGCGAGATGCAATTCTCGACCTGCATGGCTCAATAGGAAACCACTATTAGCTCACCCTATATCACAGGCGTTTGCGCACGCCTTCCCTAATCCAACACTATGAAAAACGCCTTTCGACGACTCGAGGAACCAAAGGCAGCAAATTAGCCAATTGACACCATCCTGCAATCAGCAAGGATTTTCTCTCCATCACTCTCCCCGCTTTGCTAATGAAACAAGTTCTGCCATTGGTTAACTCAAGGCTGTAATTTAATTAGACAGCTCTTAATTAGGACAATATGCGGAGCGCTGTGAGCAAAGTGATTTGTTTACAGTGTGACATGGGCCTATATTTGATTATAACATATGGACTCCGACTCCCTCTCCCCATATAATAAATACAAGGCTAACATAACACAAATAGGGGGGATGTAATGCGTAAAAAGACTATTTTCTACCGCCAGTTGTGTTATTTACCTATTTTTCTGCCATATTTACCTATTCATGTGCTATGAGTGCCAAAGTATGTCTGCCCAAGAAGCCAAGATATATTATTAACACACCAAAAATGACAGGCCATGACAGGCAGTGCATCTGCCTTAAAATGTTTGTGATATAGCGTGAAATCATGGCGTCCCACTGAAGATGTGTTTATGAGTCCCAGTGCTGGTAAATATTTGATGCGCTAAAGTTATGAACCGGTGCACTGATAACAGGGCTCTGCTGCGACAAACACGGCTCACAGAAAGTCGGGGAGCCATCTTTAGGAAAATGTCTGGGAATGTTGGCTTCAGTTTAATTGAGATCCTATTTTATGGAGAAATAAATCGAGTTAACAAATTGAACCTCAGTTTATATCTCACTGGTTGTGGTGACATTTTGGGGTAGCAAAAATATTTTTGTAAGGTAGAATAATTTTACAATCAGCTAGATTGTACATTAGTTTAAATGCGAAATTAAAAATTAAACCTAAGAAAATCCCAAAACATAACTTAAATTTTGACTCTTATTGGTCATCCTGATATGGAAGGATGGGGATTATGATGGTGGAGGTGATGATGATGATGATGATGATGATAATGGTGATGGTGGGTCTTTTTTGCATATGTCGATATTTCATATTAATTTAAAGAAGTTAAAATAAATAGCCCAACCTAATAATAAGATTGACTGATTTTGAACATTTGAGTCCACATCTTTGATACCTATTTTTATCTTGTTGAAATTAAAAACCTAACATAATGATGATAATGAAATTTGAGTAGTTGTCAAAATGTTGAACAGATGCACATTAGGGCAAATTTAAACTATGAAAACCACCTTTAAGTATTGTTTAAAACATTATATAAATGCACATTACTTGAATTCTGTCTAATAGTTATCAGTTGGTACTTTATTTTGAAATTCACCTTTTATACATATATAAACTATAGTGAAATTATGACTTCAATTCAATGTATGCATACCTGCTGTGTTTTTACTTATGTAAAATGAAGGAAAAGGTGTACTATAGTATGTACACATTCTTTATTTCTTTATTACATCACTATTAATGTATTAATGTATTGTATACAACCCCATGTGTTCTTGTCATTCTATCTGCTTGTGAGGGACCGGCCCGGTCTCCTCACTAACGGGGAGTGGACTTGCCCGAGAGAACAGACACGAGGAAGCAGGAAAACTTGGGGGAAAAAGTAGTTGTGGTTTATTCAGCCACCAACCAAAAATATTCCACAACGAAAACAGTCATCAATCCAAAATACATAAGTCTTAACGAAGCACCAACCGACATCTAACCTCATCTCTCCCCCCAACACAGACTGAGGTGCCCTTTAAATAGGCTGCTTAGTTGGCTCAAATTGAGCCAATTAGGCCACTCGGGCTGTACCATTAACCGAGGGGGACCTTTCCAGGGGGCAGATATTTAGATTGGGTGCCATCCTTGGAACCAACAGTTAAAAACATGAATATTTCTGTGTGTTAATTATTGAGAGTTACGGACATCATCCCACAGTTTGAACCAACAAATATTTCAATCACCGTTAGCCTGACCGCACCCCTCCATTTTGTCCGGTGCCCGCGGTCCTTGTGAGATGTTAAATACGCCCCTGTTAGCGGTGCGCGCTTCCGCATGGGGCTGACGGGCCGGACAATCAGGAAGTGGGTGAGTGCTAAACACGCAGAGTTGCGGATGGTTGAGAACAAGGCAGTGGGTACCACACTGCCTGTCCAGTTATGACAGGGTGACTGCTGGGGTTGTAATGTGTGGACCAGGGGCTCAATGAACGAGAGTGTGGCTGAATGGGGGCGCACCGCGGTGGGGCCGAGTCTGCTCGCTGCCTGCGGCCCGCGGGTGCGTGCGGGTGCGTGCGTGTGTGTGTGTGTGTGTGTGTGTGTATCATGTCCCTGCCCGCACAGTGTCCGCGCACAAACAGTTTCTCCGCCGTGCGACTGCGTGTCTGTGCGCGCGACAGTGAGGAGGTTGTCACCTTCTCACACTGCTGCTGTAACTAGTTAATTTCTTCAGCATGGGATCAGTAAAGTTTATCTTGTCCTAAATCATGTTTTTATGATGATGATGATGATGATTGTCTAGATTTAAAGAAGTCTGGCTTCAAAAATGGATCATTACCACTTTCCAGATGAACGTTTCCCATTGCACTGAACAATCTGAACCAGAGCAGGTCAAGACAAAAACTGGCACCGGGCCTGTTTGTCACCGGTGCCATGCAGCCTGTATGTGTCTAATGAACAGCCATGACTCTCTGCAGCTAACAAGAGGGGTCATTACAGTGGGGCTATAGGGCCCAGCAATCTATTCATGTGAAACTTACAAGCACAGGCTTGTCTGAGCCCAAGCAAAAGAGGTCACTCTCCGCTCTGCTCATTACAGGATTATGGTTCACTTCCAACACTGATCTTTAATAAGCAAAATTAGTTTTTTTTTCTTCTCCCCTCCCTGAACAACCAATTGTTGACTCACCCGAGCAGAAACTCTGTGTGTTTTCCTCGGTGCAATTTACGCCGCCTGTTTACTACACTTGTGTCCTTACTTTCCATTGGCTCAGTCGGCTATAACCCACTGAGGAGGGGGCTGATTTGTTATGCCCACGACCAGCCCTGTCCCCTGTGGTGAGAGTATAATGCAGGTTAGGATCCCTGCCCTCTGCCTGGTGCGCACACACACACACACACCACCGGCCAGCTGAGCTTAATGCACTGGCTCCGTATGAACCCCATTAATGTTACGTCTACTCCCAAATAATTATACTTTTTAATTTTTTTTTTTATTTTTAAAGGTGCATTGATGTCAATTTGATCTTAAGCCAAATAACCAAGTTCTTCTTCTCTATTAGATCACTATTACAAATTTCCAGCGTACAACAAAATATCATGTCAAGTATCAGCCAACCTGGAAAGAGGTTAATAATGTTCAATTCAGCAAATTCAATGTTTTATTTTCCAATCTCTGCATCACTCTATTTATTGTTGTGCCATAGGAATCTGCTTACCACCTGGGTCTAATCTAATCAATGTGAATGACAAGGAGAGAAAAAGCCTGAAAGTGAGCACCAGCTTTGGGACTTTACCTAATGCCCAGCACTGTCACTTCAATGATATGATCACAGCACACAAAATGACAACAAAATTATAGCCAGCAAGGATATGGGGGACATAGTGTGCCACTCCAGTCAGGTGAAATTGCTTTTTTCCGACTATGAAATGGCTTGTCTCTTGTCGGATGGGTAAACATTTCCTTGTCAGGCCAGTAATAAGGAATGAGGCACACTGGGCTGAACTAAGAGGATGGAGCCAAGGTTATTTGGGATTCATGACAGGTAGTGGCTTATATTACAGCGGCACTAAAAATTTCATGGGAATGCATTTAAGATGGCCTTTAAGTTATTTATATGTTGTTTGCCAGACGTCACATTGCAATTTCCATCAATAAATCAAAGTGAAGCATTTCGTCCCTCTTTCTCACTCCTTTAATTTAGAAAAAAAAAAAAAGACAAAACCCTGTGTTTACCCCAAGTCTTTAATTACCCAGCAGGGCTAATCTGATGAAGTTTGGTGATGCTTTGTGTTATGCTAACATAACTCTCCCCCCTGTGGTTTCCTGCCATCAGTGATCTGCTCTGTCAGAGGCAATCGGGCGCTCCCTGACAGAGAAGACAGCTGGAGGCCTGCTAAGGGGCGGAGTGGACAGTTGTGGCTTTTAAAACCTTATTAGCCTTCCTCCCTGGACACACAGAGACACGCGTCTAACGCAGAAGTGCACTCCTACACCTGCTCATTATTGATGGCCTTTAAGGGTCAGACCAGACCTGTAGCTGCGACTCTTCACCACAAAGCTCAAAGCAAATTAACCTCAGGACAGGTGATTATGACGTTTGGTGAAAAATACCAGGGACACGGCTGCGGGCCAGAGACTGCACCAAAGGGACTGCTCACCCAAAACAAATGTTTATACACGGCCTCCTTTATTTGGAATAAAATTCTGACTTTATTCCACTCAATTAAATCTGACATTCCCATTACTTTTGTAGTGTTTTCACATGAAATTTGATTTTATACAAATTTTAATAGGTGACTTTTTGTGTGGTGTATTGTTAGCAGTTACTTCTATGTTATGTTTATCAGCATTTATTAGATGTGCATTTAATCTTGTTTATTTGGCCATTTCATATGAAACGCATTAATTCACCATACCAATAAGTAGAAAGCACATATTGTTTTGGTTAGTTATTTTTAACTTGAGTTCTTTCTGTCATTGTCAGTTGTTTCTACATCACAGGGCAGTGACAGCATGATAATTAACACACTCCAATGGAAATCATAGTACAACTCCATGGGGAAATGAGCCATGAGGTATCCACAGCGCTCAGCTGAGCTCCCTCTCTTTCTCTCCCTTTACAAACTCAAGCATTACGTGCACACACACGATGGTATGTTCAGCTGATGAATAATTATAGATGTGTGAATTTCATCAAATACCAATTCTACAGCAAGGTAACACATGTAAAATCTAGCAATCACTGAGGTACCACAATCCCCTGGAGTGTTGGCCGTGCCCTCTGGATGTGTATTATTTGTCTTAGCTAATGGTGAGGATATAATGCCAGCAATCGCAAAGTTAGCGGAGAGGCTAATGTCTCTATGAAAACTTCTTTTATCACCTGCTTCTGACCCGTTATCAACTGTTTGGTTTGTTGCTAGTCCCTTAAAATATTAAAGAGGCCTGTGTGACCCAACCGAGTGCAGTGGGGTTTGTGACCATTTTGTTATTTCTGCTGCCATGCACTGTCAGACGTCTGCGAGTGAAGAACACGGCCACTGTCCCCAGCATGCCCGCAGCATGAAAAATTCAGACCAACTCCACTTTTTAAGCCACTTCTGATGAAAAGCACGCAGAAATGAAACTGACTTATGCCAAATGAATATCATTGAGTCGCTGTGATTGTGAGGCTGATGTTTGTAACTTTCAAATTATTTATAAAACATCAGTTCCATTTTAAGAGTGGCCGTGCCATGAAGTGTGCGCTTGCTCCTCTGAGGATTTCTCAGGCACCATCAGCCTTTACCCGAACAATAGGAAACACACGGCTGCCGTCCAGCAACCAGAATCTTTGCCTTTTCTGATGCGAGTCTGTGTTGCTTGGACAGGATAAAAATAATCATCTGTGTTTAATCTGAAAACAACAACTCACAAACGTGTTCTTTTCCAGATCGGCTACCTAAATATATTTATTTATAACTCTGGTAAATTAAAATTAGTCAGTAAAAAAGACACTTAAAAAATAAAGCGTGACTACGGCACGGCTCCCTTGAAAAAAGAAGAAATTCTGTTTGAGGAGAAGCAATATTTTGGGGAGAACAGGAGCAAACAGGCGACTGTCGTGTTACAAGAATAATCTTCATTAAAATCACAGGCAACAACACCAGGCCAACACGCAGCTCATTGGGAATGCAGTGTGAAAAGAGAGGCCCACAGATTATCACTCTACATAACTCATGTTTAATTTATCCAGGAGCAATATTGTCAGGAGTCCTCCCATTCCAAGGAACGAGACACGCTGGTAAGAGCTGCAATAAGACTCAGGGAAACCCAAAAATAAATGTCACAAAATGGACAGAGACCACATGAGATTGAGAGCATTCCAGCCATCTTTTGATGTTTAGCACAGCTTCACAGGACTATAATAAAACTGCTTTAGGGTTGTTAATATTGCAAAAGCTGACTTCTAAATGACGATAAAAATGTTCGCACAACAACCCGACATGATACGCAGCACTTAACCTTTGGTCTGATTTGGAACCGTTCCCCGAAAGCCTGCACCTTTGAAAGACATGGTTCTTAACTCTGGTTCGACTATGACCCGAAAAACAAAATAGTCTTACATTCGATTATAAGAAGTAACCCTTAACCAATTTCTCTCTGCTCTGTGGTGTATGTGTTTTTTTTTTTTCCCTGCTTCTCCTCCTCCTCCCCATGGCTGAGTGAAATGGAATTGCCTCTCACATTCAAAGACAGCTCTAGGAAGGTGATAATAGAGCTACTCCCTGCTGTCTGCAGGCAGGAAATAGGAAAGTGGCATATGGGGCCAGGATCCAAATAGAGAGGAAATGTGACCAGGCAAGGGAAGGAACTAAAAGAAAGGTTAATGATCAGCTCTGAATTCTACAGGGACAGGAACCATGTTCTGAACTGAGAGGGGAAAATAAAAAGTGACATGATTTATGTCCGCGTCCCTCACATCGAGGCTGCCACAAACAAACATGTGGAAACCGGTTTGTTTTCTTCAGAAAACTTTGCAGATGCTCGAGTCCGTTGGAGAAAGACTAGGAGTTTCACACCGATTAGAGAGCGACGAGAAATACACACTGTATCATGTAATCAAGAAAGGATCCATCTTCGGTTTCACTGGTATGAACCACTGGCCGATGTCCTGCTGCTGCCTGCAGATCCCCCGGCCTGCAGCTTCTCAGAACTGATCTACAAAATAAAAGATTCTAAATTAAATATTGGACTCCACACCATCTATTCCTGAGTGAGAAGTGAGAATTAGTGCTGTGAATGCAAACCAATGGGAATTTTCCAAAGGGTGGCAGTTAGCTGCATTAGCACAGAGAACATTTTCACCCTGTTACGCTACGCCTTGGTTGAAACAGTTTGTGCCCTTTCACCATGAGGCTGGATTCTCACCCTTTAAACTATCATTTACGTCTTCTGCTGTAAAGCAGGGATCAATTTTGAAGTCATTAGCACTTGGTTTGTGCTGCTATGGAGCGCCTGCTAATGTTCATCATAAGTTGTCGTTTTAATTATCCGAGGGAGTGGGTGACACCGATGACGGGAGGAGACTGGAAGTGACTGAAACTGTCACGCACACTGTGGAATTTAGCAGTATTCTGCAAATACACTTAGGTAATCAGTAGACTATATAAACGGTAGCAGACTATATACCTATGTAGAACATTTCTACATGTCGCTGGTAGCGACTGTTGTTGCAACAGCTGCGCAATAGAGACGAAGCGACATCACGCGGAGCAGCTTTCTCCAGATCTGACAGCGAGATCATTTGAAGCAGACAAGATAACACTTAAATGCAAAGGTGACGCGACAGTGTCTCCAGAGCCAGATGGATCAATACTCCGCTTGGCTCGTCAAGGTCTGAGCAGTGGTTCTGCAGCCATTTTTTTTTTTTTTTTTGTTACACTGCCGTTTTGAAAATCATGGTCTCGCCCAGTGTCTGGTGTGTCGTCAATGAGCAGATTTCCTTTCTTATGTTCTGACTGAAATATTGATTCATTCGGTTTAACAACACAGCTCCAGATTCCAGAGGACACCTGGAACCTTTACCTATTTTTAAATTGTAGTCTTTTATTATTTTTTGTATTCTTTTGCGAAGTGCCAAATCTTCAGTTTTTTGAAACGAGACATAGCAAGAGGTGCAGCATCTGGATCGGTTTCAAAACGTGCCACTAAAAAGCTTCATGCATAAAGACATGTTCGAAATCAAGTAAAGTGGTACCGACAATTAACCATGGGACTGAAATGATCAATGATGTGTAAGCCCGATGTCGCAGTCAAAAGGTACTCGACGAAGCCCACTTCTCCAAAACGTCTCCCAGAGAGACGGCCAAGAAGTCCCGTAGATCAGTTAGAAAAACTCGGCAAGTTGCCTTGGTGACCATCCAGGCTGCACCGACTGGCACTATCTCTATTTCTTTTTTTTTTCTCCTTTTTTCCCCCCATCCACATATATACACTTTAAATAAAAAATCAAATCCATCTTTCAAATATTCAACAGTCCCTTTTTCCCTGGGAGAGGTAAAGGAGCATTGTTGAATAATGCAACCAGACAGGGATCTCCCAGAGCTGGTCTCTACAGGCATCACTGAGCAGGTCGGATCCCACTTGAGTAGCATCTATCACGGTGACATCATCATTCACACGAGCAGATATGATCAGACAGTAGTACACTACTCTACTACTTGAGCCAACTCTAAAGAAGGCAGTGGTGTAAACCAATCCATCGGCCATCTGTTGATGCTTAAATCGTGGTCCGACTGCCATTTCTAAATCAAACACCATCCGTGTGCCTTTATTGCTTTCTGCCGAGCGAGAGCATGCTTTTTGAGACAGGGAAAAAAAATTGGTAGCCTGCGAGACATGTCGCATATTCTCTTTTACCTTGTGTGATTCTGGTGGGTGTGTAAATCTAAAAAAAAAAAATAAACACAGAGACATGAAGCTAAGGAAGAAAACAACATCTACATGCTGCGGCGGCGGCGGCAGCGGTCGGTCTCTACCCTGCAGATTAGGGCATTGGGAGCACTTTGCAGGTTGTTGTCACAGGTATGACGAGGGAGAATAGCGCCTACTATCCCCAGGTTGCACAAGGTGTGAACAAAATGTGCAGCCAATTTGTTTTGTGCTGAATTAGAGGCCGGGAGACAAACACAACAGGAATATGCTTTGCTTTATGTTTATCCGTCCCAGAATTTCCTGTGACTTTAGTTCGGGGTTTGTTGTTGTTGTTTTTTTTTTTTTTTCCTCCGAAGCTTGGAGGTACTTCTGAACACGTATGTTCTGGTTCAAATGGTTATTTAAACTGGACGGCGAGTGATATCAAATCAACAGCTAAACAACATCAGAAACAAGCACGTCCAATCCAACAGGCTTAATCAAACCACAAGGACAAAGGGAGAGTGTGAGCATTGGCACAGGAATGACTGATCTTGGGGGAATTGGCAGGGCCGTCTGCAAGCAAGTGCATTACATATGGCGTGCCATTTTCACAGCTTCCACAAAGAGAACACAAAAAGTGTTATATCTCACTATCTAAGACGACTAAACAACAACCCCGATATGCTGAATCTGTTGTAATTCTGCAACAAAGGCTGGAGGTAGACGGCGCTCGCTGAACACTGCACGGTTTCATATCCCGAGCACTGAGCGCCGCGAGATGAGACGGCGTGGTCGTCTGAGCCGAGCGGAATGCACCAATAAATGAAGCTGTCCTCCCACTAATTCTATGAGGTGTCAGTCAGGAGGACTTTCAGCTCCAACCAAGCCAGATGGTTTCTTAACACTGCATTAATGAATTGATTTGAATGTAGCGTCTCAAGGAAAAAGAAAAAGGTTGGTATTCTTCTGCAGCGGTGGTCAGCAAGAGGGTAGAGAGAGCCTTGATCCGCTAAGGATGTAGAGTACACAGTGGATCTCCTCACTCCACGATGACATGAATGTGACTAATGTCTTCACAGTGTTTGTATCTGTTATGTCGCCAAAGTGCTAAGACGAGGCCTTTGTCGCCACTATTGCACACTGCTCGCGCCTAAAGTGTTATGGTCTGTGTCCTACCCCACTGCACTTTATGGCTATCATTAGACGGATCGCTGCGCTTTCCCCGTGGTGTGAACTGCTATCAATTATGTAGCCATCTTTCAATTATTGTGCATTGTTTTAGTACCTGCTAATGAATTGTGAAACTACCGTGATATGGTGTGATTGTACTGGGCGATATTCGGCTACTGTACTCTTAAGCACATTTTTCAATTAGGTTTGGGTGGCGATAGTTTTTTTTTTTTTTTTCCAGTCATTAAGCACATTTGGTGCAAGGCTGTCCACCTTACACTTAGCCAAAGGTGTTTCTGCAGTTTCTGTTCGCCAGCAGATTCGCCGCCCCGATGCAGGAAAAAAAACACTGCTGCATGCAAGAGGACTCTGAAGACAATACAAGAGGACCCACTGAGATTTTCACTGGGGATTTTGAAATTCACACCTGTGCTAGGTGTTGTTTGGGAGTCTGATAAGCATGTGTGAAACCAGAGGGGTGACCAGAAACGGGGGCCTGATTTGAAGGCGCAGATCTTTTCGTTTGTGACGAATCAAGGTTTGAACGATTGTTTTGGATTTTTCAAAATTCTATGACAATAAGAAGGGACAAAGCCGATCAAGCACAGTGTGTCTCAGTTAGCAGCCATGTGTCGAACTGAAGCTGCACATGGCCATATGGCTGTGTGCAAAAAATAGACCCTCCGCAAACGGGGGACTCGAGCTTGCAGCACATGGGAAACTAAAGTATTTCCAACATCACTGCCAGATGATCATCAGCCACTGCACAGCTTGGGCAATTTGCATCAAGTACAACTGTGTAAGGCAAAAATATTATAATTTGCAGCGTATGAAGAAATCACAGACCTTATGATAACCGGATCAGAGGCTGAAAAAACAAAATGCATGGGAGTCGATGCTCCTCCTCTCCCTACAGTGGTGATGTTCAGAGGCAGCCTGTTATTGGAGGTGTTAATTGGCAAATTCAGTACAAGTCAAGAGTACATTCCCTGTCGTCCTCGCCCGGCGAGGCTAGGTCATTAAACCGAGAATGGATTCTTTCATGCTGCCTTAACCCTTGAATTGCGAGTCGCAGCTCCACAAACATCCCCCATGCTCAATCCCACCCCCATGTGTCAAGAGGGAAAAAAAACAACACTGATTTAACCATGACAATACAAGAACAGGAGGATGGAGCATGTCGGAGAGGCAGACTTTTTCCAAAACCTTTTTTTACATTTTTTAATTCACAGCCAAACGACTTGGAGAAGTTCAGTCGTTTAAACATGTGCAACCCTCCCTGTGTAGAAGTAGTGTTTGAATTGTAGAACAATGGCATCATCGAGCTCCACTGATCAGTGCTTTTGTCTTGTGCGCACTGAACCAAGTCTCTCATCCGCCTGAAATGTGAGCCTCCTCTGGGGTTCCGGGTGCGATCTCACCACTGCCTCTGTCATCACTTGCTGTGACTGCCAAATCTCTGCTCCAGAAATCAGGGGCTCTCAGACCAGCAGCTGAAACGAACACAACGGTGCGGGGCTGCTCGGAGGCTCAGCGCGCACGGGCAGACACGGCTTCAACACATTTAATCGAACACACAAAGTCAACGCCGCCACTTCTGCACAGAGAGCACGCCGGAGCCCGACGCATGGCAAGACAACTGTGAGGTGATACTCTCAGCTCGCGACGCCATGAGAGTTGGCAGTCTCTCATGCCAACGGTGACCAATGCACAGACAGTTGAATATGTTTCCCTCCTAAGTTGTTAATTATCGAAATGACATTGCTGTGAAGAGGGCACTCTAGCCAGGTGACCTCCATCCACTTGCTATCGCTCTGTTTTGTTTTCCATTTGATTAAACCCTTTAGCAACTAGTTTCCCCCCGCTTGTGTTCTTGGCAGTGGCGTAATCTTGTAAACATTGTTTGAATGAATCAAAATATAACATTTCGAGGAGTGGGAAAACATTGTTTATGCTAATAACGAAAATGATTGTTGTTTGATGAGGATGTTTGGTTGTTATAAAGGTTTGTTTCAAGTAATTACCATATTTTAATTACTAGCCCATTGTAGTGTGGCACTCGAATCAGTAAATATCGAGAAATTAACTTCACAGACATGTGATGCCAATCGGCACAAAGAACGACTCACTATAGCCTCCTAAAATATTCAAACCCCTTCACTTTTCACTTTTGTTTAAGCATCATGCTTAAATTAATAAAATGTGTTAATCCAGATGAACAAGAACAACATTTTCGAAAGTTGATAAGTATTCAGACCTTTTGCTGTTTTGTGAAGCTCCCTGTAATGCATGCACAGTCACACCACTCACCTGAGTTTGAACACATTCTGCCATTGTTCTCAGCAGAGCCTCTCAAATGCTGTCAGGTTCGATGGGCATCAGTGGACGAACATTTTTACGTCTGCATAGAGATGTTTGATTCGATTCAAGCCAAGCTTCAGTGTGGGCCATGGTGTCCCCTCCCCTCAGCCACTCCTGTTCCTGGACTGTGTGTTTAAGGTCACTACTGTTCATCAGTCCTGAGGATCTCCCAGTCTGATGGTCCTCCCATCTCCCCACCAGGAGCTCTGACCATCAAACCAATGGTCACCTAGAGCTCCAGTGGGCCACTTAGTTTGGTGGAGTGTGGAGTTAACATCTTCCACATAAGAATCATAGAGACCAGTGACCCAAGATATAGTCCTGTCTCTCTTAACCACTTTAAATTCAATAAGATTGAATATTTTAACCATATAGCTCCACTGACATTAAACAGTATTTGAATTTGAAAGTATTTTCCAGCTTTGCGACTTCATAAAATGTATCGACAAAAATTATATGAAAGAAGAAAAATTCTAATTGTATTAAACAAAATGACTGCCTGTTCAAGAAATAACTTTTTCAATCCCCTCAGCTTCTTCTATTGTTATTGGAACTTTTTACATTTAAATTTAAATCGTTTAAACCACATGCGTATTTTGCAGTAGATCATACAGAGGCCCGTTATTCCCCTCAGTCTACTTAAAAACTCTCCAGTACAATCAGCTCATAGCACAGGCCACAGAGATCAGACTGTGCATACGATAACCTCCAAGCTGAAAGAAGCAGTGGTCATGTGCCTCAGTTACCCCCCTGCCCCTCGCTCTCTCATCTCTCCTTGGAAATAGCTGTGCTCCCCTAAAGCCAGCGACTTCCCGTCTCCCCGAACTCTCTGCAGCACCGACTGGTGGTGCAGAAACACTGCTGATTAGCATGCAGTAATGATGGTGAGCTGGACTCCATTGTTCTAACACCTCCCCTCTCCTCCGCACCAATCTGTCACCATTCAGTGGGCTAGAGCTGCCTCTCTCCACAAATGAGATGGATAATTAGTTGCCCCTCACGAATGCTGCACTCTTCTCACCCCTGATTGCTTTCACCTTCTTGCTCCTGGCAATTCTGACACCTTGTAATCAGCCTGCTACTTCACCATCTCAATCCATATCCCTCTCTGTTTTTTTGTTTTTTTTGGTCTTCTTTCATTCCTTTTTTTTTTTATAGCTCTTAAATCTTCAAATCTCATAGCAAAGGTCCCAGAGAGAGAGAGAGAGAGAGAGAGATGACACACATATCTGCAACCACAATGGCTCAGATGTAAAACTGAGTTTTCTTAAAACAGCCCAGCAAGAAAATACAGATTGCAGCTACATAAAAAAAAGAAGAAGAAAAAATCCTAGCTGTCACTGTGAGTTTCCTCTTCCAAATAACAATGAATGACAACATAATTATGAGCAAGCAGCTGTTCATGATCCCAGAGAGAAAAGCTTGCAGGTTGCACAATGTTCAACTCTTCACAGATTAACCAGAGAGCATCATTAGGGATGTGTACTTGCCAAAAGAATCGGACTAAATCCTCCCCTCAGTATCCATGATGTGAAGGGAAATATAACATGTTGTGGTTTGGATATGATGTGAAGCACACTAGATTCAATAAATATAAATATATAAATTTCACATTTGCAATTATGCCAAATGGCATTTTGTGATCAGTCTTTTAATTTGTAGATTTGAGGAGCACTCTTTTTTTCAGTGACTCATAAATTGGAAATATAATTATACATTTCACCATCCTATTTTTTAACACCCTCCTGAGTTATTTATGAAACAGTGAAATGCTCAACACTGAGTTAAGACTGAAATAACAAATCAATCAGTCTAATAAGCCTTGTTTGAGTTTTTTTTTTTTTTAAATTAGTCATGATGCCTCATACAAGTAAAGGGGGGGAAACAAAGGTTGTTTGCAGACTTCACACCAGCTCATCTACCCCAGCACAAGTGTTACCAGCCCATAGCTGAAGGGCTGCGAGGTCTTCGCCGCACAACACTCACAGCGTCCCCATTTCTTTAACCGTCTTCACACTGAACGGTGAAAATCTCTGCAATTGTCAGCAGAGGTGTGAATAAATACTACAGAAATAAAAGGCTAAGCTGTGGTGGAGAAGGGTTTAGTCGAATGATTGCTGTACACATACTGTAAAAGATGTATTTTCATACAGGGACCAGACAGTGACTGACACATCATCTGTTCTATTTCCAAATTATGATAAACTGTATTTCACTGGTCATCGCTTCACTGAACTACTAATTGTTTGTGTGTTTCAAATATTTTCACGCTTAATAAAATATATCCTAATGACATAGAATATAATTATAACACCTAGACTGTCTTATAATACAAAAGTAGAACATGATTTGCGTAGAACAGTAAAAGTGCTAGAATATAATACATCACTACAGCAAGGTAATTGGGCAACTAATTGAATCCCGAGCCTGTGCCTAATGCAATGTGCTGCCATCTGTGTTGATCATCAGAATAAGCGTGTGGCACGCTAACTTTTAAAGTTCTTTCAAAGTAATAAATATTTTCAACTCTGCACTAATAATAACTTACAGATGCTTCAAATTATGCTGGTGTAGGACTGAGAGGAACAATAGGATACATGTGAAAATGCCGCTAATCACCGTTCTGGTGCCGGATTGGGTGACTAGATGCATATTGTTGGCATGTCTAATTCATAACATATGGTTGTTCTGTAAGATACGATGCCAATATATAAAGAGAGGGTAGAACTGCCCTTATATAAGGGCAATTTGTTCTGAGAAAATAAATAAATAAATAAATAAATCTATATATAGCGATAGATAGATATTTGTACACACATTCTCCAATTCATCGTCTTGTTCACGGAAACAATGTCTTGTGATGTTTTCTGTTGGAAACCGTTCAAATGATAAAAATGTAAGAAGAGTAAATGTTGGTTTTATTTGCTCATATAGGCCATTTTATGCATCACCATCATCACATGCTTTAGTAAACTCTCTGCAAGATATTAGAAAAATATAGTGGGTAAAGAAGTGTACCATTCAATTCTTCAATATTAAATAAATGGATTCAAGTCCTATCGCAGTGTCTTTTCAAATCCAGCACAGTGCGTGTACTTCCTGGCGATCAGGCAGCCCACGAGTACAGTTAAGTCTTTGAAGGAGTAAAGGCCTCGGCTCATCAGTCTGCTTACGCTGTCAATTGTCGTCTTCGCTCTTATGAGAGAAATGCGAGTAGAGGTGGCTGTTCATTTGGTCCTGAGGAACCACAGCGTGGCAGAAAGCGCACTTATCAGGACTGCTGCTCTGAGGCGTCACCAGCTCTGTCTCAACGTCAACTGCATCACACAGCTCAGGGCTCCAGAGAGGCTGCAGAGCAGGACGAACCAAACAAAAACAATATATTATTCATGCTCTAAACAATCCTTATATTAAATTCATGCTGGACCACTTGGCCTTCAAGCTGGAGTATCTGTTGCTTTTAATGTCCTCTGTCAATCCAAAAGGCTGCACACTCACTCAGAAACACTAAAGGCAAAATGCCCTGCTATTTATGTGTTCATCCAAGCTATCAGAACCATCACGTCTAAATCTCAATGCCCTGGGTAAATCCAGGGAAATAATCTCATCATGAAAAACTGGACCAACTTCTAAAGCTTGCTGCATGTCATTCACAGTTTTTATTGGGCATTTATACACATCAGCAAATAAAATTCAGACACTGTGTTGTGCTTCTATCTGGCTCACACTTTCCAGCAAAGATGCCAAATATAACCAGAGCATCAGAGCTTGAGTTAAAAAAGGGAAAGAATCAGCACACATTCCACACAGTATTACATTTCAAGTTAAAAACCCAGAGGGGAGTTTTTTGGGGGGAACTTCACACCGTTTCACTCCTCCATTAGCAAAGACCAATCATAAACTGATAATTTGCTACTAGTTTTCTCAGACCTTCTCCTGTGATTCTCACCTGCTGGGGTCCCCGCACACTCTCCTGGGAGAGCGAAGATGATGTCGAGTGGGAGGGGGACGCAGGGTAGACAAAAGGCACGGGCAGTTCCACGGGCTCCTCCTCTGCCATTGCGGAGGGGACGCCACTGAGCGGTGGCTTCAGAGGCATGGTGAGACCAATGTGTCTGTCTGGGGCACTGTTCAGGAAGTCGTATTCACTGTCTGCAGAGGGCGGGAATTTGATTCTAAGTTTGGTGAGAGAGTCCTCTAATTCTCGGTCCTCGGGGCTGACGCCGCGGGACGCTAGAGAGGTGGGCGGGGGTGGGATATCCACTGCTGATGTGAGCACTGAGGGGAAGGGTCTCTCTGCCTCTGCTGTGCGGTCCGTGCACTGGATGGGCATGGAGAACTGCTGATCTGTCAGATGGCAGGAAAAGAGTTGACATTTGTCCGTCTCAGTCGACATTTGATGCGTTTCAGTTTTGGCTTTAAGGACGTTTCAGTTCGTCAGGGAAGCTTCAGAGACTAAAAAAACCTAATAAAAGATGAATGTTATATTACTGATCATGCCTCCTTTTCGCATACACCAGCATGAGGCATTCAATTGAATCATCAAATTAAAGTTGGACAGAGGTGGCTGGTAATAGTTTGAAAGGACAATGGGGTGCTCAAATATATAGTCATAGTTCAGGTGCTGCTGTGTAATTATTTTAAGGAACAACAATAAACTAATTTAAAATAGGTGTGATCTGACATTAAATATCTATTGTAATTCAACACAATTTTAAATCATGGAATAAAAATAAATAAATAAAGCTCACACAATGTGATGGATGAATATTAACATTACCATTTGATGCATCGTTTCCTCCGTGGAATCTTTTCAGGTGATCTTTTTGTCTTTGTGTGAGAGAGCGAATCTGCCGAAATTTCCCTTGAATTGCTTCAAATACATCCAGCATGTCTTTGCTGGGAATAAATGAATACAGCGTTAAAAAGAAATCCAGTGTTGACCTGTACTCTCTATGATTCAAAAAAAGGTAAAGAGGAAGCTGACACATACTAGTCAAGGCTGCTGCTGACTGGTAATTTAGAGGAAAGAGCAACAGAGCCCATATTCTCCTGAAAAAAAGGCATATTGAATTTATAGAAATCATTACCACAAAAAATCCTGCAAACTCATCTGCGGGTTTATTAAGATCTGAGATTTATTTAACAGTGAAAAATGTTTCCTGGCCGGTCAAATAATGAGCAGTGAAGCTCAAACGGCTCAACTGTGCAGTGATGTTATCCTCTAGCACCATCTGGTGAAGTAAAAGTGGATACACCTTGTGTGGTGTAAAAAAAAAGAGGATGGATCCTGTTACAGCAGCAGTGCAGACTTTGGTCACATTTAAACATTTAAAGGGAAGCGTGAAAAACTAAAGGACATTCCCTTCTCATATGGCTGACAGAAGTTCCCACAACTATCATAAAGTTATATGTAAACTGCTTTGGAGCTGTGTAAACAAGGGTGAGAGCACTACAAATAAATGTTTGTGGAGCTGTCTTACATAGATTTACTATGGAAAAAGATGAATCAATTATCAACTGCATGAGGCCAGACTCTGTTTCAAGCCTGATAATTATATATATTTAATATCTAACCTAACAACCTTTCTCGTCAACACAAGTGCAGCAACATAAAGCCCAAGTACGCACAGAGTGCTGGGTGGTGTGCGAGAGGAAGTTGTGTATGTACTTTCTGCTTATGTGTATTTTCAACAGTGAGAATGAAGAAAAACCTGTTCTGAAGTCATCATTTAGGCATTTTCATACATAAAAAGCTCGGTGGAGTACAGCAAACATACCGAGGGCTGTTTTATCCTATAGGCACTGGCCCCATCCAGGAGATGGTTGCAGGGCTCACATTTCATTTCTCCTTAAGAGTCCAAAACAGTGACAATGAACACATTCAGGGTAAATTATGCAGATCTTGTTCAATTAAAAATCAGATGTGATAAATTATGTCATCGAAATATGAGCAGGGAGATGTTGTGATACGGCTCACTAACCTGCTGACGGTTGCCTTGTTGCTGTCAACTTAGCTTGAAGTTCTATGATCAACTGCTGCTGGTCCACTATCTGCTTCTGAAGTGTTTGAGTGTATCCCTCGTAATAGTCAGTCTGTGAAAATGTAGTTTCGGTTATTTTTTTAAGCACCAATAAATGAAATCGGATTGCTGCCTACACATTGGAAAGTGACACATTTTCATCTACAGATTAGATTATCAATTAGAATTAAAACATATTTCTTTCTATTTACCATCATAAAAAACTAAAAACGTGCAAACACACTTGTGAGTGACAAAGTCCTTTTCAGGAAACAGTGCAAGCTGCTCTGTGGCGAATCATTTTTCCTAAACTGCTAAATTTTGTTTGAGTTTGCACACATCTGGAAAAAGTATTTCCCCTCAAATTACCATTTTCTGCAGCTCTTTTTTAGCATTGTCCTTTTCAATGGAGACCTGGCGATAAGCTTCAAAAGCTTTGTTGAGCTGGTCTCCAATGTTCCTTTCCATGCCGTGTGCTCCACAATCATCACGAACACAGCCGACATGAGCCCTGAGAGTGAAACCACAAAATGTGTAATTTTTTTTAAATCACAAACAATTTGTTCGATGGTTTTATTGCAGGGTAAGAGTTAGGCTCAAACTTTAAAACAAATACAAGTCAAAATATCTTCGCTAACCCTGAGTGAAAACACTTCCTAATATCTGCTGGATACCGACAAAAAAGAAGAAGAAACGAGGTTCCAGTGCATGCAAAGGCAAAACTGCATTTCAACAACACCAAGCCTTGGAAGATGTCAATAAGCGTAAAAAAAGTTGCCCAATGCATTTGCAAAAACCTTGCACAACAGATATAAAACTGGCCACATGCTTTTGTTTGTGGAGATGTTCAGAATACTTTTGCACCACATCCACAGCGGTAACATGGAAGTGGTGCAAAACAAGCAGGAGATCGTGCCAGGGCTGCTCGAGCTGCTCGAGCCCCATGATAAATGCCATAGCAACAACCGAGCGTGTACACAGCAGGAGCCAGGTCCCCGCAGTGAGTTCGAGAAACGGCCTGAACAGTTCTGCTCAAGTCCACCAGGACACATTGGTGAGGCAGCTCGTAAAACTCCAAGCCCCATAGTTCCGTATTTTCTACAGTGTTAGTGAATGGTTAGCTTTAGCTCATTCAACCGGTGGCGGATCAAGCGCGCAGGCAGACGCTCCTCAGCCCGGCTCAGCCCCGGCGTCTCTCCCCTTACCTTCATCCGAGTCACCAGCGCCACAAAGTCCAAGTGAGTTGTTTTCACTCCACTGCAGCGTCTTGAAAAGTTGTGTGAGCAGCGGCAGAGGATATGACTGTGCGTGTGTGTGTGTGTGTGTGTGTGTGTGTCTCTGTGTGTATGTGTGTTTTACATAGCCCAGTTGAGTTGGGAACTTCCCTCGGGGAATCCCCCCGTTCTGTGGACTTCCGCCTTCAACCCGGCTCAGCCAATCAGCGCGCAGCATCGAGAGCAGCGCTGGGCGGTGAGCTGGCTGAGGGTTGAAACAACCTACGCGTCTGCAAACTGTGCAGCGTGTGTGCGTGTGCGCGCGCGTGTGTGTGTGTGAGACAAAAACTGTCACCAAACCTGAGCTGCGGCAATCTGCTCATTTTCATTCCCTGACTTTGTTCTTTTATATTGTCTCTGAATATCACTTTTTAGCTTCAGAAATGTCCGGGAGGGAGGAGTGAGACATTTGCTCCCCCCAAACACACGTACACACACGCACACACACACTCACACACACACACACACACACACACTCAACGGTGAATCTGCAGAGTCAAAATAATAGATATACGTTCCTACAGGTATTTTTTCTGAACAACATCCTGCCATCACAGAAAAAAACTGAGAGAGAGACTGATGCATTATAGGTTTTTATCTTTTTTCTGAAGTGGTTGGTAAAGGAATTTTAAATACTCTTACATTTTCAGAGCATGTTTCCTTACATTCCAACAATGTTTTGCTTCTGTTACCTCTGTACTGTTGACCTCCCTCCTTTTGAATACTTCATTACAAACCTGTTATGGTGCCTGGCAAAACAGCTCCACTTACAAACACTTAATAGTAATCAGTTCAGTGAACCATAAATAAGTGTTTCCAAATGTTTTTCATGTTTTTAGTGCCTCCTTGTGACTGACCCATTCCCATGTGACCACAGCTTACACCACACAGGAGCAGGCTCTTATGTGACAGAGCCACAAACTCAAGTAGGGTGTGATGTTTAGGCCTCATTACACCTTTAGAACATGTTCAGTGCCTGATGAGAAATACACATTCAAGGTTGATGACTGAATTTGGGGATAAGGAGCCATACAGCATACTTACAGCTATTTTAATTAGTTGATCTAAGTTTGCATAAAGATAAACAGAAAGCGTTTATCTTAAAATCAGAAGTGAGTTCATATTTCTGTATCACCTGAGACCCTGATTAAATGCATCCATTTTCCAGAGTGCACTGTGTCACACTGAGAGCTGTGTTCTCACCAAAGGCCAATGCTGGCAGCACAGAAAACAGCGACCAGCAGATGGCAGCTGAGAGTTTATTGTGATGACCTAAATCTTCTTATGACTTTCTCAGATAGACTATACTATAACAATAAAAGTACAATTATTTCCTGGCAAGTTTTAAACTTTTTATTTTATATTTTAATGCCCACTTGTATTTAAAGCCCCTTTAATGTCCATTTATAGAAATAATAGAATTATAATATCTATTATATATTCAAATAGCAAACGTAACAATCATTTAATTTAAAACATTTGTCAACAACACATCATAAGTGAGTTAATATACTTGCAGGCTAAGCATTTAATTATATTCAGCTGTTAGTTTCAAATTCTTTATTTTTTGATGGTCACGTGAAATGTGTCTCTAAGGATATTTAATGTGTCCCAACCTACTTGTCCCTAACCTCTTTATGTTCAGAATGAGATTATCCTTGAATTTGTGACTGATATATTTAAAAAATGATTAATGATCTGGTGAAACCTACAAATTTGCTTTTCAGCAGCTTTTATTTAAACATCTTGAATTAATTCAATTACAACATTCATCAGCCATCTTTAGTTTTTAATTGCACACAGGAGGGTGTTTGTGTCCAGTGTGATTAATCAGTCTCATTTCCACTCTATTATGGATTTAATCTGTGAACTGTGTAACAATGACACAGCAGTAACATGCTGAGCCTCCGGTGTCCCGGTTCATCCAGGGATTGTTTCCTTGCTTCCTGTCACTGAGATAGTCATCTCTGACCCTCGCTGACCTTTCAACCTCCACCTCTGCTCCTGCTGAGGGAGAGTTTTTTGCCATATAACCCCAACTCTCATAAACACACACACACACACACACACACACACACACACACACACACACATACACATACCAGCACCCTCCAGGTATATAGAGCTCTGATGAACTCCTCATCAAACTTTGAAGTTGACGTCTGATGATACTCTGGTCTTGTGGTTCTGGTAGGGAAAAGATATTAATCAGACCGTGAAGTACTGATAACCAAAGATTTGATAATCGAACAATGGCTGAGTTATTTTACTGATCTCACAACCCTTTACCATTTTCACTTTCTGTTCAGCCCTCAATCCCCTCCTTTGTCCGGCTGTTTGGAACGTACCAATGTTACCAAACAACTCCAGAAAATGAAATTAAAGAACAGGAATCCAAGCAGATTACTTCAATGGGCTCTTTATCGACTCAACCTGTGGTGATACGTGAGAGTGAACCACACAAAAGATGAGAGAAGTGCAAACACAATGAGACAGATTTACGAAAACTCAGACTCCCTTTCATGTTGCAATATGCTTTGTTTGATCTCGCTCCCCTCCTGCCACTCACTGTTTTTCGCCTCCAAAGAAAGCAAGCCACTGTACCCCTATGTGACTCAAACATCAAACTAGCATGTCATCGTTTTCTCACATCTCACAATGAAGCATTTCTGTCAGCGCTATGTGCATTTCCGGCATTGAGAGACCACAGCTTGCACTCTTTAGTTACCCACACCTACGTATTAAAGGGTACATGATAAGAGGAAGTTGAATGCGCCGGGTACTGTGTGTATCTCATACGTTACAGTTACAACATTATTATCAGTCTGTGTTACATGCTGCCACATAAAGCAGGTATGGCTGCTCAATGTACAGCTTACAGTGAGCAGGGAGGTCCCAGCAGTGTCCCAAAGCAATTCATATTTAATATCCTGATCTCACCACTTGCAAGAGGACATGAGTGGTGCAGAGGCCTCATAAATTTCAGCAGTAACAATCTCTGGGGAGATGCAGTGTCCTTAGTATTACCCTTGGAGAAGACGTGTGAAAGGGTCAGGTGTGGGTTTTTTTTTGCCCTTTTGTCCATTAAAGGACATCGGTGTATGTGATTCATTGATTGATCTATGCCCTCAATCTCCCCAATTAGCAGAACGAACAGACTACTGTATGCACAGCACCTAATGGCGTGTTCTCCCAGAATCTCCCAATCCAATTGTCCTTTTAGTGACAAGTGAATGTTAGTGAGGATAGGAAAACGTGCTGTTCTTAGAGAGCCTTTTTTCACCGCCGCCATTCTTGATACACATCACGCCGGAGCCTGGCTGAGCTGAGCAGTAAATCCCGAGCCAGTGAAGGGTCCAACAGTGTTTCCTCCATGTCTAGCAAAATAAACAATCTGCTGTAGGTCTGCTAGAAACAGGAGATCAGACAGAGGGCAGAGCAGAGGACTCCGGCATGTCGGGGGGAGGAGGGACGCAGAAGGGAAACACACTGATCAGATTTCAGGAGCCCAGAAAGAGAGAGAGAGAGAGAGAGGTTAAGCAGACTGTCTGACTTTAGAAACACACATTTTATGTTATTATACGATAGTACAAAAGCAAAAATGCCAATATTTCTGCAAACATTTACACTCTGCTCTGATAAAAATGTTTGCATCAAATAAGCTTTGTGCAATTGAGTTTTAGTGCCAAAACATCTGCTCATCATGACAGGGTGCAATTTGTGCATAAGGAAAAAAATGCATGGATTCATGACATCAGAGCATTCCAGGGCGCTACTTTCTATCAGAAGCTAAAGCTGCACACATTGTTGTTTGGGTTGAGGCTCTGGCCTCAGGGACTTCCTGCCATTTGAAGAGGATGGGGTGGGGATGAGTGTGGTGAAAAAACACTGTGAGAAGATTTAAGAGCTCTGAGAAGTTTTCACAATTATGCATTATTCTCCAGATCTTTATGGATCCATTTTATGGTCATCAGCTGCACTGGGCTCTTACAGACTCTTAGAAGTTGATTGTGTTTCAAATGCCAAATTCCAAGTGGAAGAAAATGCAACACAGTTTCATTGTTTTCTGTGAAATAAACATTTGTATCTATTTGTGCATCACGAGTGACCTAAATAAGCTGCTGGTTTTAACCATCCTGACCATGACAAAAAAGGCAAAGAGAACTCTCCTGCATGCTTGTACAGAATTCTCTTGAATGAGAGTAAAGGGAAGTTCTCTCCCTGTTCCTGTTACACAAGAGCTAAACCACAACATGTAGTTTGCATTAGCAGCGTTGATACAAAACACCATTTCTGTCACCACTCTAGATTACCGTCTTTTACTTTTTTACTTCTTACTTTCTTACTTTACTTTGTCAATATAAGATACAGCATTTGTATCATCTGGGCTGGTTGGCGATGTGGCCTAGCAGTCAGAAGTTCTTGATTCCTCAGTGTGGGGAGTTTTGTGTGCCGTAATTCCTCTGGGTCCTCCACCCTCGTTCCACCGTCCAGTCACATCCACATTGAAGTTAGGTCAATTGGAGACTGTAAATGTGAATGTGAGTGTGAATGATTGTCCCTGTGTGTCACTCATGCAAGGGTGATCAGGGTGATGTCAGCTGGGATTGGCTACAGTCCTCCCTCCAATCAGTGTTATAGATGATGGATGGATGGTTCATTCTGTTTTGTGCGGAAAGCTAAGAACCAATACTTGCAATCCAAACATTGGCTGGGTCCATGGCACATGCGGGTTGAACAGATAAATTGATCAAGTTGCATCCAATAGCTAGATGTGTTCCATATCTGATCTCCCCTATAGACCACAGCACAAGCTGGTTATGCGACTTAGAGTAGAAAAGAAAAAAACTGTTGCTGGGGATTGGAACAAAAATGAGAGGGTATATGTGGGGTTACAAGTAAAAGTCCCAAGCTAACCTCACATAAAGAGCCCTCCAGCGCTCTCCATTACCCGAGCTCATGAAAATGTTATTAGCAGGCTCCACATAGACAGCAAGAGGATACACAGACAAGGCATTCACACTATCAGTTACCCCTCTGTGAGAGTAGCACAAATCATACTTTTTGGTTTGTCAGAAACCTTCAAACACATTTAAACAGTGGAATTCAACCGGGGGCTATTCATTCATTCATTCATGGCAGCTCTTGTGATTCTAAAGGGTTTTAGGAGTAATATGAGGATTATTCAAATATTGACCAGGTGTCTGAAGGAAGCAATTAGTTGTCATTTGTTTGATTCTTTTATTTAATTTAAAACAAAAGAGTGGCAAGGTGACACTGATACTGACTGTAAGCTAATCCAACAAAGTAAACCTTAAATCGGACTGTGGACAATGGCATTATGCTGAGGCTGAGCAGCACCATACAATGTTTACAATAAAGTTTGGAGAGTTGCCTGGCAGCAGAATGTACACAATGAAACAGCTCAATGGCGCTGCTATTTATGTCAGTGTTCAGGCCTGAAAGGACTGTACTGTACCTTTGTACACATATTACGCACATGCCCGGTACATACGGAACAAGGGACTGATCTTTTTTATTTTGTTAATCTATTTCACAAACACTGCAAGAAAGGGCACTTCTTCTCAGTTTGTCACAATTACGTATGGATCCTGATTTTCAAACAGATGGAAATTTGGCAACTCCTGCTGTTTTACTTTTATTTTCTGTTTTAGAAGCTACACAGATGGATTGTTGGGTAAAGGTATGAGCTTTACTGAGTTCCATTCTGGTTAATGAGATTTATATTAAATAGAATTCCACATAAGATTGTTTCCAGAGTTTCAATTTGCTGCTTTTAGTTTCATAAATTGCCTTTCCACATGTTTTACACATTAAGACTGTGAAAGTCACGTCAAAATTAACGAGAACGTCCAGCACCATGCTGCAGCGAGAATAAATGATGCATAATTGCGTGCTCTCTAATAGGTTCCAAGTGTTCTAATGCAGTATAATCCTCGTAACTGCAAGGGCTTACTCACATCGACAAAATGATATATGCAGCTTTAGAGTGCACTGGACTGAAGGATGGCGCTGCCGCACTCACCAGTGTGATCACATCCCAAGTTCTCCGTTACTGTAAATCAAACACAAGCACCTTTTATGCCTTCACGTTGGAGGTGGGAATGTTATTCCACCTCGCTGCTCGGTATATTGTCGTTCTGCAGTCATAGCCGCAGCAGAGTTACTGGTAAAGGTTAAAGAGTGAAACTGTTGAAAAAGAAGAGCTAGCATCATGGAACGGAAATTCTGTTGAAATCTAATTTTGGTTGACTTGGAAAAAAAAGTCAGAATTGTGTTGTTTGCTGACATAAGACTTCAACACTGTAGGCACTGTACGGGAACAGGGGAAGTTGAGAAAGGGCTCTGAAGCATAAACATCACATCTAAGATTTGTCCTGAGTCCCATGAGTCGAGACCCAAACGAGCTTGTGAGCTGAAGATTCACAGAGTAGCATTGCCTACCGCCATTGTCTCCTCTCATGCCACTCTCTCTCTTTCTTCTCCACAGGAAGAGGCCACAGACCAACAGGATACGCATGCAGGAGCTGAACAATGTTCACTCTAGTTCTTTATTCTGGGCTTTATATGATGACTTGCTGCTTTGTTGTTGAAGAGAGTGCACTGTGTGTGACAACTACCTATAGTATTTTTTTTTTACCTTGTTTTCTTTATGGGGTCATTTACCAGTGAATGTAAACAATACTACATGTTAATTATGATGAAGAAAATTGATTTCAATGCACTTGCAGCTTTTCAATAAAGAAGGTAAGTTTATTTTTGTTCTTATTGTACCTTTGCCAGCCACAGAGTCAATGCTATGACTCATACGTCATTTTGAATACCAACCATAACTAACATTGTGTATTTCTTAGCCATTCATAACGAGAATTCACAGTGGATGATCATTAGCTTGAAGCTAAGTGATTCATTCTTTTGGGATAGCTGAGCACGCCTGTCATGAACACCACTCCCACACTGGTACCTCAATTAAAGATGGGAATGTCTCAGTTTTTTTCTCTTTGACTCACACATATCACATCAGCTCCCTTTTGTTGTGGCTAATTTACAGTCAAGAGTCAGGGGAAATGAATCTGCTGCCTCTGCCAAAGCCGTGTTACACGCCGCAACCCTTTCCACCCAGACAGGAAGGTACAGAGCTGTTACTAACAAGCTTCCTGGAGCTGAAAACTCTCTGCAGCGCTGATTGCGGCGATGCCGCTACTCAGGAATCTATAACACAGGGAGGAAGTGAGGAGGAAAGGCTGTCTCTGGCTTTCACAGATTGAGCTGTTAGAACTGTGATTGCTGTTGTAATCTGCGCAGACTGAACTGGGAGCAACACTTTCCCAATCTACCTCAGAGTTATTTGTTGGCAGAGAGTGTTTTTATTAGTTGAGGGGGGGGTGAGAACAAGTGACACTATGTCCTAAAATAACCTCACTTTCTCTTGGAAATACCCAGTGTGTGTGTGTGTGTGCGTTTTTATTAACAGCCAATGGTGAGAATGGAGTTGTTCGTCCTACCTGGTTTATCTTCAGTGAAGATTTTATATTGAATGTTTTTTATACAATGAGCCAGAATTTCTATTTATCACGTTTGGTTTATTTACTTAATTGCTGTTATTTTTCACAACATATCAGCCATTTCTTTTAACTGCCTAAATCATTGTTAACGACACAAACGTTAAATTAGCTATGGGAATATGCATAATTTTCTGTGTTAACAACACTGATTTATAACAAATAGAATAGGTTTTTAGGTGCTATTATAGTGCAACACAAACACAGGGATCACAGAACAAATTTCCTTTCACTGTTTCATAAAAGGTGGTGGTTCAATTGCCTCTCTGTCTACCCCCACCCCCCTTTAGTACCCTGGGCAGAGTGCTGAATCAGACCTCTCTCCCTTTCCTCTAACATTGACCCATTGACTCCTTTTGGCCTGGTGAACTTCTCTACATGTTCCACTGGTGACCTTTGGTTTCATTTAGGTTGATATATCACACCAATCCATACGTATTGTGCCACTGCCTTCAGTGGGGAGGGACACTGATGTCATTGTGGTCTCAGAAGGATATTTTCAGTGATTACTACGGGTTAGGGGCCCTCTTTTTTCATTACACAGCTAAAACACAAGGGATCTCTCAGCTATATGTTTTCTCCAGCCATGTGTTGTTTGATGTATTAGTAAAAGTGAAAAGCAAGAAGATAATATTTAATGTGGATTCCTATCGTGTCTTATTATGTCAATAGCTGACAGTGGGGACATAAAACAGCTGCCACACAGGCAGAAATGAGAGTTAAGCTGTTAAGTCCGACTCTAAAACCACCGCACCGTACCTTGCTGGAGGTTGCCATTAATTCACATTTTCTGCCACCACTGTTGGTTTTCCAATCAGTCGGTGACAGCGGTGGGTAGATTAGCTTTGATTTATTGCCCAGCCTGTCCCTCTTACCTGCTCCAATAAAGATCCCCACACCGACCACGACCACAACAACCCATCACTCACATTAAGAGAGCCCTACTCACAATCCATAAGAGATGTTGCCTTTTTCCAACAAAATTGTTGTTTGCCCTGAAACCCAATCCTTAAAAGAGCAGGTAACTCAATTTCCTTTGGTTTAAAGCCATATATAACAAGATTGAATCTTTGGATTTTACAGTATCCACTGGTGGGAATAAAGTGGGGTTTCATGTTATATTGATATTGTCACTTCTATTACTGTTGCTAAAAGTGCAATTTATTTACTAATTCATTCATTTTTTCATTCACTGAGATTTGCTCATTTGAGGACTGACCATGTGAACAAAAATCATGTCCCATTCATTCTAAATCCAACATAACAACAATTACAAAATAAATCATTATTTAATTAACTTTGAGTGCGTCATCACAGTGTGTCAATTCTGTTTTGTGTACGCTTCATTCTGTTTACAAAAGACATTTAATATGATGATTTATCTTTTTTACATTCATATTCTCTTTGCAGTGCATTTTGAGGAATATGAGAGCAAATAACCACACCTTTGCAAGTCATATTGCATATGTATATTATATTGTTTATTATTTTATAATGGTTGCACTGATGTTTTTTTCAAAGGTATTTAGCGAGGATATTCACCTTAAACTTTCAATTCTGCATGGTCGTTTTTGTACTTGTAATTGGACTGTAAAAAGAAAAAAAAAATACGAATTTTTTTTTTTTTTTTAAAGTGTTTCATACAAATGGTTTCCTGGAGTTGATCAGGAACAGGATGCTTCGAAACAGCAATATTAATGATGATATTAATTTGTAAAGCCTTTTGATTGCTAAGTGCTTCATAAAATTCATGACATGAAATTAAAATGAAAGCCATTCAGTTGGATTTAATTTGGAGACATTAAAATGTTCATAGGAACCGGACGTTTCCCACAACCATAGCATTTCACAAATGAGTTTTCATTGAGCCGCCCCATCTATTACATCCATCGGATGCAATGTAGATTATATTGATCATCGATAAATGTGTACAAAACAGTGTCTCTCTACGCCATTAATAATCATCGTCACACACACACAAACAGTGAACCTCATGTTGCATAGTGTTTATGTTCATCTGTGGGAGTATAACTCTCAAGTGAAATGGTCAGAACATCAGAACCAGGAGCAGCAGCCGCACGGTGGAATGCGTGGTATGCAACCTTTCATACACAAACAACAACAGAGGTGAAAACTGCTTTTTAATGCCGTCTTGATTAGGGGTAATACGGACATAGTGTAGCCATAGTAACAGGCTGCATTTCAGTCAAGGTGAACATATATTTTTAAACTAAACTGAGCCAAATATTAGCGAGGTGTGGTGTCTTTTAAGGGAGTATTATGAAAAGGCCACCCCTACTCCAAGGAGAGTGAATGGTTCCTCCCGCCGTAGCAGTGCTCGTCCTGCGCGGCCCCGACTGCAGATCAATGAATCCAGTCAGGGTAGCGGGGCTGGGCGGCTCCAAGTTGGGACGATTTACGGAGCTTTCTCTCGCCGGATAGTCGACGACCACACGGACATGTACACGGCTAATATGCGCAGAAACATCACCCGGGGTTCTTCAGCGGAGTAAGGAGGACAATCGCGCCAACCACTTTCACTCTTGTACGAGAAGTTTGACGTATTTCGCGACACGTCTGTGGCTCGAGCTGAAGAACCCAAACACCGTCCCTTTTCCGAACCCAGGATGATTTTCGCCAACACCGGGAACCCACTGAGGACTCCATATCGCAAACAGGTAAACAGAATGATAGTCAACACGCATAGCGGTCGAGGTGTGCCAGTTTTCTATTTGACATTAGCTAACAGTCTAAAATAAACTTCACGCACGACGGGAGACGAGACAGCAACTTGTGTTTTCCTCACGTCCTGTGAAGTGGACGTGTTGTGTTCACGTGTCTGATGTGAGATCCAGACGTAATGAGAGTACCTGCTGCTCTGACACTGCTGGAGCACAAACACAGGCCGATCCCTGGAGTTGATGCTCTGCTAATGTCATGGCTCCAGCGTCCAAACACAAGGCCAGCCCTCTCCTAAAGTGACCCTCATCTATTATGTAGTATCTCTAATGACATACAGAGTACACTCAACCAGTGTCCATTCAATATGTCCTTGCCTGGTCTGGATCACGGCCCCCCTTCTACTTGGTTTCTGTTTTATCACTGTGGGGTGTTATAGACAATCCCAAACATATTTGAGTGTGATTCAACCATCCGTGTGCCATATTGTTGTATTGTTTGTTTGCATTGTACATTGTCCTAGCTCTTGTACTTCTTGTGTTTACCGTGCATTTTATCCATATTTATCTCGTATTTTAATACTTTATTATGCCTATTTCACCATATCCTTTCTGCTGCTGTAACATGGTAATTTTTTCCAATGTGGAGATACGTCTGTTGTGGAGATAATAAAGAACAGTCTTATTTTTTTTCATCTAACACAATATTCTGCTTGCAGTATCAGGTTTCAGAAACAAGTGTCTAATATCCTACAGATGCTTTGTCCACTTTGTTCCAGTTCCACACACAGATTTAAGAAAGGAAAAAAAAGGCTCCCTTTAGACAAAAGATTTGAATAAGCATAAATACTGTGTCGTGCTCATGCTGTTGTCCTGTGGCGAGAGCTCCATGGGCGAGGCTTGTTACTGGAAGCTCTGTGTATTTCCAGCTCGGATATGACGGGGCTCTGCTAGTCTGGAACTGGCTGATAAGATGCTGTCCTCTCTCCCCATCACAGTCTGTCACAGTCCCACTGCATCAATGTTCTTACCCAGAAGTTCAGCTTGCTGTTAGTCTTGGTGCTAATTAAAACATGAGTTCTCTGTTTTAATCCGAAATTCATGAACTAAACATCACTGGGATGATGAGAAGTAGCCTGCAACATTTGATAAAAAAAACATATATTTGAGGGGTATATTTTCCATATAAACATTGGTACCTCTAATCTAGAAGCATGTTACTCTATATCTGCCTCTTTTGGTATGTGAGTATTATTTGATTTCAAAGTATTTCATATTTAGTGCCAAACAGACCTCTTTTGCCTGCCTGATTGTTTTTTGTTCTGAGCAATAACTTCCCAACAGTCTGGAAATGCAGCCATGGTTTTGTTGTCGGTAAATATCTGCTAGCCATGCAAGCAGCTGTGATATAATTCACACTTATCCAATATAGTGATGAGTTCTTTCTTTTTGAATTTTCACATTTTGGAGTAGAAACAGTATCAAAATTGCTTCAGTTGTCTTTTTGGTTGTTAAATGTCAGCTCCTCTGAATGATCTAGACTTATGACAAGGTCCATCCTCTAAAGCGAATAATCAACCAGCGATGAAGGACAGTGAAAAGGACTTTTTCTAAAAAGCTCTTGTTACATGTTCAATTCTCACAAACGTTCTTGCAAATATAGCCATTAGCAGTTACATTGGCTATTACATTGTGTTTTCAATAGAGTATTGTGTGTTGGAGGTGACCCTCAAGAATAGTAATCTAACAACCTTATAAAACCATTATACAAAATTCTCTTGATGGTTTCCATACTGCTAGCACATGTTGCTCAGGTTGGCTGAAGCAAAACAGTATTTACCATGTTTTTCAAAGTTTGGAAAACACACAGAGTTTGAATGATAATTATAACATAAAAAGTTAATACTAACAATGTGAAATCAGTAACAATCTCATCCTAACATACAAAAGACAACATAGCACCTGTATCAAAAAACAACACTGAGCGGCTGATTCAGAAGATTCAATCAACTGAAAAGAAGTTTGAAGTTCTGCCTTGAATTCAGTTCAGAGCAGCTAATGTACCAGGCGCCAATTCGCCAAATGCTAACAGACAGACCCTGTTTTTTTATGATTTCATCAAGAGCATCTAGGATGTGTCCTAACGGAAATGGATTAGTTATGGAGGCTCCCAAACCAGCCTTTCCTAATTACACTTCTCACTGGCTAAGCACTGGCGCCAGACAGAAAACATCAACTCCAGCCTGGAATTGGACTTATGTTGTCCAGCAGATCCAGCAAAAAATCAAATATAAGTGCATGTTCACCCCCTCCTTGGCTCTCATTGCAAAACAGACACAAGCCATTGTCTCTGAACGAAACATGTTAACACTAACTTAGTGGAGCTAATTATTCCATTAGCATTAAGGCCAACCAAATATCAAGGAATTGACCCAAACCTCCATCAGAGCAGGGGATACATGAAAACATGCAAGCTCTACACCTAATTAGGCAGGCAATGAACATGTAACTGACTGACACATTTGTCAGGGAATTTCAATTTCATGTGGAATTGTGGATTCATACTGTAATCTAGATTTTCTACTCTGCCAGTCTACGTCATGCTCTTGGTTAGTGACACCCATTCAAGAATGTAACACATAAGGATTTCAAGTGATGTTGTTCTATTATTCAAGGATCCCAAAACGCCAAAAGTCCCCTTCAGCATTCTCTCCTGTCGTAATGAAACTAGAACAATGACTAGAGACTGAGGTGTTGTCCAGTGATGAATATCCTGCTTCTGAGCTCAAAGCTGAATTAACAGTACATTATTTCCTTTACAAAGAAATCAGAACTGATCTCACTCAATACCACTGGTTATGAATTAATAATGGTAAAAGGACACCTTCGACCATTCAGCCACACCCCCACAGCTCCAAAAGCCCAATAATATGAAGAGCTCAATAACAAAAATGGACAACTCTATTTAAAGCCCTGCTGCTGGTGTAAACACACACAACCTCAGAAATAATATTATTATGATTATGTGTATTTGTATTGTTGTGGTGGTCGTTATTACAATGTGTTGAAAAGCAGTAGGTCAAACTTGATTGTTTCACAGTGAAGGCATGTGAGGCAGTCGACCGGCCAGGAACATGAAAACATCCTTTACGCTGATGTCCAGAGTTAGGTTGCTCTATCCTGTCACCACCTCATGCCTGGGATTCCATCAGCTTCCTCTCAGCTTGTTATTCCTCAGAGAGAGAGAGGGGAGAGGGGGGTAGTGTCAGATAGTAGAGAAGAGCACAAATCCCTGACAGGGAAAGCTCTCTCACACCACGACATCTGTGTCTTGTAAACATGAATCACATAGTTGCACAATCACAGAGGGATTTTTGCTTGCTTTTCCCCCCATTGCTCTTGGTCACTATTTTACGCAATACTTTTACTGAGAAAATGAACCAAAACTGAAGAGCAGATCAGGATTTCATGCTGTGACTGTGTATTTATATATAATCTTGTAATTTACTGAACTTAAATTGTTCCTCTTGTCCCTTAAATGATCTGATAATTAAAGTTATCTGTAAAATGGGCATGAAGGTGTAGAGTTCTGGAACTAGACCAGAGATAATTGTTTATGTTGACCCACAAATACCTGGTTCAAAAGCCCACAGCAGTGGGACATCTGAGTGACGCTGATGTCAGAGCTACAGGCCCCAGTGGACCCGGATTGTGTTGACAGAGATTGTGCGATGCAGGTTAGCCTGCAGATATGGATCACTGCTCTGTAAAACGGCAACACTGAACAGATACTTATAATGGTGTGCCCAGGGATTTGAATCCTTTTTTTCCTGTTACGTGACTGTGACTTGTTGAAGGCATGGCACACAGTGAGTCTTGTCTTGGACAACATTTCATCAGATTTCGTGCGAGAAGGAGATCTTCTTATTCTGACAGAATGAGCTCAATATAAGTTCTAATAAGAATACTTTCAAATAAAAACCGTCTGTGAAAAAAATGTAATGTAATCCCGAATATTTTGCAACAATGGTAAACAGTATTATTTAATCAACACCCAGGATTGACCTCATTATTTTTCTGTGTCCTGCTCATCTCAGCCTCCGGTTCTTCCATCGTCACACCCTATGGCTCCACCCAGCCCGAGCACCAACAACAGCAGCAGCAGCAGCAGCAGCACTGCAGGCTGGGACCAGCTCAGCAAGACAAACCTCTACATCCGAGGCCTGTCCCCTTCAACCACAGATCATGACCTGGTCAAGCTCTGTCAGCCGTGAGTACCACACTTCCTGTTGTCATTATCTGGTATTGATCAGACATTGATTTTTTTTTTTAGCCTTCTTAGTTCAGGGTGTAGTTTTAATTTGCAGTCAGTCATGTATTGATTTATATTGGGTAAAATATTAATAGGTGTGAAAAAGTTAAAGGTGATTTACATCTATGTCTGTGTAGTACATTATCATTGATAAAAGGTTTCTGTATTTTGAATGATCATAATTTAAAAGATCAATCTAGTAAGATTTTATTCGTTTTGTCAATTAAAAAAATAGTAGTTTACATTTGTGATTTCAACAAAAGCAACAAGGCTTAGTTTTTATATAAGATTCAAAATGGAGGACATAGTGTGTAATGAGCTTGTTGACAGCATGTGGAGCACAGCAGCAGAGATTTTATATATATCGTGTGTGGATAAAAGCAAAATGTAGAGTCAGTGGTGGTCCACATCTCTCTTTGTGCTCTGAATGCTTTATTATTTCCAAGCAGAGTCAGAGAGAGCGAGAGAGAGACCACCCTGGTGGTTTGTTTGCTTTATTTTCCCAGGCCCCATCTACAAACAGAACCGTGTTTTTTCTTCTGTCACAGGGTCACACTGAATGATCCTGAATCGTGATTGTAACTATATGTCCTGTTCATGTACTGCAGTGTGATGACACTATAAGAGGGGGCACAGGGTGGCCACACACAATCTGAGATTAGAGTTCAGATGATGGGAAGCTCTTTCACCCAGTTTAGCATTTACTGTAATGCCTGGCTGAGATGGTGTATGCAGGGGATATTGGGGCTTTTGTCACTGTCACTGTATATTGTATGCATGCATGACATGTGCAGATAGGTTGAAAAAATATTATATTTATAATGAGTAAATTAATTTATGAAGTATCAAAAGACAACCACTTGTGTGACCTTTTTAAATAATGTGAATGTATCAGATCTACATACATTTTCAAATGTGTAAAACATTTGAAAAATGAATAAGCTACTAACACTCAGAAGAAGTCACTTAAAAAAGACTGAGATTGTTTGCTATTTGCCTCAGTACTGTCATTTCCTCTGTCAAAGCTTTTGTTCGCCTGACCCTAAGAACAGGCATAGTAATACACGCAAATGTTTCCATTAACGCTTTGCTGTGGTCTGGATGCATAACAATAATACTGCTCTGCAAAACCATGGTATACAGCATGAACCAGACCAGACAATCAAATTTGTCAATATCTTGTTTTGTGAAACAATCATGTTCATTTACATACCAGAAATTATAAAGTTGAAAGTGTGTCTTCTGTGAAAAAACTACAAATCAAAAAAGTGTACACAGACCCTCCCCGAAATATGTTAAAAGATACTACATGATCTCCCTATACACAAAGCTAAAATATTGATAATCTGACATTTCCAACAGACTTGTGTCTCTCTTACTGGTTCAGTCTGCCTGTAAGAGGGGACTGTTAAGCGTTGCACTCACATGGTAGGGATTTTTAGCACCACATGGAAACCACTTCCTGTTTCTCATATTTTCACGGTGATGTCATAGATTGTTGCTCAACCGTCTGTGTGTGTTTTTTAACTGGCTGTGTCTGGTATATAATCCTAACAATGCCTCGCCTTTGTGCTCCTCTCGTAGGTATGGTAAAATTGTATCAACAAAGGCGATCCTGGACAAGACCACAAACAAATGTAAAGGTGTGTGGTTTTTATTTTTTCAGTTTTACTACAATATTTTGATATATCTTCCAATTAAGTATGAATAAAACACTGGATGTCCAGCCCCTTGCTGCAAGGGAGAAAATCACTCCTAGTCTTTCTCAGAATAAGGTCAACTTGTGAATCCTGCCTAAATCTTAAATCATTCAACTGCTATGTATTTGTCTCAGATGACCTGGTCACATGAGGAAACAAGGCAGCCAGGCTTCTCAAAGCTTCCTCCCAGCTCTTGTTATTTTAAGCCTCAGCCCTTTTGGTGTGTCTGTGCTGTGGGTGGATCCCAGGAAGGATGCCGCCGCCTCTTTCTCTCTCTACTGAATGACCGTGCTGGTTTTGCTCCCGTCCTAGTAGACAGTCCACCTGGCCAAAGAGAGATTTACCGATTCTCTCATCTAGATCTGATGGGATTAAGAGAATACTTTGTCACTCTCCTCTGGATTATGCAGATGAAAGTTAATCAAAGGTTCTCAGTGAAAGGGGACACCAGTAGATGCCTGGTAAAGCTCCAGCTGAATTTTAAATAGAACCCTGGAAATGTGACAATAACCTCAACCTTAACCTCTAGTCTCATAAAAACCTTTTTGAAATAAAATCTAATTTTATACTTTTTCAAAGACTAACCTAACTTAAACTTTTAGTATCAACGTGATACTAACGCTCAAAGAGCTCTGAGATATTCGCCATCACTCAGGTCAAATATAGCAGCTGTAGGGTGGGCACTAGAGTTTCACCCTGTTTGCACCTCCCAGGACAAAGAGCTGACCTGAGCCATGAATGTTACACTGGTATCTGCATCCTCAGCACTTTCTACCTCTGCTCCCGGACACACAAACACGCACACACAAAAAGCACAAATACACAAACTTAGACAGCTGTAAAGCAAATGTGAATGATTACTTCAGGCTTATACACAATTCTGTGGAATTGACGCCATTGCCTGACATGCACATCCATTAAAATATAACCACACGTTGCACCGACCGCAACTGTGATTGGTCAATTTGGTCCAGACTCTCTGCGGCCAGACAAAACAGTCCAACTGTCTTACACATCACCTCTCCTGACGTCTTCTCTCTTTCCTGCGTGGCAGTAATTTCAGTGAAAATAACTCCAGATCGACATTTTCGTCTTCCAGCTCCAACGCGATCTGCTGTGTCAGTAAACAAAGATGACATAGTCACAAGTATAAATAATGTGTTGATCTTACACAAAAGTATTAACCAGAATTTGCTGGTCATTAATGTTGTTCATTTAATGCTTCCATATAGTAATACATGAGTTAAGCACAGACCATCACCGTCCACAGCAGACAGCAATGCAGTGGCTCTTTCATTATGCTCCCCATAGATATATTGTCCTAACTGAGTTCTCCTTCTCCACAGGATATGGCTTTGTGGACTTTGACAGCCCTGCTGCGGCCCAGAAAGCTGTGGCTGCCCTGAAGACGACTGGTGTCCAGGCTCAGATGGCAAAGGTGAGGACTTAGTACTGTTTAATCCTCATATCACATCCATACAAGTCACCCATTCACACTGTTTCTCCTGCATCTGGATGGAATGGCAGCTCAAATCTAATCCTTGTGGTTTTAAATACTGGAGTCCTTAAGTGGTAGGAGTAGGACCCCCGATGCTTGGTCTGTAGACTGCTCGGTGAATTTAATCATGACAGACAACAGTGGTAATTTGTGCATTGGGGTGTATGGAACTTCATATGGTTTAGTCATTTGCACCATATTTACTATTTATTAACATGGTCAGTAGAAATGATGGCAGATGGCCGCACATTAAGGGATCAGGCGTCTGCAAGATGAAAATCTGTCCGTTTTTACAAGCCTTTAATCAAGGACTGCACAAATATTGAGAGACTGCAGACTTGGAATGCAGGCTGGGTAAGTGTTGATGTTCTACAGTCGCAGCAAGTATTCAAGAACACATTCGTTTTTTGTATGAAAGCAGACTGGTTTGTGTTCATTAGATTGGTTTTTGAATTTGACAATGTGGATTGAAAAGACTTTCAGTCTTCAGTCTGAGACACGAGTGTAGCAAGATTGGTAAGTCATGAGTCACTTTTAGAAAAGAACATTTATTTTTTAATCTTAGTTCCCTTTCATGTTGACACACTTAGTTCAGCAGTCGTCAAGGACACAGATCTCTTCTTTGTTAGTCAGATGTCGTCACTGGTCTCTTGCATAATGTCAGTGGGCAGCCTTTTAGGACGGGGCTCTCTGTGTCATTTTTGGATTCTGCAGTCCATCTGTTTGCCATGTTGTGAGTAGGGACACCCTCACCTTGTGTTGCCACCACGTCCTTGGGCCTAAGGAGATCCCTGAGGCGATGAGCCCTTTACAGCGGTAGCAGACGACCCCACAAAGTCATTGTCTATTTTCTCGGATGTTTCTGACTTGAGATTTTAATTTTAATTCCAGAATTCACTTTCAAACTTTGGGCACTTGTGGTTGGGATTCTTAGTGCCACATGGAAACCACTTCCTGTTTCTCATATGATGTCATTGACTCTTGCTTTAACCCTCCCTCTCTATTTCTTTTCCAACTGCAAGTCAGTCTGATGTTCTTTCCACTAAAGCAGTGTTAACAGTGCATGTTTCTGCCGAGACCAAGATGTTAACATTTCTCTGTAATAAGCTGCTGTGCACATACATAGTTTATAAGGTATATTTACTTGCGAGTGTTGCAAGCTTTTACACCACTGATGGTTCCCCAAGGTATTATGTCAGCCAACAGCTCACAGTCTGGCTGACAGAAAGATTTCAGATGTGATAGGCGCCTTTAGTGCGACTAAAGCATTTAGAGATTTGTGTCACTGACAGTGGGATGACATACCAGGGGAATTATCTGGCACGTGATGATGTTTCTTCACCTTAAGTCAGTGGAGGAGCTCAGAGCGGTCACGCAGAAGTCTTACCGACCAGTATGTCCCACCTAAAGACGATTTTGCACATCACTTTCTTATTTATTTTTAACTTAGATTTACTGTAAAATGAATTTGTCCATAACAGTTAGTTATGGTTTTTAGTTGGCCCTATTTGTTGGAGTGGAGTTTATCAGTTGTCCCTGACACCGGAAAGGAAGTAAATAATTGTGTGTTGTTATGGTAACAGGAACCAGTCAGGGTAAATGAGTTCCCATATAGCTCTGAGAGAGAGCTCTTTGCCTCATTTCTCTGTCTGGGGGTCTGTGGAGCTTCTTGACATGCCTCTGTGCACCCATTTTACTTTTTTAATTAAAAGAGAGCAGCATTGAGGGCCATGCCTCACTTTAATCTTTGTACTATGGAAGGTAAATGCCATTATAAAGTGTAAGCCTTTCACTCCAGCTTTATTCTCACAATAGCAGAAGCTTGTTGGGCTTAATGAACTCCTTGACAAAAATCCCCTTTCCTGTTTTATTATCTGCCCTGGCATCCTTCATTTGACATTCTCCCATTATTAGATGGAAGTCAGGAAGTGGCCTGATAGGAATTTAACTTCTTTTTAGCATAAATTGTTTCAGTTTCAATGTGCTTATTTACTAAATGAAGTTTGTTGCTGTCTCCAAATACATGCAAGTCATGTTCCTCTCTCTCCTACTCTTGTGTAACAGAAGATATTCATTTAGGTGCAGTGTCCTGGAATTTATCAAGCTGTGTGACTGAGCATTATATAGAACACTATTCCTATAACGTTTCTTATTTCATCTGACCTCTCTTGTCGGTGCATTTCCTAAAATAAACTATTCTGTCCCTGTAGTTGACCCTAAGCGCAACACAACAATGATGAATAGTAATGGTGAGAGGCTGCTCCCCTGGGACTAATCGCCACGTCCTTTGTTTCTGCTGATGCTATTAAAACATGGCAAGAAATCAGCTGATGTGAGCCTTAAGCCACCGTGGGCTGCATGCAAATCACTAATTATCAGTGCTCATTTTGACCCTAAAATCCCCCAACAGAGAGACAGGGGGAAGTAGACGTGTTCTAAGTCCATTTCTAAGATCTAAGCTATATTAAAATTTTATTCAGCGTTTGGCTTTTTCCAGGGATAAATGATGTGGGTATGCTGAGAAACTCCATCTTCCTTTTCCATCACTGAGAGGTTGCAGGATAATGTATATGTAGCAGATTGTTCGTGCTGATGGCACTTTTGTAGTATCTTAATATCTTGATGGGAATAAGATGTAACTTTTGGGAATTCGGGGGCTCCATTAATTTAAATCTGATGCTGAAATGTGTATCTATGTGTTTATCAGTGCATTAAAATATTACCTCTGGCTTCTTTTCTTCTCTTCTTTGGATGATACAGCAACAAGAACAAGACCCCACCAACTTGTATATCTCCAACCTGCCTTTGTCTATGGACGAGCAGGAGCTAGAGAACATGTTGAAGCACTTCGGTCAGGTCATATCCACACGCATCCTGAGAGACTCCAGTGGGGCCAGCAGAGGAGTGGGCTTTGCCAGGTCAGCTATCTCTGTCATTTCTTTGTTAATTACTTGAGCAAATGAAACAAAAGATGTTTCTTGCAATGGCACTTATTCTGTAATATGAGAGTGGAATAGAAATCATGCAAGAGATAGAGGGAAGGAGAGGAGGAGCAATATTCCCTTTTCAAATTTGAGCCAAATAATACTCGTAAAAGAGAGACAGTATCACAGCATTAAAATCAAGGCTAATTCTCTCCACCTATTGTCATTATGTTTAGCGTTACACGGAACACCTATTAAGTAGTTAAAGGTACAAAGGGTTTTGCTGATTGTACAACACATTTCATTTCTAAAATTGGCAACAATAAAACATGACCAAGTTGTCAATAACAAGGCAGAAGAGCAGCTCACGTATGCACAAACGGAAACTCCTATAAAAGAGTTTCACAATGACAGGATGATTTAATTATAGTGATAATGCTGGCTTCTGTTGGCAGCACTTGCGTAACCGGATGTTTGACAGATACAAAAATATCATAATGCATCTCTGGAATGTGTGTGTCTGTGTGTCTGTGTGCATGTGCATGGGTCTGTGTTAAGTTGATTCTATGACATATGTACACTAAATTCTCACAGATAATAATCATACTATTTTCCACTCACCCAAAAAAAAAAAAAACAGGCTGTTTTTTTGCAGGCTGCTTGCCCTCATTACTGCTCATGTGGTTAATGCTGTTTGTCTTTTATCAACTTCCACAGGATGGAGTCTACTGAAAAATGTGAAGCAGTCATTTCTCACTTCAATGGAAAGTTTATCAAGACAGCTCCTGGATTTCCAGGTAAGACACACTCGATAATTTTTGTTGCAGACAAATGCTTCAGATATGACACATAGAAGAATATGTGTGAAGGGATAGCAGCAGGATTTGTCTTTTACTCATTAGAATGTGCACAACCCTAATAGGTGGAGCTGTATAGACAGGATGAAGCGGTCAGCCAAGTGATTCATGCTTTCAGCAGGAGTCACCGAGTCTGCTGGTACAGAGCTCGTATGCACTCAGCTTTAAGTGGCAGAGCCTGGACAAAGAAAACGAGAGAGAGAGAGAGAGAGAGAGCTACTCTGTGTGGCCTCCACTCCCTCTATAAGCTTTTTAATTGGATTATTAGACTGAAATAGTCTCTGCTGGCCTCGCCTCCTTTAGGAAGCAGAGGGGATTACAGCTCCACAGCTGCCAAATTAGATGTCTGTGTTCCCAGGCTGCCTTGTAAATGTTCACTCCCAGGCTGCAGGGAGTGAATGACGGCAGAGCGAGCAAAGACAGAATGATCTTGGTCTAAGAAAATATTTTTTTAACGCTCTTGTTCTTTTCTCTCTCTCCTCAGTGCCCTCTGAACCCCTGCTGTGCAAGTTTGCTGACGGTGGGCAGAAAAAGCGAAGTCAGAATAAATTTGCACAGAATTGTCGGGGCTGGGCAAGAGACAGTGACACAAGACTGGTGAGTGGTGGACTGAGAGATGTGAGCGGCTGATGGGAGGGAATCTACGTGCATGTATGAATAATGGCGGATCAACTTTAGGTGTTGATTACAAACAACAGATTCAGCTTGTCACACAGCAACACATATTACAACCTACACGTACAGTGTCGTATCTGTGAAGCATCGGAAGCGATTGCACTCTCAGCTGTGCAGTTAATCGTTCCCTCCCTCAGCTTAATGTGTTATATATACACAATAAACTGTCGAAAATGTAGCACAAAGCGGTTGTGTTTGTTTTGAGTTGCATTCAATAGTTCCATTGCTGAATCTGTTTTTCTCCCCCAGGCTGGAATGACACTCACTTACGATCCCAGTGCAGCTGCTATGCAGAATGGGTAAGTTAGAAGAGCAGATTAGATTGCATGGCTTTGGCCAGTATATCACTGTATCGATTTATCAAAATCTTATTTTAAGCAAATGCATTTTATTCCATGTCCACAGATTTTTCCCACCTGCATACAGTATTTCAAACAGGATGATTGCTCAGACGTCCATGTCTCCGTACATGTCTCCAGTTTCAACTTACCAGGTTTGCTGCCCCTTTACAGTAAATGTAAGATTAGCTCTGATAAAAAGCTGTATTTCCGGTTTTAATATACAAATGTTACATACTCAGCCATCGTGTTTATAAAGAAATGTGTCATCAGGATTATGAGACTGGTCCTTTAAGGGTTCTGGAGATGTGAGTGAAATGATTGCTGTGCCAATCAAACCAGCCAGTTCTGACAGTGTGTTTGTCACGTTCCAGGTGCAGAATCCATCCTGGGTGCCTCATCAACAGTACATCATGCAGCACCCAGTAAGAGCAAAATCTATTCATCCTCTCATCACCTTTCTCTTTTTATGTTCTCTTCAGTGGGACAGTTGCTCACTGACTGGCTGTTTCTGTTTGGGAAAGTTAGCAAGCAAATTTATTACAAGATTTCCAGATTTTCATGCTCAGAGGCCCTAATCTTTTTTGGACAAACCTCAGAGCAGCTGACATAGACATGAATAAGCTCCCAACATTCTCCCTTATTGGTCATTTTAACTAAATGCAGCTGAGATCACAGCATAGAGGCTTTCAGAGGCATGGAAATGGCTTTGATGTGATAACAAAACCATTAAACAACAACAGTCAGATCCTGTTAATGTGAGCTAAGGGAGTAAGAGCATTGATCATAATCACTTTGACCACATCAGATGAATTAGTTAATCATTTTTTGTAGACCGACACAATATAGGCTAGTAGTAGTTGCATGAGGTGAGACTGATTCTTGAAAATTGACTGTTTGTACAGGAATGTACAAACGGCCACTTCATTGACGCTGTAAAAAGATGTGTATTCAATGACAGATGCTGCATATTTCATAACAGATGGGTGTGAAATGAATCGCTTTGGAAATGGGCCAGTATAAATAAGAAAAAAATAACATCTGACGTGTCAGGTCAGACGACTAGTTCAACTTGTAAAACTCTGGCTCCGACCTTCTGCTGACATCATTCAATTTCTGTTTTTTCTGAAATCAAGATGACAAATGGAATGTATTTATTCTCATCAACTAGTCGAAGCCACAGACACCCATACACACACGCTATTCACGCACTGTCCTCACAGCCCATCGGTGTCATCGGTTCATTACATTGCCCATGGGCACTTCAGAATGCAGCCGGTGATCAAACCATCAGCGTGCTGCTAATTGGTCGACCCTCCCTTCACCCTGAGCCAGAGCCATTATTACTCACGTGGCATTTTACAAGAATAAAGACACTTCTCCAGCTTCATCCGTGCCCCTCACCTGCATATTCTTTTCCTCAAGGGTACAGTGATATCGCCCTCTATGGACCCATCCATGTCACTGCAGCCTACTTCCATGATGGCCCCCCTTGCGCAGCAGATGAGTCACCTCTCTCTGGGTAACACAGGAACGGTGAGACCTTCAACCAGACATGACTTCACACAGTATACCCATTTCAGAATATGATATTCAAATCATCACGGCTGTGTCTCTTTTCTTCATCATGCAGTTTATGGCTGCCAACACAGCTATGCAAGGAGCATACATCCCACAGTATGCACACATGCAGACAGCTGCAGTTCCCGTGGAGGTACGTTTTTAACATGAATGCTGCGTTAATATAGTCTAAAGCATTATTTTCAATGGCAAACAGTCAGAGTTGTCTCACTCCGCCTTCCAGGAAAATGGGGGACAGTCACAAGTGGACTCCTCCAGAAATCACTCTCCATATCCATACCAACAAACCAAGTAGAGCTGCGGTAACATCCGGACAAAGCTGAAGCAATCACATCTACAAATGCAATGTGGGAGCTGAGGATCTTTTCACTGTTTTGCACAGGTTCTGCAAACGTTTAAGTGAGACTATTTTTGGGATCCTTTTCAGAGTTAATCAAATGATTCAAATTCTATTTAAAATTTAAAAAAAATGTTTTGAAAAATGTTTTATTTTGATACTACAATGTTTTATTGTTTACCAAGGATTGCTGCAGGAGACAAGACAAGTTGTTTCAAGTGCATGATTGTTCATATGTCATTTGTTCATATTTCTAGATTTCCTTTTTCAGACAATTTCTTTTTAAGCCAGACATTTTGAAAATGATGTTTTTGTGCTTGCTGTGTGAGTGTTGCTATGGTGAAGTATTGTTGTTGTTTTTTTTGTAAAGTGATTTCTCTTTAGAACTTTGGAATTGATATTGCTGTCTGATTAAAATTTGCCTTAATAGTTTTGATACAGTAGTTGTACAGACCACCATAGAGAGGGGATGATACCCAAATGCTCTTACATTTGAACCGGCCATAGACAACGTACAGAAATAATCAAATCTCACAGAACTGATATTTTGAATGAAATGACTCCACTTCAGATGCTTCTATTGGATGTAATATTTATTCAGAGAGAATGAGGACATTCTTCTGGAAGATCACCATTTTGAACCTTGCCTTTTTGAATACTTGGTATTGCAGAGTAGCTGAAATTGATCTTGGTGGGGTTGTGGGAGGGATGAGGGGGGGCACTGTTTTGTTTTGTTTGTCGTTCTATGCTTTTGTCTTTTTTGGATTGATATTAATTGTAATTTTTTTTATGAGGTGTGTCTTTTTCTCTTTTATTTAGAAAAGCAAACAAACCAGAAAACACAGATGATTGTGCAAAACAAATAAACTCATCAGAGCCTTGTGTTAGAACAGAGTCGAGGGGTAACGCGAGATTAGTACGTGTATTTTATATCACCTCACTCTTTGATAGGAAACAAAAACTTGGCACTTTTCAGTAGTAGTTTACTTCACCAAAGATTGTGAGCTATAGTACACTGAGGAGATAGCATCATTTGTCTCTTAAACCAGGACAGAAGTGACTCTGCAAATCTAGATTGCAGTGCGGACAGTGTGCCTTTTTTGTACATTACCATTCAGTTTTCACAGGAATCGGTAGAGTAAAGACACACACACACACACACTTGAGCATGAAGGAAGGCCTAGATACAACCAGTACCACAGATGAATTTTACGTGGACAGAAAATGCATCATTATTGTAAAAAGAAATTAGCTTAAAAGATAAAACAATGAAAGGGCAGTGCTGTGAAAGCTGACGATAGCACTAAAACAAGATTATTTTCAATCATTAACGCTTTTTGATCAAGGCGTCCTCCAATAAGCCTGTGATTCGACCTGGTGGTCAGTCTGACCAATTATCTACCTCAGAGTTTTCTTTCTCCTCTGTAATAGGTCGGGTTAGCAGGTCCAGCCCGCCCTTCCAGACCAAATGCCACGCTCAGGAGCTGGCCACAAACAGCTGTTTCCTTTCAGGTTGTTTTTGAGTAATTTTTTTTTTTTTTTTTTTTTTTTTTTTGTGATTTGCATCAGACCTATTTTCTTAATGATGTTATCAATGTAGTCATTGGTGGGTGGGGCAGTGACTTTTCTCACACATTCAGCTTTATAGTTCCAAAAGAGCTGCTGCTTTTTTTTATAACAATAGATTACAGACGCTGATCTAAGATCTCTTGATGCCGTCGATGACAGCAATGCTTTGTGGCGTTCACTGGATCCGTGCTCTTTTAAACAAACACGTCTGTTCCTTTATGTTTGGGTCGAGACAGACACGCAGCAGCATTTCCTCTGTCGCTAACGGGTGTGCAACACACAGAGGGGCTGCGATACTTGAGACGTAATGCCTGAGACTGAGAAGTTATACTGTTATGTGAGGTTTATGCTGCTAATGGTGTCTGAACCAAGTGCCATAAGTACCAGGATCAAGAGTTTCAGAGGTGCGTCAGAGAAAAAAAAGCTCATATAGGTAACCATCATGTTGAACAGTCATTAAGTTATACAAGGAAAAACAAGTTCTAATTTATGATTTTTTTTTTGTACAGACAGCTTGAGAAAAGAACAATTTTCATAGTGCTAGATGAAAGTTTTCTCTTTTTTTACTTGTGCCACACAAATGCCAGTGGTAACTTGTATGTACAGTTTAAGGAAACTTTCCTCTGTATTTTTGTTTTGTAGTGTTTGTTAAATCCAAAGACCTGTTTTTTTTTTTAGTAGCTTGTTGCCTAAGGTTTTTTTCTGTTCATTTCTTTGACATTTTTGAATAAAGATTTTAAAGATTTTCACCTTTTAATCTGTTGTAAGCTTGTTTTTTTTTTTTTTTTTCAAGGCAAGCTCCTGCGGAAACCTGTTCATTCATTGTTTAATGATAAATTAGAGGACTTATGACTCATATGATTGGTTTTATTATAACTGAAACATGTATTCATATTTATTGAGACAGCTTGAAGGTAACTACATGCACCCTGCCAAACAACATTATCCCATAAGAGAAATAAGTGGTTTGATCTTGGTCACTGAGCTGCTGCTTTTATTTCAATACTTTCTCATTTTCTGCCTAAGACAGAAGAAAGAGTCTGTAAATGGACTGGAGTGCAGAAATGCAGAACTCTGGGAGAAGGAACAACATCTGTTTAATCCTCCAATTAAAGCAGCAGCTGACAAAGGTCCCTTCACTGTCAGTCTTCTCCCGGATATCAGACTCCATTAACACGACAGTGACCATCCCCTACACACACGTACTGCACATACATTACTCAGTCCTTCAGGAGTCCGCTCTGTGAATGAGAATGAGACGCCATTATCTGCTACAGCTGCAGGCCAATGTGTGGAGGGATGATGTGCGTTCCCTCTGTAATGTGGAATCTTTGCTGCACAGTTTGATGGCAACAAACCCATATGCTATTTTTAACAACAATCACTTTCAGTCCTTTATGATTGTATATTATAATACTGCTCAAACTCAGCCTTGTCTCAATATTACTAATGGACACGCAGTTTGGTGCAGGCCCCAGTGTTCATGAATCCCTGTGCCATCAGAGGGTGTGGACCTGCTTGAGGACTCTAACGACTTCATTACATGGAACTGTTGACAACAGGCATGGCCTGGACAGTAATAGGCATCAGGAGGTAGGGGTGGGTGAATTGGGGGTGGGGGGTGGGGGGGACGTCTGCACGCAGGCCTTGCCATGGCAGATGGGTCCCCAACGGTATCCTGCAGGGTGTCGGTGCCACCCTACGGGAAGCCACCAGCTCTAGCTGAGGAGGAAAACTCACCCTCCAGCTGTCTGCGTTTGCGCCACCTGCGCCTATAGGCAGTGGACATGAAATCCCCCATCTCTGTACCCATCAACCATCCTGCCACTGAGGCTGGCTGCCCCTGCTCAGGTATCAAAGGAGCAGTTTATCTTATACAGTGGTAAAACTATTGATTGACAACAAGGGAATTTTGCATTAAAATATGAAATACATTTTAAAGGTAATGTCAAACAATGAAAGAAGGAGCTATCTAAAGGATACAAGAAGAATTGAATTGATCTGGAAATTGAATGATGATTTAGAAACTCTAATTTCTTTTTATTCTATTTACAAATCACAGCGCTGCCTTTTCAAAACAAAGTTATAAGACTTCCATTCAAATAAAAATGAGCCACAGAACCAGTTAAATGCAGTGACTATTGCGGCTCGCAGAAATCACTTGTGTGATGTGGAACAATAATTCCTCTGAGGAAGACTGTGTGCACAGCACCATCCAGAGGAGCCTGGGTGCACACCTTTTTGGTCCGTACATGAAGTTTAATTTCCCAGCTACAGGAAGTGTTGATCTTTACAAGATTTATATCTAACAAAAAAAATGCATTGTCATGTCAGGGTGCCTGTACGAGCAAGGTGAGCACCTGTTCTAATTTATATGCGTCCATCTACAAAGCAGGAGGGGGGGGCAGTTTTCACATTCTTACACTGGGCCCAAACTTCTTAGCAGCGCCCCTGGCTCCTGGTTGTGGGAGGGATTAGCTGAAACTAGTTTGGGGAAGCCGAAGTGTTGTCCTCGCTGTCATGGAGCCTGTGAGGACGAAGCACCATCTTGGATCCGTGTGGCGCTGCGTCTTTCTGCTCGGGCTCCTCCCGAGGTTCGGAGCGACGGGAGGTGAGCCACGCTTTCAGACCTCGCCTGACGAGGACGGATGGTGTGTGTGTGTGTGTGTGTGTGTGCGCGCGCGTGTGTGTACTTGACTTGATAAGCCATGTCAGTGGAGTTTGGCTGCACGTCGTCAGGCGCTCGTGTTGTTCAAACTTTCCTCCGTGTCGTCACTGCTGTGTTGCAGCCACAACCTCTGACCCGCAACACTGTGTGTTCGTGCGTCTGCAGATACCACACAAACACTACAGTCTGAAAACCCCGGAGGCGTCTAATCTTTGGTTTCCTTGTAATGAAAGTGTTTAAGATCCCTGCAGAGAGTGACTGGAGTTAACGGGCTCGTTCTATACCATATATGTCATATTAGGTACAACTCTATAGGTGGCAGAGCTCAGGGCAGCCACTGATGTTTGTGGAAGGGAACAGAGACAAACCTGATGGGGCAGAAAAAAACCCCAAACAAATCCATGAGGCGCAAACAAACAGCCCATACAGGATCTACCAGTCCAGTTGTCAGAGTACAGACCTGTGTAGGCTGTTAGGGCACCTCATCTCAAACTCATCTCACTACTTGAACACAAATCAGGGGTGAGAATATTTAGTTTGAAGTGAAGTTTCCCTAACTACGTTCGTGGCTGTGTTAACTGGCCTTCAGTCAAAGTTTCCTTCCTGCGATGTGTTTAAATGCTGAACAATAAACAGGTTATCGGGTCGCGTCTCAACTCTGCCCTCTGACGCCCCGCAGACTGCCCTGCAGATGGACGCACCTGGGTGCCCTTTCAAAACGGATGTTACCACTTTGTTCACGGAGAGGAGGACAAAATCAAAAGCTACACGTTTGAGAGAGCAAAAACCCTCTGCACAGGATTCGGTACGTGAGGCGTTTTGTTTTCAATTTTCCAAATCAAAGCCCAAATGACAAATGTGCCCCACATCCTCAGCGTGTTGATGTATTGAACACTGCTTTGTGTTGTATTCCCCCAGAGCTTCTGACCGTACAGAGTGCCGAGGAGAATGACTTTGTCATTAAATATAGCCCAGAGGTGTGGAAAGGCAACGTCAACGTGTGGCTGGGAATGTTTTATGACACAACCAGTAAGTACCCTGTGACCGGAGGACTGGGGACCATACTGGGCAACTTCCATTAGATCAAATCTGAACATTGATGACAGCTGATACTGAAAGCCCAGCTCACCAGCTACAGTTGGTTTGAAGGAGCCCAGCGGGAAACTGACATTGCAGTATTTCTTTATTTCTAAACTCAACATTTATAATCTACATACATTTCTATTTTTCTTTCTTTTTTAAAGTTGACATTCTGACCTCTGGAAGTACTGGGTTAAAACATTCAAAAATGTATAATTTGATCTTTTCATAATGAATCCTTTCAGAGTGATTGAAAGTGCTCTGGCTTGTAGAGCCTCGGTGCTGTCGGTGTAAACAGCATTTACTGATTACCTTAACCTGATAAGGTCAAACTCTGATAAGTAATAATCTTATTAAACCTCTGGAGTATTTTGACCTTGTTCGTCTTGTGTGGACAAGTGCATGTCTCAATCACGTTATAATGACCTCACAGCATGTTGCAACCTTGACACACAGCTCTTACGAGCACTCCCTGAACTCAAGTGTACAGTAGGAAGTACTTTGCTCTGTAACGTGTAAATGATAATATGAACTGTACTGAATAAGGTTTGCTCCATTTTCCTGAAAGACATGTTTGCGTTTTGTTCTGTCTGTTGGTATCTCCCCTAATTCCTCCTGTTGCCAGCAACTTCTTCAAACACTCATTTATCCTCCTCCTTAAATCCTGGCATCGCTTCAGGATATCCTGTTTTTTTTTTTTTAGTACAATTCCAAAGCAGTCCTGGGGGAAAAAAAAGCTGCATATCGCTGACTATCTTTCAACGTTTTTTTGTGAGGAATCACAGCTCGACACGGTTTGTGTGTGAGCGCCAGAGAAGGGGCTCAAAGACAAAAAGCAAAAGTGGGACGGTGTAATTTCTCCACTTGCTTGGTATTCCTGCCGCCCCGTCATGCTGGAGTAGTGATTGGCGTGTCTTGACAGGTGAGGACATGAGGTGGTTCGGCGAGGACCCCGTGGGATTCACTAACTGGGAGGACAGCTCGTCTCCGTCAGACCTCGTGCCCTTGGACACGTGCGTGGCCCTGCACAGCAACACGGGAAAGTGGGAAAACGTCAGCTGCCTGGATGAAGTGGAGAACGGCGTGATCTGCGAGACGGTTCAGAGTAAGATAGGAGTCAATCATCTCTCAAAGGCCTGATTTATGTGTATGTAGGTGGAATCTGAACTAATCTGAGTCAAGAATATCGTTTCCGCTTTTCTCAAAATCGCTTTTCCTCCCCTCAGAAGCAGAGGAAGCCAAGCAGAGTAAGTGGACCGTAGCTTTGTTTCTTGACATATTCCTCTGCGATTTTCTTTGTGTTTACGGTTGTGACCTTCCTCCCATTGTAACCCACTCTCCTCAGAACCCAGCGTGCTGCTGTCGGTCCTGGTCATTCTCAGCGTAGTGGCCATCATGGGAATATCAGCGGTCATTTGGTTCCTGAGCCAGAAGCACAATCTGGGCTCCACCGTCCTCACGGCATTCGAGTACCACCCTCCGTTCCGACTCCTGGAGACAGACCAGTCCTGCCTGGTGGAGGCCGAGGAGACGGACAGCGCGCCATTGTAGAACTCCCCCCCTCAGCCTTCTCACCTGGTGGGTGCTCACACGAAGAGATGTCCACTCTGACAAAAGTTACTGAGGCTAGGTCCATACTGATGAGTTTTAGTTGTAAATAAAGCAAGACAATCTCCATCCACATTATCAAAGAAAATACATAGATAATAATGCACATAATTGCAGAAAAGATTTTGGAACCAGGAAACAGCCTTGGTGAAATGACAAAGAACATCTCGTCGTGACTTAAATGAATATATGCAGATTGTTTCTGCCTGTGCATGATAAAACAGGCCAGGAGTTTTCAAACTAAAACGGGGCCAGCAGTGTTTTCAAACTTCTCTGCGTTAGATGCATGTGAACACAGGAGTCATGTTTAAAAATAGCAGCAGTGGTGCATTTTTAAAACTTAAAAACGGTGTGGTATGGATGAAGCCTGAGACACTTTTTTTTGGGGTGGGTGGGGTTGTGGGGTCATGTCTGTGTCACCACTGAATAATTAAGTGTGATCAGGAGAAACCTGACTGGGCTGTGTTTGATACTAACCTCTTCACTGGGACATGTCACTATGCTATGTCGTCTGCACTAATGGATTGATACACATATGTACATTTCAGTATCGACTGCTGTAGCTTGAAGTTCACATTATCGCGCTACATTGCCCATGGAGGAGAACTTGTTGCTTATTAAAGAGAGGAAGGGAGAAATGTCAGAGCCAAGCGTTGATGGAATTTCTCTGTTTGCCATATGTAGTATTATCCGCTGATAAAGTTGGAGATTTAGAAAATGAATCAATGGGATATTGTGACTCATATTCATCAGCATTGATTGAAAGAACGCTATATTCTTCTACACATTAGCATGTTTTCTCTTTAACAAATGTTGTTGACTTAAAGCAGGAGCTGAAATAACCCTGACAACATCATCGGGTCTTATCCTCAGAGATCACACAGCCTCCTCCAGAGACGCGTTCATGAGTCAGTGATAAAACTTCAAGTAGTGCTCATAAAAAAAGAATCTTAAATCACAAGGTTTCAAAATGCACATGTACATAGAGTGAGTGGAACGACAGAGCCCAGTGATCAGTTGCCTGGTTACATGTATGTAAATGAAGCCAATGGGGTGGAGTCTGAAGAGGATTTTTTTTTTTTTTTACATAAATACAGAGAGATGTCCAACCATTGAAATTAAGAGGTGGTTTATGGTGTTTCTGCTGCCTCCATAAGGGATGAGCTGATAGAACACAATCAGGAAATATATAATATACACAACATTCCAGGATATTTCAATGTGGTGGTTATCCATATGTCTAATTTTTGTGTTGTTAATTACAGTGGTCGTGATTTTGATGATAAGATGAAACAGAGACAGTCAAGACATGTGATGGGAATAATGCAGAATAAATTCTAATACTGTTAATGATAACAGCAAGAACGCCTGTGTGCAATATCTGACATTCAATTGGCAGAATCTGAGCCCTGCGTGCTTTTCATAATAAAGTATGTCTGAATAGAAGAAGAGGGTTTGCTTTGCTTTTCGTTGATTGAGTCAAGTTCCATCAAGCAGTATCTGCAAGTATATCTTATTTTTAATGTGTATATATATATATATATATGTCAATGCATAATTGAGGAGAAGAAGATGAATTAGGATGCCAAAATAAGGGATGGATCCTAATTAACTGTGAAAGGACATCTAGGTTACTGTCGTTGAAAAGTGACTCCTCGTCTGAGTGTCCAGCGGCTCTGTTGACATCTCAGCGTGGTCCAAGATGAAACAGAACTGAGACAAGTCAGCAGGAAATCTTTTTTCTTTCTATTCATGCACGTCTAATTTTAGACTTCCAAGAAGTCTGTCCCAACCAACCAACTCCCTTTGAATGTCTGCTGCATGTTCCTCTCTCTGCTCAGATCCCTCTATGTGTGTGTGTTTTTTTTTTACATGCAGAAATGATTTATGGAAGATTTTTATTGACCAACGTTTTGTGATGTGGTACTTTTATCAAGAAACTCAACAGTTACAGTTTTCACCCCAAACCTTCCGGATAATTTCTGTATTTGGCCACCAGGTGGGACAGTGACTCGCAATATGACACTTCTCTGTTCCTGGGATTCTGCAGAGAAGCCATTAAATCAATGAATGCACAAACATGGAGGAGTATCACTTTGAATGCAGTGTAAATACAGTGGATGACAAACAGAATCTGATTTAAGGCATACAATATCATAATTTAATATTTAATATGTGATGTTCTCCTCACTCTGAGGTTAAAGTCCTCTTGTTCATTAGCCAATTATCAACTTGTGATACAAGATGAGTCTCCAGATAACATGATTCTGACTGTCAGGGTTTGTAGAATAGCTGTCTTTTACAATGATGGCTGCATGCTCGGTCACAGTTTCAATTCATTATTTATCTCTGTGGAATCTTAAATTTGCAGGATTTGTTAAAATAATATTCATGTATCTATAGGGCTTTTAGAAGGAATATTTATATTTTTGTAGCAGTGAATTTCCTCTCTGTGTTTTATTTCTTTCTTTGCTGAGTTATGGGTGGATGCTGAAATTATTCTGTTCTACTCCAACAATCCATCCCTCCATTAGCTTACTGTTTATCCCCATTTCCAACACTGAAATAAAAGGGGCAGTTTTCATCTAATATACAGGTCCTCGGGTCTTTCGGGGTGGTTTATTTGGTTTTGGCATTAAGCAGACATGTCCTTTTGAAACTCCTGATTCACCCTCATGAATATGCATCCTGGTATAATTTATTAGAAATACAACAGCTGAATGTTTTAGAGGGAGAAAGCCTTTGAATGGAGCCCACAGTGGTGCATCTATAAAGGGATTGCAGTGTGATTGCAGATGTTCTTTTCTTCCCACAGTCTCGCCTGGTTCCAGACCTCTGAGCCGCTGTCCTCAGTGTTTCACGTAAAGAACTGAATAATGAAGTGAAAACAAAACGACTAGTGTGTTCTGTATCAGCAGTATAATGTCTGCTGAGCCTATACACAGATCTGCAGTTTGTTGTGATGTGCTCAGGTGCTGCAGTTAACCAGAGAAATATGTATTGACATGCAGATTTTGCTCCAGATTGACCCTTTAAAGCATACACATTTATTTCTTTGTTAAAATCTTGAGTGATTTATCCTGTGAGATCCTCTTTCAAACCCAGATGTATTACACACTCCTGGCTGTTGTCTCATCACAAAGGCTCCAACAACCTGGTTTTCGCCCGGATAATAGCAAAAATGATTTAATTCACACGTCTGCCCCACCACTGCATAGAACAGGAAGGGGGGGGGGGTCCTCGCTGACCCAGAATGATAAATTAAATGGACATTGGTATGCATGAATATGACATACAGTCGCGTGATGGATGGAATATAAACGAGAGGCGGTGAGATCCGCGCTGAGGCTAATACATCAAGCAGATGAATTACAAGATGAGCAAATACAAAAAAAAAAACAGAAGAAAAACAACCCTTTGTCTGAAACGTGTAGACGCATGTGGACAGCTAGAGTCTTTTCGTCAAGATTCCGTGTTATACCTGTTCTCACTCATCCGCCGTGTTCCTGAGGAACAAGTGTTCCTCTTTCCCATGTCCCACAAGGGTTCGTTCCCATTAACTGTCCTGGAGCAAAACAGAGGAAAACGCAGGCATCATTTAAGGTGATGGCTCCCTATATTCTTTCGCACCAAGGCCTGCCATAGTACAGCCACTGCACACAGCTAATCTTAATTACTTGGCAATTTGCATGAGTAAAATGAATGGTTGCACCTCAATTTGTTTCTTGATACATATTAATGTCCATAGCTCAGTTGTTTGAGCCCACATACCACATGAGATGATGGCTCCTGGGCAGTACACTGCTGTTTGCCATGAGCTACAGCATGTGGCCTGGTTGTGTGTTGTGCTACATCAGGTTAGCTTTGAGAACACATCGTGCCCACAGCACTGCATGTTCCCCCAAAAAGGGCTCCTATTTGTTTTGGGATGTTTTGACACAAACTTGATGAATGATAAATGAACATACTCAGGTTTTCAGCTTGGATAATGTTTCATTTTCTAAATCAAATGCATGTGCAGTGCTGGGAGGCTTTGGCGTGAAAGGATCAGAAGACTGTGTGCTGACATGATTAAAATCTGTATTATGGAGGGGGAGAAGGAAAAAAAAAAATCAATGACAGTGAGTCCAACTCCTGCATGCACCCTGAGGGGTATCCTGAGCTTTCTGAGGATTGATGGGAAAAATAATAATTAAAAACAAAAAGCAGTGTCTTAATTTGTTTTGCATCCGTCTCCAGAGACATCATCTTTGCTGTGTCTTTGGTATCTCATTATACTTTTTAATCAAGACTCTTTAAAAAAAAAAAAAAATCCCTTTTAAAGGAGGACGGACTGCTTGCCCTTCCCCCAGCGTGCTGCTCGCGTTGCAGCCATCCACCCCAACTTGTGTTACAAACGACCAGGGAAGGCTGACATTTTTATTGCACAATATGAAAAGCCACAGCCAGAAAAGAGGCTTTTTGAAAGCGATGTCGCTCTGATCTCTTATTCCCTCTAATGAGGAGTGTCCAACATAATTAAAACCCCAGGTATTCTTTGGCTCAGCTGACAAATTTATCAAATCCTATTTTTCCTCCCTCCCTCGCCCTGTGTGCGTTCAACCAGGCAGGCATGTGTGTTTCTCTCAGTCCATTCAATTCAGTAGCTCCTGTGGCTGCAGCATCTACAATGACACAAGAATTAAAGCGTGGGACAGAAAAATCAATGAGCACAAGGGACAGTGAACAAGCAAATAAGCCTGTTTTAAAAAACAAATGCTGATCCAGGATTTTTCTTTTTTGCCTCCCACATCTGTAATTCAGACGTGCCTTTGTGCCTTAATTACCGCGTCCAATTAGTACAACTTGTGTACAATGTGTAAAAAGGGGCCGAGCTTTTAAATGAAAATCCACTGAAATGCAGCTTCCTGTTTCTCTTTAGGAAAGACACATCAAACACATTAAATGACTTAGTGCAAATTCAAAGAGTAATTCAAAATGACACCTTACCCTGGCCCTAATCTCCCAAAGGCAGACATATACATACTGTACCAGAGCAACACTATAAACAAGCGTTTTATAATATTTGTCAACTTCAGCTCCACTTCAGTCACAGACTTCCAACGTGTTTCCATCCACAGTGTGTTGTAAATGTTTGTTTCAGTACAATGATCAAACGTACCCCCTTTTGTGTCGTCTGTGGCCAAATGTACGCTTGCTTAATGATCAGAAAGAAAGGCAGATGGTAGTCCTTGGCCAAATGGAGTCTTGAATAACTCATTTATTTATAACATGAATGTCTTGTTGACAGTTTCCGCATCACACTCGAAGCTCCACTTGGTCCCCGTCTGACCGTGGCGCTTCACACATTTACACAATTAGACAAAATAGAAGAGAGACAAACATATTTCACGCCTCATCTTAAATAAAGGGTTCCTCTCCTAGGAAGACACTCGCAGTTGCAATTCATTCAAAGGTAAATGTTTTGCTTCACTTTATTTGCAGTCTATATTGATTAAAACAAACCCAACAATGTTTGGGTTGCTCTGTATTATCATCCCCATCACAAATGTCAACTTAATCTAATTTATTAGTTTAGTATTGCATGTTACCTTTTTTCTCATTTACAACACCATACTGTTTTATGACTGAATGAATGTGTGTGTGTTTGTCATAATTAAAGCCATACTTTACAAACCCTACAGGAGAGTAAAGACTGAACTGCTTTACTGTTCAGAGCACCGCTGAGTCTTAGAAAAACAGACACTTTTCCTTCATCTTTGTGTCAGTTTTACTTTCAGACACGACTCTGCACTTTGTCCTCCTCGTCAGAGCCAGACTGGCTCCTTTGGTTATTAATTACAAAACAAGATGAGAGTGTATGCGGAACCACCAAATGCATTTGGCAGCATGTCCTCCAAAATGTGTTTTTGTACTTACTTTGATTAAACACCAGCAAGACATGATGACAGATGCAGCTTAGCATCTATTTAAAATCAAGTTAAAGGCTTTACAGTGTAAACCCTTAAAATCACGTTTTAAAAGATAGTTGGAAGCAGAGTGGTGTTTTCATTGTTTCATTGGGATGCGGTGGGGATGAAAATCACCTGAAACTACAGAGATGTTTGTACACAGTATGTGCAGAGAATAGCTTTGCTTTTGTAGTGACAGTAAAAAAAAAAAAAATCAAAATAAATTAACTCAATTAACTCAACGTCATCACCCTCTGCAGGACACCGTGTCAGCGCCTTCTGAGGTGTCTGAATGTGAGGTACTACATTAACGGTAATAAAAAATAACATGTTATTCCTATTAAAGAACTTTTAACAATACTCAAAAGCACTTTGCATCGGCTAAGAAAGATATAGACACAACTTAAGGCAAATAGCTTTAACTCTACATTATTAACTGTGTTTTTGTCACAGGTGCATGTTCCTGCAGGGCTGCTGGTCTTTAGAATGCACTTATTATAAAAGCACTATTCAAATAAAACGTGTTATATTACTCTGCATTTTTTTTTTTAGCTCGCATGTGTGATCTTGTTGCTGTCTGTCCTGTCAACTCTTTCGATTGCACTTGCTCGGGCTGCAGGTTTGAGAACAAAAGTTTGCTTTGTAGGAGCCTCGGGCTGACGTCACTTCTCTTGAGTTGCCTGGATGAGACGGAGGAGAGACCGTGTTCAATCTGCGACCAGAGAGCAGCACATCTAGTCACTCTCACCCGGACTCAATTAACTCAGCACCTCTCCACATTCGCCTCTGTCTGCGGCTCCCCAACTCACTCCGCTCAACTGGGAAGTAAATCAGCGGCGCCTTTTTGCTTTTTTGTTTTGATTTATTATTATTCTTTTTCTTATGAGAACGCAGATTTCCAACGACGCGGTGAGTCTGTTTATTTTTTTTCCACCTCCTCCTCCTCCTCCTCTTTGGGACATTAGCAACATTAGCATCGCTGGACGCTAGCGCTCGGTGGTGTTCATTCACAGGTCTGCGGCTAACAGCTAGCTAAGCTAACGGTGCCTAGCTTTGTAACATCCTTTACCCCAGAACACTTGCCACATCGCCGGGGATGGAGTTCCGCGCCGGGGGATGCAGAAAGTTCCTATCTAAGCACACGCGAGGCTTTCAGGCGTTGTTCGGTTCGGAATGTGTCGAGCGTGTCACTGTTGTTAGGTCGAAAGTGTAACTTGGTGATTTTTAAAAACACCCGGCTCCGACGCCGAGTTGAGGAACTACAGCTCCGGCGGGTGCCCGGTGCTCTCAGGCGGGCAGCGCCGCTCCGTGTTGTCCGCTCCTCGCAGCCGCAGCGTGGATCTCTGTCGCCAGCTGCGCGGCCACCAGAACCGTGCGCGGTCGCGTGGTGGAAATAGAAGTTAAATATCTCCAGAACGTGGAGGGGGTTTAAATCTCACAAACACGTTGCCTGTGTTTCATATTTAAAAAAAGAAGAAAAGTAGTGTGTGAGTGTGAGGCTGCCGTGTTGTGGTGTGACGCCTCCTGTGACAACACGCTCCCATATGATCCAGTAACTGCGTAAAACACAGGTGTGTGTTCTATACGTGTTATCTCCTTCTTCCTCTTTCATTGTATTGTCACAGTGTTATGGAGCCGGACTGCTGCTCTTCTCCTCCTCCTCCTCCTCCTCCTCCTCCTGCTGCTGCTGCTGCTGCTGCTCCTCTCCCCCTCCTCACTGTCTTCTCCTTTTGTGGCTTTTCCTCTTAAAGCAAAGCGCAGCTAATGCAGCAGCTGCGGGCTGGGCTGAAATTTACCCTCTGAGATTATGACAATACCCTCCATTTTTTCCCCTTGCTTTCATATTAAAACAACAAGGCATTCGCCATCTTGGGCTATTTAAAATCAGCAGCGATCTGCCCTGAAGTTTGGGGGGAAACTTTCACGGATCTGAAAGATAGTGGCTTGATTTCTGTTGAGCTGAAAAGGGGAAGAAGTGTTTTAAACACATGAATCTTAAAGGTGCCGGGGTCGTGTGGAGGTCTGATGGGATGTGTTATTAAAACTGCAGAACAGCTGCTTCTATCCTTCTGTGATGATAGGCTGTACATTTTGGTTTAGTTATAGTTTGTCCTAAAAATGTGCCACAAGTCCAAACTTCTAGTGCAGGAACTGGGGCATGTTAATCACCCTGATGTGCACTAAATGGTTTTTGAAGAGCCTGCTTTTGAGATTAATCTGAAATCTGGTCAAGCACATTTTGAAACCCAAAGAAAGTTTTTGTCCATTTTCAGTGAATAAAGTGAAATATTAAGGGCATTGTCCTAAAGGTTTCCACTGACTGGCCCTGGAATCAATGGGGCCCGCGATAAACAATGAGATAATTAATAGGCCTTTTTTTGACTTGACTTCTTTTGGAAAGCTCAGGACTGCTCCAGGACTGCTCCAGCAAACCATGAAAGATGTGAGCCGGCTCCAGGACCCTGAACCTTATGATAGGAACAGCCATTGACAATTTTATTATGTCCATTTTCAGTGATATGTTGAAAGGATTTTGTGAAAAAGGCCTGTGAATTGTGAAACAATGTTAGATCAGATCTTTTCTCTGGAAATTAACTTTTATTAGGCGCTATCAAATAACTTTGTGGTCTGTGAAGTCACCCAGTCCAGACTGCACCACTGAGCTTATCGTGATCGCATTAATTTAACGTCTGTCCTTTACTTTGCTCTGGCATGCAGCAGCTTTGGTTCTGCTACACAGTTGGAGCTGATTTGTTGTCTTTTACATATATAATTGATTGTAATGAACCAGCACGTGCCCTTTGCGCACACACACACACACACACACGCGCGTCTACGTGAAATGGCAGTAAACATTATTCCTGATGAAGTTCATCATTTAAATGGCTTCAGTCGCCAAGGCAGCGAGATAAATCAGACCACAGCCTTGATGTGTTATGCATGCATCTAGTAACTGCCAATGAATCAAAACAAAGGTAGAAGGTCACTAAATTTTGCCTCATATTTATGCAGAGCTCACGTCCTTGAAAAGCTGTGCAGACAGAGCAGTGTTTAACCAATGTGTACTCTGCTTTCAACATTGTAAAATCAAAAGCGTCAGCATCTTGCTGTTTGAATGATAAAAAAAAAAAAAGATTGCAGGCTTTTGTTCTTTCATGCGCAGAATTGTAATGTCGCCTGTGGCTGTTAAAATCCATAAAAGAGCACTTTTAAATATTAGTTGTGTAAAATAAGCATCTTTCAGTTTCCCAGAGATTATCCACTTGACTCAAACTATGTATTGTGTTACTCTGTAGAACCACGGCTTTGTAGGGCATGTTAGGTGTAACAGATTTCTTTTGTTGAAATGATCACCGCTACTTCATTACTCATATTTCACATGGGAATCACATAAAACATGCTTTACTACTCAGATCTTTTATGCACGTCTCGGTATATTCTTACATAATACGAGACGGTCCCTTTTTTATGTCCCTGTGCGTCTTTTTAGAGTGTCCTCCTTTCCACTGGTCGTCTGAAAAGGCCAAAGGAAGAAAAAAAAAAAATCTCCTAATAATTGTGTTTTCACCCATTTTACCCTTGTCTCTCTATTCTTACCCTTTCCACAAGTTTGCACTCATTAATCAAAGATGCTGGAGTCCTGCTGAGGGCTGAGCTGGTTCATCAATTTGGCAGCCGGCTTGCTGTATAAGGAACAGTGCAGAGGCTCTTAACACACAAGCATAAATAAATCTGTGGTCTTTATATGCAAGCCCTGAAGGTTAATGCTGTATAATTCAATGCACCCTCTTTGTCTGCCATGATTGATGTTTTTTAAACATGTAAGGCCTGACAGGATTCCCTTTTTGTAGGTCAGTGTTGACACTTTATGATTGGGTGAGCTTGGGGGGAGCGGCACGAGGGAGGTGGATTATTAGGAATATGTCAGGGTGATTACTCTTTTTCACTCATCTTCCTGGTCTATTTTCTCTCTGCCTGGAGATGCTTATCCTTACCCATGATGCCTCTGAGACTGGAGTCTCCCCGCTGCGTAAACAGAACAGATGTTTCAAATGCTGGTATTGTTTAGTATGTATTTGTGATTTGTGTTTGTATATTTGAGTAAAGGAATTACAGGCCACTTCCAGGACACGGAGGATTTTAACTCCCATTGTCATAATTCCAGTTAGCTTTGTGCCTATTAGTCCTGCTGCTGTTAACCATTCCCCTCTCTCACACAAAGACTGGGCCTCAGCAGCCCCCTTTTTTATTGATTCTCATGCATTTAAAATCTGGTCACAAACACTACCCACTTGACGCATGCTGCTGCAGCCACGTTCTTAAATATTTAATTTTTACTCAACTCACACTGGCCTGATAAGAAACTAGGGGTAAAGGTAATTCATCCCCCAAAAAGTCTGGATCAGCAAAGGCCAAAATCCAAGGCTCAGTGAAGCTGAGTGATAGAGTTGTTTCCTCACAGTGCAGACATGCTGCAACTCTTATAGACATTATAGAACTCTCACTTATCTTTTACTAGTCAGTAAATACCTTTCTCTCAGAGTTTTTCTGAATTTGAAGAATTTTATATTAGTTATAATTGTGGACTGTAGATAATGAAGGATGCCATGTCTGATCCTGATTTAATATATATTAGTATATATTAGTTTTTATCAAAGCCTGAACATATTCCTAATGCCCCAGTGAGCTCATGTTTAACAGCATGATGACAAAGAATATTGGTCAAGCTTGTTGATTTTTGGAAAATAATAGAAATATCAATGCTGCTCATGAGGGGGACACAAACCAAGAACACAGGCAAAGACGATCAACTAGTGCACCTTTTCTTTTTCGCTGCACCCTCTGAATGTCACCCTGCCGTCTGTGTTGGCGCTGAGCATTGCCATTATTAAAAAATGAATTACCAGCATTAGTAGAGACGGTGTTGGTTTGCTGGCGTTGGGGGGGTTAACAAATGAGGAAATGACAGATGCTGAATGTTCAAGCTGAGAGACTCAAGTCAAGGACTGTCAAGGAGACTAGGTACAGAGGTTACCATTTGTTACTCATGACTAGTAAACAGCTTCATGTGAAGGGTGGTGGGGGAGCAATCTCATTATCTGTACTTTAAATGATGACACCAAGCGTGATAGATGGATATCTGAATAACCTGAGATGGGTTCTCCTTGTAGTCAAAGATTTCCTCTAAACGGACCATGTTTTAAAAACCGTACCAGTTATGGAGTCTGACCTTTTGCATGGTTTTCAATGAATCCTTCCAGAGTAGAAAAACAATATTCATATTGCAAAATAACACAACTGCAGCTAAATGTCAAATCACATGTGCATGAAGGAAAATAAGTGTCAGCGCTGCTGCGGATGAGATAGAATGAGGTGATGTTTTGTAAGTTATTCAAGATGGTGTTTACTGGTCATATTTATAGCTGATTTTAGTATAGCAAGGGAGGTTAGCAGCATCCCTATATCAGACAGTAAATACATGAAAGATGCTTTATCTGGAGCCATTTTGCTTTTTTTCCTCTGCCTGCTGCGAAGACATTTCAAAAGGATCAGCGTTTAGGGCCATTAGCACACAAAGTGAGACTCATGTTACTGAAACCATTGTAGCTGTCTTTGTAGTCATTCAGTCTCGGCGCAGAGGTGTGCAGTCAGACAGCTCTTTGGGCAAGACACTGAACCGCAAATTACACTTTGCACTTCGAATGGTCGATAAGAGTTTATGTTGGGGCCTGAGTAGTTTTTCGAGGTTCTCAGTAACAATAAATCACCCACTTTACAAAAAGATACGCTGTAGAAAGTACAAACACTGTAACCCTTTTGACAGTAAAATATTTTTAAGACGTTTGCAAAATTGTGTTCCTCTATTTCCTTAGCTGGAGGACACGGTCGTGTAATTTGTTGACACTATCACAGTGGAGGACTGTGGAATGTCTGTCATTTCCTCCCTTTAGTTTGTGAATAACTGGTTTTATTCCATTGAGACAGAAGCTTACTCCTGACACTATGAGTTGGCATGCAGCCATTTTGAGATACTCTGAGGGTAACAACATGGGCTTCAGCTGTAAAAAAGAAAATCAATGAAAAATCACACCAAAGTAACAAGTGACTCTCCAATGTTGTACCCCACAGAAATCAGTTTTTAGAGACATTGTAAAGGGAACCTCTGAGTGGTTTGCAGGAAGATACAATCCAACTTTAAAGTAGTATTATAGAAGATAAAAACCACATGCATTGCTATTGATGGATGTCAAATGGTTGTAATTTACACTGGAGCATGACATCAATACTCTCATAGTTGCAGTAAAGCCTGGAGTCTGTGATGGAGTGATTATTTAAGTGGTGCACAAAGACTTGAAAGGATTTCAATGATTCAGGGTTGACTCAGAGATTCCCGGTTGAGGGTTTCATTTCTTTACATTCCAAACAAAATGAACACAGATGGTATTCACATAAAACGTATACATGTGGTGGCAGGTCAGAGTGTTTGTGCTGCCTCACATATGTGTATGACATCACACATAACGGGTTCATCGGTCTAGACAGAAACAACAGAATACTCTCAGTCTTTAAGCCAATATATTTGTTCTTTATGTGTCGGCTTATCAGCCCCATAACTGCTCTTGTTATGCTGTGGACTATAATTCAATTCCTCTTAAGTGTTTTCGTCATGTTCCACTTCCCTGTGTGTTTGGCTTTGAGCTATAGCTTGATTTTTGTTAGAATGGATAATTCACCTTTCTTCCTGTCTGGATTACCATTTTTATTTCATTTTCACAGAGCTCTCCTGTAGGAACTGGGCTGAAAGAGTAAATCGATAAAATCAAGCAGTAAATCTGAACATTGTTGCTTTGTGTTTCAGGAGCAGAGCAGAGATGCCACAGAACTGAGGATAGTCTCACACAGTAAGTGTCTGGTTACACCAGCTTCCTCACTATCCTTTCCCTTGTGAAGTATGTTTTTTTTATAAGAATAACCAGTTTACTTTGTGAAACTGGAAAACATCATCCATGAATGGAAGGGCTGGACTGAGCTGATCACCTCATTTCAATGTCTTATTTAAGCATAGGATTAAAATTCTCCAATTAGGCTGAATTTAACAAAGTCCTCATTTATGAAATTAGTTTGTGCTGCATTAAGCTCTGCACCCATTTTGTGTGCATCTAATTAATTCTGTCTTTCTTAGGATTGGAGTATCAAGGTTTCAGAACATATTTAAATCTCTTGAGGGAGAAAGGAAAACTTTTTAAGACTATTGGGTATTTCAAGATAAATTACTGTGAGTTAAACAGGGCTAATTGCTGAGGCCGGGGCTATTGTTTGGCTTTGTTTTAAAAATTGAATATGGGTTACTCCACAAATAGTAACTTTTTATACAGTTGTTTCTTGGCTGCAATTAAAAATCAAATTGTTGCCGCGAGACAGAGGTGGTGGGTTTATCAAATTCACTTCCCCTTCACAGCCGGAGCTCTGCTCTGTCACATGTGACATGGTTTTATTTAGACTGCTAAATTAGGTGAGTTAATTTGCTGTCTTGCAAGCAAATCATTATGATTTTTTTTCTCTGTTGTGTGTGTGCTCCATTGTGGAATAGGTGTGAACTGAACAGACATTTTTTTCCCATCATGAAACAGTTCTTGGGAATATACAGGTATATGGGGACTGTTGTGCGTGCTTTCTGGTAAAGAAGCACTGTCAAAGCAGACTAATCTCAAATGAAATATTCTTAGAAGGAAATACTCTGTATCCTTAATTGCACTGTTGACAAAACAACTACGTGTACTGTACTTTAGGCAAAGTTTTCTCTCCCGTGTCCTCCCTCCTCTGACTTCATTCGTACTTCCTCACTCTTTCAACTTTTAACAGTGTCCTGAAAGGGAAAGTGCAGGACTACCCACTTAATTTTTATGAAGCAAAGAAAACTGAAATTGTGCCATGAAATTCATGACATGTACACGGCCACTCTTGATCTGCAGTAGAGGAAAAGTCTCCTGCTCTTTATGTGACCGACCCTGGGAAGGGACAGGTCATGTGCAGCGCTGTGTGGACAAGCCCGGTTTAAACGAGGATGGCAAGAAACGAGCAGGGTGGCATGAACCCCATCATCTGTACAGCTGAGCTCCCTCCCTTTCGCATGAGGCTGTTGTAGAAGCTTTCAAGGATTTATTATGGCTGTTACCGGTAACCTTCAGTTTATCTACAGGGGCCACAGTAGGTTTTAGGATTGCAAGTAGACAGCCAGTGCTTTTGGCTGTCCATTGGCTGATGCACAATGATTGCACTCTTCTGACACAACACATGTAAAACACACATACTGTAACCAGAATAAATGACACAATAGTAAGGATAATCGGGTAAATTTAAGTACAAGTCTAAGTGTGAGGCTGGGACTTGATGTGCACTCACATTATTTATATATAAACTGTTATTTTGTCTTCGTATTGAGCATGATGTCCATGATGTGGAGTTACATGATTGACACTTCGATCTTAAATGAGGGGGAGGAAAGCTTTATGGATTGGTGATTGACATGTTTAATATGGCTCATTATTTTGTACTGTATTTTCTTTACGTGTATAAAAGAGAGCTTGAGCTGTGCAAATGACATTTTCCCCCTTGTCTTTTAAATATTTATAACCTTCAGTTAATGGTGTAGCTTCACAGAGCAGGCTGTATTTTGTGATTTTGCCAGAGGAGCGAACTGTTAGCTGTGGTATTATAATGTGGTGTTGTAGTAAATATCAAAGCCCCCTCTTCTTTCCAATTCTTTTTCCTGCCCAGAGGCTGAAGTGAGATACATGCAGGAAAGAAAAGTGAAGTGATGAAAGCACTCTGTCAATGGCAAATCAAAGACTTGTGTGAGTGATGCAACTGTGAGATGTATCCGTTGTATGGATAGGGCATTGACACTGACTGTTCTCAGTCCTATAATTATACTGAGATATTAAGCTGCCAAGAATAGCTGCCGTGTGCATGATGCGGTTGTGTGGTAATCCAGAATCGTTGGTTGCATCATGTTGCCTTGACATAAATGATTTTTCAATACACAGCCTGCAAGTAAGACAGTCAGGTGACCATTCTTCAGTTCGATGGCCAATTATTCTGAGTTCTGCACCCATAAAGCAACACAAACGTGAAGACCTTTGAGAAAACTGCCTTATATATAAAATTGATCACAAAACCCAGGTAGATTATAGCAGCTCTTCCAAAGCCTAAGGGAAATGTCTTCTCCTCTGGAAATCAAGAGAGAATTGTACAAGTATCATTCAAAATTTTATCTGTGTTAGCCTCATAAAGTCAATAGGCTGTTTCAGACAGTACATCACAGGAATGGTGAATGGTGCTGAGTCGCCTGTTTTATGAGCTTGTCTTGAATAAAGGATGAAGTCATGTTTGATTCGTCGAAAGACAAATAAAGAATCCATGACAGGGCTGGTTGAAAGTATGTAAATGACAGTATCCTCTTCATTAGCACAACAGTGCTCTGAACATAATAGTTATGATTTTTAGGATATAAACACAGGGAAGTTATTAGTGTGGAGTCACAGAGCAACTTGTGTACAGCCCTAAAACCACAAGCAGAGAGTTCCAGACAGTATCAGTCACAGAGTTTGTCGTCAATAGAGTTGAATTCATTATGTGAGCTTCTCCTCTGAGGTGACAGGTCAGGCATGCCTGGGACTTGGGACGCCACTAGCATGGTTTACTGGGGAGACTGAAGACCTGCAAGGGTGTCTCTGAGGTGTGCAGATGGCATTGAGGAAAATTGAATTTTCTTAGGCAGCCGTGGCCAGCTGCCTGCTGTTCCTTCTTTACTGTTGGCATGAAGTCTTTATTGAACAACAGGGATTTTAAGTGTCTGTCTGACTTTATCAGCACACAGCTGCACTGTGCATTGATTTTCGCTGCTGATCTAATGAATAAGTTGTTACTTTGAGTGAACCAGAATTTCTTAAACCTTGCCTCTGCTTTTTATCATACATCTAAAAAAAAAAAAACACAACATTAGCAATGCTAATAAACTGCTTACCATTCTTGCGTAGTCTTAATGGGTTTTCTTAGCAGTCTGCAGGGGCTGCTCAGTGAGGATCTGTGATGTCAGCACTCAAACCGGTGCAGAGGTGACACCAAGGTGAACGCTGAGTTGTGGAATGGTTGGAAATCATTGACATTCTGACTTGGAGGCTGCAAATGGCTCGGTGGCAGATGGAGTCTTTGTCAGGGAAGAAAAATGGCAGCTCGGGAGCATCAATGCCATTTTCTCTATCAACTCGGCTGGCGGGCGGTGACCTTCTGCTGCTCACAGAGATCCGCCAGCACATGATCAATTATCTCATTTCCATTGTTTGCCAAGCTAGTGGAAAAGGATTTAAATGTCAGTTTTCAGTGAGAGACTGCACGTGCAATCATTAAGCTGTTTGTTGTTGTGTATAATGAGGAGACAAAATACAGTCAACAAGCATGTGTTTGTAAGCACAGTAGAAAACTAAACTGGTGTATTGATGCATAAGCAGCTAGTACATGGCAGCTGTTGAGCTCCATTTATTCCATGTTGTTACAGAATTGCTGTAATTGATTTGACTGAGTTCCATTACATTTTCCTAATGAAAGTGGATCCTCTGGAGTATAGATATATCACATGGCATCAATTTGGCAAGTGGCTTTCATTGACATTGTATGATTCTGATTAAATAATTTACTAAAATGTGGATGTTTTAATAAATAATATAAATGTGTGAATGACAATACACAAATGATTAAATTCAGTAATTCTGGTTGACTGTAAACATATTTAGGTAAGAATGAAATACTGAACAAACCTGTTGGAAATTGTCAGTGGCGCAAAAAGCAAATGATATTGAGACCCCAGTTTAATATGTATATAGTTGAGCTTGATGGTTGATTGTATTAGCACATCTCATTGTAATGCATCAGTTGTTCTCCTGCAGCAGAATTAATATTAATGTAGCCGGAATATTCAGCGTATTTTCTGTGTTCCCTAAAATTCTGTGTACCATATGCTGAATGTGTGACTCTTTGTACAGTGGAGCACATACCAGCAGGTTGATATTAAATTGCCATGCCATGCACCTTTCCTCCCCTGCTTCAGGCCTGGCTGCACACGGCTTTCAGAGGGCACTGCTTGAGTTGCACTAACAGAAACATTGAAAAAAGCTCTGTGTGTGGAGGTGTTTTGTTTCACAATAGCCTCATGTTAGCAGTAGCAAATGCTGCTTCCTCACTGGGCTGAAGATGATGATCATAATGAGATAAGTTTGAGTGATATTGGTGACTTATGAAGACCAGAAAGCAGGTGAAGTCAGTTAAATAGTAAAGTATTATGAGAAAACAAATAAAGAACTTGTAGCTTGATGTCTGTGTTTTATGCATTTCTCACCTTAAGTTGACATTAGGAAAACAGGCTAAAAGGAAGTAAGGGGCGAGAGAGAGAGAGGAACAAGACGTACAACACATCTTTTATGGCCCAACCATCGTTACCAAAAATTCCAGAATGTGCAAGTGCATTTGCTATTCAAAAACATCCGTAGTGGACAGGGAAATGACAATTGTTTCTTTCAGAAATGAGCAAAGACACTTGCGCTTTGTGCCGTGTGTAAGATAGAGACCTCATAGAGACCTCTGTGTGAGCCCTTTAAAGTGGCAAATGATTCTTTCAGTCCTGGGTTTTCAAATGCCAGTTTTCCCAAGACCCCTTCCTCTTTTAGAACAATGAACTGTCCTCAAGGTCCTGTTCCAACAAACAGAGCAGATAGTGGCACAATGTGCTTATTTCTGTGCTGCATCAGTCTGCATTTAACCCTGTTGTTAGGAAAATGGGGGTGGTGTCTATATCTGGAACTTCCTGTTATGTGACATGATATTGTCTCTCTTGTTTCTTTATCACCTCTTTGAATTTGTGTAGCACACGTCTCTCTTCCTTATTTAATTCCAGTGACTGCTCCTCTTTTTTCAGCTAAATATCCTCAGCAAAGAGAAGTCCCCTCAGCACATTCGTATTTGTTTTCCACCACATCTGAGGAACCAGATCAAGGAAATTTGACAGATAAAATTACATTTTAGCATGACCTTTTACTGTTTGTGCTTAGATGTTGGGAAAGAACCAGTCAAAGTTTCACTCTCCTATCTTGCAGTGTTAGAGACTGTCCATCAGGATTTTTGTCTCTATTACTCAATTAGTCAATTTTGATTGAAAAATCAGTCAACTCTATCATTAGAAATTTCACAGTAGTGCTTTCCTGAACCAAATCACATTCATTGTGCATTTTGGTTACATTCGCTCTCATGTTCCACATTATCTCTAATTTGTTGGATTCATAAAGTAAGCACCAGTCACCTAATCTTCCATCTAAACTGACCTCTAGCATGTTAATATTTCACAGTTGGTTAATATCCATCTTTTAAGCATGAATGCTAGTGTTTTCTTTGGTTATTGTTAGCTGCACAGTAGAGCAGTTTTCTGAAATAGTCAGTGATGGAAAATTCCATTCAGCAGAGAAGCTTGTCTTATGACGATACCTCTGAGGCGCACAGAAAATGACTTACTTTCTGTATATATTCTTCAAAAATATAAATAGTCGGAATATCCCAAGGGACTTTCCCACATCAATTGAAGCCATGCGTTGGGCTACTCTCCCATGAATTTAAGGTGTTTTTGAGCACCATTCAAATAAGCCCTCTTTTTTCCCCCTCCTCTTCTTCATCTCAAAGTCATTGTCCTACGTTTCATCCCATAAGAATTAGCATATTTAAAATAATGAAATGCCCTACTTAGATTTATAACCTTCACTCATTACTTTTCAAAATTATAGTGTGAAACATAGTTATGTCTTAGAGCTGAGAACAAAGAATTCTGAATGGCCAAATTCATTAATATTGTTTTCCTTTAAAAAGTAATAACCTTTGATTTAATGACTAACAGAAGCTGAGGTGTTTTTATTTTAATGATGACAAGAAGCAGTGCCTGAGCACTATTGAAAAAAAAATATATCTGTCATATCTACCCTGAAAAATGCAGCAAAAGCCATAAATCATTCATGGAATTTATTTCAAGTAATAATTTAACTTTAGACACTATAATACATAACACACAATGGAAAGATATTTCATTATTTGTAGCTTGTCAATAAACAAGGTAGATGGAATAGCAGTGGCAGAAAGTGATTTTTAAAAGGTTCTTTCATGTGTGACGGTCCTGTTAATCGAGTAAAACACTGTAGTTTAATGATTAACAGTCTGAGAGAATTGTCATTTCTTTCAACAGTAACAGAAATTCTTTCTCCTTCCTTGTTTTAGAAATATTGGATGGTGGATACAAATAGAAGACAAAGAAACCATTTTCTTTCTTCTTCTTGTTTATTTTTTACAACCATCTATCAATATAAAATTGTTTCCAGAGTGGGTTCTTGTACAGCTTTACAATAAAGCAACTTCAATTCTAGAATCTATTGATAAAGTGATTATGTTGTGCAAACACAAATGAGGGGTATAAAACATAATCGATCTACCTCAGATTTGCTGTTAAGTGTCAGTCCAAAACAAAACCAAAACAATCACTCAGCAGTGAACATTAGTCTTTAAATTTAAAAGAAATAATGATAATTTGACATTTATAATGATGATTATCAACTTGACTGAGATGAATATTTTAATCTTGACATTATCTGTGGCCATAAGATAAGTAAGGTTTTTAGTAAGTATATTTACAGGGATATTGCATTCATGGAAAAGTTGTTTATTTGTATCTCAGTGTACTGTTGTGTTTTGTTACCGATAATACAAATTGTAAAAAGTTGTTTTAGATGAGATGAAAATGACCTTCATTATTCATGGTTTTGTACAAGCTGGCACTTTTTAATCAGGTTCTTCTGATCAGACCTGTGTTATTCAAAGCAGCTTTATCCAGGCAGAAATTATTAATCCTGCTCTAACTGTGTTGTTTTGCCGCTGGCAGACGTTTCGCACGAGTATCTCCTCCCTAACATTATAAATGCAAATTTCTTTCTTTTAGGAAACCTGTTCAATTTACTAACTGTTTAAACTTCTATATTTAAAGTTTCTCGTACTGTTGCTGTTCTAAGCAGTCCTTTAATCCTTAAATATTCTCTCTGCTTATCTTTGATGTATAGAAACTCAATCATCAATGTATTTTTAACTGATTTGAGTGGTTTGTTAGATGAATACCAGAGTAACAAATGATGTCCTCTGGAATACCACTTTCTTTGCATTTATTGTCTAGTTCCTAGCCCCAAGTCTTTACCTAAGCAACAATGTCTGTGTACCTGTGATATCTGCTTCGCTCAGGTAATCACTTCACACCCTCAAATGGCATGAATCACTGCTGACCACTCCTGACCAAGTCAGAATACAGTGAATCTGGGCAACATCAGCAGCAGCTATAGTTTGATGCTATTGGAAGTTGTCCCATCTGTATCAATGCATCATGTTTCTCCCCTGTTATCCTAATCATGCTCGCTATGGCAAGAAGTGTGTTGACGGCCCCTCTTGTTTCTTTGTGTTCCAAGAATTTGTCATAGGGATTTAATCCCCTGCTCCTCCACATCAAAGTGACTGATGCAGAGATGTGATGTGTCAGTCCTCGTGCGTCTCCATTAGACGGCTGATGTAAGAGTTCCGCTGTTGAAAATCATGCTGCCCCTTTTGACAGCCCAGCACTATCTAGCTTTAAGGGTGCAGTGCCAATTTCCTGATTAACTCACATTTTCCGTATTAGTGACCTTCATTTAAGACACTCAGTGTAGTGCACAGGTGCTTGTTTGAATGCAACCAGCATCGTCTGCTTCAATAAAGCAGTGGACATATGGACACTGTGTGACTAATGCTTTGAAAGGTTGGATCTGTTTTATTGCTTCATTTGGCACGCTGCAGTCCTACTTCCCATTACGGTTGCCATGTGATTTATGTTGTGCTCTTTGGAGACTGAGCGAGAGAAGGGGGGGTTGCTGTATAAAAAGCTGTGATAGCGATGTTTACCTTGATCCCGCTGCCTTTTTATTTCATCCTGGACTTTGACATTGTGGGGAAATAGGTTAAAAACCCAGTCAGGTTTTCCAGCACATAAATGCTGTTTGATCATTTTAGGCATGAGGAAGTTATTGACATTGTAGTATAAAGCTAAAAGACTGATAGAACCTTGGACTTTTTATCCTCACTGTCTCCGCTATGATATACAGCCAAAATCACTCTGTCAGACGTCACCACATCTCCGTCCACCAACAGAAAACAAGCACATACTTCACTGTTGTCAGGCAGATCTTGCCTTAATGTACCGTAGTTCTGTAGCATAATGTCCTACTCACAGTTTAGACTTACCAAGCAAATTAACAATCGTCATAATGCTATGGTAAATCAAAAATAGTATAGACTGTTTCTGATATTCTGCAGTTTTATTTAGCATTGTGGAATGACAGATGACCTTTGTGTCAGCATCCACCTCTCATGATTAATTCGCAGCTCTGCTTCCTGTCAGGTGATTGCACATGCACCTTCTTTTTTCATTCCCCAGCGTTTTTTTCTGTTTACATGGATATGCACCTTTCTCAGCACAAGCTTGATAACAGATTTTTTTTAAAGTGCTGAATCCCTGTAATATTTGAATCACAGTCCAACTGTACTACCACTCTGCATTCTGTGAATAATTGAAGCTGTATATTGCCATGTTGTTTGTGCCATTTATTACTAAAATAATTTAGTGCAGGACCAAGTAAATGCTGGACATGACCAGATCGCAGTTGGTTGAATGTAAATGTTTATGAAATAGTTTTCATTGATTCATTTTTCAGTCATGTCTAATATTTGTATATTTCCTTGCACATTTATAACTGGATATCTAATCAATCTAATCAAAAAATAATATGAAGTAATTTTAGCAATGTATTTGTCTTTTCCTGTTTCACAGTATTTCCCTTGTGAGCAATATCATTCGATCTAAATCCACATTAGTGAGATTCCTTCAACAAATCACAGAGAACAAAATATGAAGAAGTAAACAAGCTGGGTTTATTAAAAATATGTCTTATTTGTGACCATAATAATTTAGTATTAAAGTCATTATCTGTACCTACTATTATCTTTCCTACATTCTCCTTTATTGTCTAATATATCGGACAGCATATTAGGTCATGAATAGGCACAGTCAGATCCCAGAATGGTAAACTCAGACATGCGTAACCCCCTGTATTTCAACAATTGGGTATTGATTTATGCTAAGTTCAATATCTAATATATTAAACTGGTCTTGCAATGCATTAACAACTGGAGTGTCTCCATGGGACATCAATACCGCACATACATTTTCAAAGCCAAAAACAACTGATTGAATGCAGTTGATTAGAGCATGCAGGAAATTTCTTGTCCATTCCATTTCTCTAGCACCCCACCCCCAACCCCACTCGTCTTTCTTCTCTGTATGTGTCTAATTAGAAACTCCAGGTTGAGCTACAAATTTTCTGTTCAACGTTTGCTGTCGAAGAGGCAGCATGGGAACATGTCTGTCTGCGCAGAACATGTGCTTCTCCTGTTTCACGGCATCGTGTCCTTCCTCCTTGTGAAATGATCCACATACAAACTGTGCACAGGCTGCTTTGAGCGATGAAAGCATTTCTGGAAACGTCTGTCTCATTGCATTCCGTCGGAAATATTTAATACTTGCCTAACACAGTTAGAAACTGGGAATTTGGCAGGTGTCCTGGAGAATAATGACAGCAAAATGCTTGTGCTTTGTGTTTACTGGTAATTCTCATGGGTGTAAATGGATTATTGTCCTTGAATTATGCACTGGTGGATTTGCTTGCTGGGCTTTGCATTGGAGGTCAAAGATGTAATAACACTGATGCATGTGGCTATGGCTCTGACAGGCAAATCTTTGAATGAATGCTGTTTGGGGGTGTTTAGTAACACAAGGTTGGGTTTTGCTATGCATCATATTTGTAGCAGTGAGACTATACCACTGTCTGTCACAGAACATCCCAGAGGCTCTCCAGTGTAGCCAGCACTTCTCAGCCATCTGCCACCAACACTTGTAGTCAGTGGCTTTGATCAGGTTTTGATCTGGCATTGATCAGACTATGATTTGGCTTTGATCAGTTTTTCTACAGCTTTTAACTTGAACTGTTAAAACGGTGTGAGTTGATAATACACAGTTGATTATAAAAGAATTCAGCATTTTTCTTGTAAAATCGGAGAGCACAGGTCCACTCTCTCTGCAGCATACTCTGTGAACACCATATATTGAAAGGTCAGTATGTTTTCTTAAGTGGAATAGGGAGTTTCAATATCTACCAATCATTAGATGTCAACACTATAAATGTGTCTGATTTACATGTTATCTTGTAAGGAAATGACAAAAAAATGGCATTCCCATATTCTAATCTCAAGAAGAGTGATGTTAGAATCGGTTCCTTTAAGTGGATATAAACTGCACAAAGTGGGTCCATTTTTGAAATTCTTTCCTTTAAGCCGAGAAAATATTTCACACCGTATCGTCAGACACATCAGGTAGTAGTCAGCCTTGAAATGGCTCCTTCTGCTTTGTAACTAATAGTGTGTGTGCTAGTGTAGCTTTGCCCCTCGTGCAGGTCAGTGTGCAGTTTCCCTCCTCTGCTGGTGGGATGGTTCAGACATAACACTTCATCACTTTACAGGTGGAGTAGGAGTCAGGGCCAGGTACTGTAACGTGTCATCAAAAGACATGACAGAATGAAAAAAGCTGATTGAAAGTCTTAGGACCGTGGCGTTTCAGCTGAACTGTGGGTGTACCACTGAACTTGTCATGGACCTCGCCGCAGCAGCACACACTCAGTAAGAGCATGCCCCACATCAACTTGTGGGTGTACTCATAAATGGGGAGAAATGAAAACCTTCAAAATAATTGGCTTCATTTCAACCTGTTCTTCTGGTTGACCTCAGAGAGGTAACGACTGGTGGGGGAGTGAATGTTTTTTTTAAAAATGGTGCTTCCCTGCTGCCACATCCCTTTACCACCTCCGCCCATCCAGGCAATCACTTGAACCAAAAGTGAGTGGCGTTGCTGTTTTTCCCCTGATAGCCGAGGGAATTAATTGTGTTAAGTGGGATGATGGACACCAGCAGTGATTCATGGTGTTTGGGCGACTGTAGCTGGTGACAAAGCAACCATGTGTACAATCAATCAATCAAGGTGGCGTAAATGTCTGCGGAGGTGGATTTAACATTGTGATGTAATTCTAATTAGAAGGCATGCATGGTAATTATAATCAGAACTTGACACATTTGCATTGGCGTTCACATGTTTTTTTTTGATCATTTCACCTTCATGAGACGGTGATGTAGTACTAACAGTCTCAACTCATCGATAAAGTACCTCTTTCACTCGCACGCCTTCCATTCTATGAAAAGGCACAGCGTTCGCAGCCATAATACTGCTGATCCACGCTGAGGACTCTGTGACTGGATTATCATTGTTAGCGTTGGCCATCTGTTACCGTGTGAGAGGATAACAGGACAGGGAGAAATACGCAGTTGAAAACAAATGCTTGCGCACCCACACCAAAACAACACGATAAGGCACACAATGCAAGGTGCACGTACACAGAAAGAAGATGCATTAGAGATTAAACCAATGAACATTTGCATCTTTTGTGCTGCTGAATCCATCACAGTTTGTGATACTGTGTCATTAGTCATCATAACATTTAGTGTTTTATATTATTGCCTAATGGCTGTATTGTTTATTCGAATGGTTGTAGCTTATGATTGATGGTGTTATGCACTTTTATTGTCTGATTAGAATTTCTTTTTGAATAGTTCATTGAGACTGTTTCCCTCAGAAATGAGAGGCTGCATTGTGTCTGTGGAGTCCTGCTCACATATGAGATAAGGTTTTGATGTAGTCAGAGGTTTGCTCTGTAAATCCTGTAAATGCAATACCTTTCATGCATGCATGTATTGGATTTGGCGGCATGAACAATAGTTAAAAAAAAAATTCTATTTGAAATTTGCAAAGGAAATTGAGATGTCACTTCACGATTCTCATATGCCAGTTTAATTATCCAGCAGAAAATAATGACCTCATAATGACATCATGTCTGCAGCGTTTCACCTTAATGTAATGAAGTAAATTATCGGCAAAATGTGGAGGATGCAGAATTTATTACACACTTTAATCCCAGTCAACACTGTCGCCTCCTCAGCTGAATATTTAATTTCTACAACAGATTTAAAATTAATAAACACTTAAGGTTGTCCCATCAGCATACTGCACATCTTAGCTTGACAAATGAAGGCTGATGAAGCAAGGTCAAAACGATACTCTGAATGTGTTTTTTTTTTCTTCTTTTAACGACGCATCATAAATATGAAAGCACCTTTTGTTCTTCGCTCTGCACAAACCCGTACTCAATACGGCAGGAAACTGTGGCCTTATCAGTGAAGCATGGCCGCAGCCTTCATGTCATTTACGTCTCATCAGTGTCGTTCCTGGTGAGGGATGATACTTGATATTCAGAGGGTAGCTTTGTCTCCTCAAATTAATCAGCTGCTCCTGTTTTCCTGTGCAGAGGAGAATCACCAGGGAGATGTAGAAATTGTTGCTGTAATGTATATTACTATACCAAAGGCAGGCTGTGAAATACAATCTTCATGAATATGTGATGTGGGCTTTTGTCTCCAATAACATTTGAAGCAATAGAGTGGGGATTCAGTTGCACCAACATCTCTGTGGTTTGGGATGATGATTTGGATGATGGGCAAAGTCATCAGAGAAAATGGTGGAGACTGTGATTACAACCTCTGTGTATTTATCTGTGTTGATTTAATATAAAGGTTGCGGAGGGAAAAGAAAACGTGCTCCCATGAGAATGAACATTGAATTTTCTCTTGAGGCTCACAGCTTCATTAGATAATCACAGCTTGGATGGCAGCAGCTTTACATTAAAGAGCTCTGCAAACCTTTGATATACACCTACAGCTCTCGTGTATACTATTGCTGTTGTATCTACTCTGTTTTATATGTTGTCTTTTCATCGCTCATGGATTCATGGTTATTTAAGTTACACAAATTCAGTGTATAGTTCTCTGACTGGCTCATTAATCTTTTTTTACTGTGATAAAATTGTTTTTTGGGGAAAAAACATGCTTCCTAGAGACTAAGGTGACGTTTTATATGAACAATCCAAACTCCAAGGTTAGTTAGTGCCAGAATAGTTAGCATTTGATTTATTTTTATTTTAAATCAATGAAATACTTGCAAGTCTGTGACACTCAACGACACTCAACGACTCAGAGCAATGCACAAGTAGAAAGCCAGTATTGTGTTTCGCCTAATTCAGTTGTGTGTCAGAAACTCAGTCTCAGTGGGGTGTTTGGCATGTGTGGGTGTTTTTTCCTCTCCACTTTTTTTCTTCCCTTACATCTCTCAGTATTGACTGGATTGTGTTTGACAGATATGGAGTCTGGAGAGCGGCTGTCCTCCCCATCTTCAGTCCCGTCCTCCCTTCACTTGGCCTCCTCTTCGGCCAGCTCCTCCCCTGCACCACCCCAGACGCCCTCCACCAAAGGCAGCCCTGCTCCTAATCGTGCAGGAAGTTCCCCCCTCACCCCCTGTAGTAAGTATATTTTAAGATATTTTATTGTGTTGCACACATTTTGGTTGAGCGATAATTTGATGCAGGTAAAGGTTTGAATGTTAGTAATGCTGCAAACTGCATTAACACACAAATATGAAGAGCCAAGCTATTAAATCCTGTATGGTAAATGACCACTCTGACTGACTAGCGTATGAGAGGGAAAAAATAGAAGCAAATCTATTCAGGCAGGCTGTCCAACTAAAATCTATGCAAAACATGGAATTAAAACTGTGCAACAATAAGGGGCTTAAGACACCTTCCTCCAGTCTTAACACGTAACAGACAATTTTGATAGGAATGGAAAGGCTGTTGAATTAATGAATGCCAACAATTAAGAAGCTGTGTACGCCCTTGTGGATGTCTTTTGACAACCTTTAGCTCCAGTTTATCCCATGTGATTTGACGTGTCTGTCATTCCTCACACTGCGCATGCAGCCGCCAACATCCTCTTGTTTTCTCTGAATACTAATTGTGGTCAGAGCCATTATGCATTGAGCAGGCAGCGATGCATAAGCTGTCAGATTACCCCTGACCACAAAATAATGCGCAAATTTACATAGCCTGGTTTGTGATTTTTTTTTTTTTCTGTCATTATAAGATGCCCCCAAAATTATTTTTTTGTCATGCAATGACAATGTGGAGCACATTAGAGACATTCTCATAAATTATTCATTCATAAGCTCCTAACACCAAAACGTGTGCAGAAATTTCCACAATAATTTATTTTGGACTGAACACTAAATACTGAAAGTACACTGGCACCTTTGTGATCAAGGTGATCTTCAATTCAAGTGTTTATACCACTTTCCTGTGGTGAGTTTATATAAGAAAGTGAAATTCATAGGTCTCCCAAACGTGACCTAGTAATTTTAAAGAAGTTTGTAACAGTTTCTCAACAGCAGGAATACATAAAGTAGAGCTGAAGCGAAATCATCTGTGTGGTCTTAAAACTTAAAACCCACTGGAAATCAGTTTAATTACATTTTGCAATTAGTGAGGATTACAGTCAGAGGTTAGGCTTAAATACAGTATAAAGCAGTTACAGACAAATACAAATAGAACTTATTGGCTATAGGCGGTAAACGTCCATCTGTTGTTTTCAAATAAATGTTTAATGAATATTCTTAGTAATGGTTTTCACTCTGAAGAGTAGCAGGGCAGTAGCCCATACTGTGTCTATTACTTGCTGAAGCAGTTTTGCATAGAAGGTCTGCTTCGTTTTTTATTGTATTTGAATATGAGAGAGTATCTAGATATACAGATGCCCTACCCAGATAGCAGGAATGATGAATTCATCACTTAATAAAATCCTTCCTTCTCCAGGCCCTTTGCTACAGATGACGGGGGATGCATGTTTAAATACATCTGCAAGGTCCAACATTTCACCCGTAGTAGGTCATCCACCTTTTGGCCTCTACAACTCAAGTCTGGGACGATCTGAGTTTGGAGGTCTCGGTAGTCTGGGTTTAGCTCCCTTTGCTGCTCACCCCCAGTTTGGTGCATTTCCAGGTAAAAAGGATTCTTTTAATCATCAAGGTGATGTGAATGTCAACATACAACAGCAAATATTTCCTTGTGCTGTCATTGTGTATTTGGATGAGGAGAATTAATGTGTTTTAAGCACAGTGTTGTACATTTACTGTAGCCATTTGTTGTGTGCATTTCCAATAACAAAAGGACCTTAAAACTGAAGATTTCTGGAAACTGTACATAACTGGCAAATTTCTGTAGATGTGGTGAACTACTGACTTCCAGATCAAATGCAAGACCATACTCTGAACTGAGTCATTAGTGGTGTTATTGAGCTATATAAACTGCTGCGCTCCCAGCTTGTTGACAGATTGAATTCTCTGTATATCTACAGCAGATAAGAATGGCTATTTTTGACTTAACTGTACAGTGTCTTGCTCCCACACTCCAGACTGGTTTTGGCCATCTGACGCACATACCAGAGGAGCAGCAGCAGCCTTCCTCCCTCCTTTTCTGGGTCTGCATTCTGTATTTACATCAGCCTTCAAGAGCCAAGATCCTGCTCACTCACAGTCCCCTACATCAGGTTAGCTCCTGTTCTAGGTCATACATGTTGTAGCCATTTACAGCAGAGCAAACAATGAGTCCTTCAAGGCAGCAACGAGGACATGTCACTGAATTATGATCTAGCAGCAGCAGTGAGGTCCTTGCTGTAAAATGCTAATAGTATTGCCAAACTGCTGTGTATATTAGGAAAGTGTTACTGGTTTAAATTCAGCTGATATTCTATTTTACCCTTTTTTATAGTATGTCTTTGACTCATGTTCACCTTGTTGAGTGTCCTTCTGAGGAAATGTACAATGTCATTTTCTGTAGGTATGAATGGACCAGTGAATGGTCAGAAAAGTTCCTCTCCTCCCAGGAACTCTCCCAGTTCATTCCCAGCAAACGCAAACAGGCATAAAACCAACAGTCGTCCAAAGAGCAGTCTGGACCCAGGCGAACTGCACCAGAAGAGTGTTCAGAAATCAAAAGAAAAGGTTAACCCCTTAAAGACCTTTACTTATTTACGTTATATTCATGATAGATTGATTTCATCTAATGGGAAATTCATTTGTTACTTAGAAACCCAGCAAAAGACCACTAGAGACCTCAAGCATGAGCGACAGCCAGTCGGGATCCTTATCATCTAGCTCCAGTGATGGTGAGGACAGCAGCAGTGATGCTGATGACAACGAGGAGGAGGAGGACAATGATGAAGATGAGGATGATCAGAGCAATGACAGTGAGGACTCTGATTCAGAAACAGAGAGGCAGGCGAAACAGAAAATCAAGGTAATGGTATGTTACAATGCTTTTGTCTTTGTTTTAACATTTAGTAGAATATCTATTTAACATTTAAAAAAAAGCTTCTCCTTATTTCTGTTGGTGGGACATTTCAGAAGAAAACTTCTGGTACAAGAGTTTATTTAAGTTTTATGTCTAACAGATTTGTAAAATGTCTCAGTGTAAAGTGGATGTATGTGCTAAGTGACAGAGCTGCCACAGAGAAGCTCTCTCAGCAGGATTTGACATGACATGCTGTCTTCTCCCTGTTCTCCTCATCCTCCCACTCAGCGCTTGACACAGAACACTTTGGAGAGCAAGAAGAGGAAATCTTGCGCTGCTGATGGAAACGCAAGTCAAGACAGTTGTCGTGATGGTGTCTCTTTGACTTCCCCGCCCCGTATCCAGCCCTCCTCTCATCCTGCTGGCAGGCCTCACTCCGCAGCTCTGCTCCTCCAGAGCTCCAGGACTGCGGAGGAGGACGGACAGAAACACATTAGTGTCATCCAGGCCACAGGGCTGGCAGCCATTAGCAGCATTCCCTTCTCAAAGGCCCACAGGGAGGTCTCTCCTCTGCCTTCAAGATCCTCGCCCAAACCTATTTCATTCTCCAACTCACCCAAGCACTTGCCTCCTGCTACACCAAAGCCCTTCTCTCATTCGTCCTCACCAAAGCACAGCTCTGTCTCCTCTTCCCCCAAACCTCTTGCCCTCTGTTCCCCTCTGAAACCCCTGTCTCTGGGGACCTCACCCAGGCCTTCATTTCTTTCTTCAGTCAAACGTCCCTCCCTGTCCTCTTCACACACACCCCCCATATCGTTGGCCACACAGAAGCCCTCACGCAAACACAGGGTTTTGGTGGCCTCTACGAAGCACACACAGCCTGTTGATAACCCAAAGGAGAGCGGTGGAACCCCAGATGAAATCTCTTTGCACGTCAGCAGTTTGAAATTACAACAGGTGAGTAATTGTTTATATTTTCACTGCTGCGTTGTTGCGGGTTCCTTTTTACCCTGGAATTCTGTCTAATTTAAAGAAAATTAATTCCTGTGTTGTTTGCAACAGACAGCTCTGTTCTCATGTGATGTCCATCATTGTCGGTGTCATGAAATAAATCAAAATACGTGTGTTCTGTAACAATAGATGAATGCAAAAACACAATTCTTAGTACTTTTATTACACTACACGAGAATCTGTCACTTCAGACTTCTCGTCACGCGGTGGTCAATGTGTTTAGCTCTATTGGGACAACTGACAAGCAATTAGCTCTGTTCTGCTTCAGGATGTTTGTTTTCAGGAGAGATAAATTGGCCTTTTTACAGGACTCTGTTATTGTCCCTGCTCTGAGAAGGAGGGAGAATGTGGCAATCTGTAACAAGAGCATTTTAATTCATATGATGGTGGTACATTAAATACAGGCTTTTTGGTTGCCAGAGCATGACAATAGCAACAAATGCGAGATGACAGCTGAATCTGCAGGATGGCACCAGGCCAAACAATTTGAAAATATTTTTCCACAGCAGCCTTTTTTTCCCTCTTCATTGTTGTTGACAGCTGTGAGCCTGCTCTTCATTGTCCCTGTCTCTTATTACACCTTAAATTCCTTCATTCACAGCCCACAGCGATGTAATGTGAGTGACAGTTTGTGTAATTACTTCATTTTTTTTCTCCTTTGTTTCCCTTTCTTTTGCATTTTTATTTAGCCCGTCCATTCCAAGGACTTTTTAAAGCAGGCTTTCTCTCTGCAAATGTCCAGCCAGAACTGGTATGACAACACATAAATTCAGCATCCTCTTCATTATTGTTACCACCTGAATATTTTTCCGATAGTCTGAGTAACCATTTTCCGTCTCTCTTACACAGCAAAGACACCAACCTCTTCCTGAACCCTCGTCCTAACGGAGCGTTCCACAGCGAAGTTCAGGATGCCCCGTTGGCTCTCATCACCAAGCCCCGTAGCCAGAACAGCACCCTCAACAACAAGCCGCTTGTGGCCGCTATTAGTCCATCCTACCTGATGCCCATTAACTTGAGCACTGGCACCAGGGAGCCATCGGACTCTGCTTCCCCACTTAAGTCAAAGCCACAACTTGTTCACGGGCCGAGGAAGACCAAGAATCCAAAATCTCTACATGCAGGAAGGAGTCTCCTGAAAACCCACTCAGCCTGTCTTCAACCTCTAGACTTGGTCAGAGGCAGTGAGTCTGACATCCACAGCAGCAGGGACTCAGACTCTGACTCTTTAGGAGATGACTACGGTGAAGATGATGAAGATGATGTTGAGGAGGAGGATTCTGGTAGTAGTCTATCAGGTGAGATTTAACACGCTGCTCTTTAATATATAAATGCCTTCACTGACATTTAGTGCAGATAGAGGCTCTCTGGGATATTACCAGTGCTCTTGATGGTTTGGTTGTTTGAAGAATGCTAATTAGGATTTATTTCTGCTCTTTCACTTGTTTTTCATCTGTCACGTTGGAATTCCCTGCAGAGTCAGAGAGCAATCTGGAGAGCGACTCTGACGGCTCTGAGGATGACATGAAAGAGCGCGCGGAGACTGAAGCAGATAGTGATGCAGAAAGCACTCCTCTGAAACAAGCCGAAGCGGCGCTGTCAGCTCGCAAGTCCTCCTCGAGCCTCTCATCCAACTGCTCCCCGCTCAACCTGCAAATCGTCACGTCACCTAGTTTATCCAGCGGTCTACTCAGCCCCAACAGACTGAGCAGCTCCAGGGCCTTGAGCAACCACAGCACCCCTTCCCCATCCTTCATAGTTAGCACGCCACCAGGTAACAAATTTACCCATAAACCACAAAACGGCTTAAAATGAACTTTGAACAGATCCTTACATTTCTGCTCCAGGCTTCAGGACAGCGTATACTCACAGAGTGTGTTTTCCAGCCTGTTTTGGACTCTTACGATAGTGATACTTATTTTTCTTGTATAAAAACATATATGTACAGTATCTATTTAATAGTTCCAGCTCTTTGGAAGAAATGTGTTGCATCATTGTTTTATCTTCAGCAGCTTTTGTTTTAATATCCTAGGCAGATGCTTTATGAATCTGATACTGGATGAGTCATGGAGCATATTATGTTGCTAACGTAGAACAATGTGACTTTCTAAAACGAGATAGCATTCATTTTATGTTCCATTTAGTAATAGAATTATTATGCTGTGAATGTTCCTGATTAACATGGAGATGTTTATACATTTGTTTGCACAAAAGGTCAGAATGTTTGCTTCTAACCTTTTGTGATTTATATGCATACATGTATGGTGCTGTTAGAGTCAACTGCCATGAATCATGTGGTTCTTCAGGTGAAATTATGGAACAGACCTGTCGGACCATCAGACTGGTCCGTCCAGTTTTTGTTGAGGTTGAAGGTGCTGACTCATGTCTCCTGTTTTTAGGATCAGGGAAGAGAAGGAGAGTGACAGATGAGAGAGTTCTACGGATACCTCTTGAGTTTGGGTGAGCAGCTATGCATGAAATTCATGTGAAATGAAACTAACATTGTTTGGATGGTCTGAGCGGGTCCTCTCCTTCCTGCTGACATACTTGCTGCACTGTTCGTGCTTCTGCTATTGGTGATATAGTTAAATGTCAGCTCACTGAGGGCTGACTAGTGGCCTTTTCTAAAAGGTCACCTATGGCCAACTTTTCTTTGTGGGGCTGCCTCTCTATCTGGACACACTCACACAAACACAAATCAATTGAAAATACTATATTTTCATCTAATTCTATCATTGTAAAAAAAAAAAATAAATTATCAAGGTTTTTAATTTTTAGTGGAATTGTCGAGTATGAGCACACCACAAAAAAACCCTCATACCTTCCTTTAAGGGGCCTTCCTAACCTAATCTTGAGCTGAAGGTCACAGTGGTCCGGAAATGAAATGAGGCCCAGCAGTTCTACTCAAGGGGTTAATTGCATCCAGTCTCAACATAGACATGCAACATTAGCTGCTCCCTGCCCGCAAATTCTGCAGCATGGGATTAGACCAACCTTTCATCCGATGGGGATGTTTTTCATCAGCAGGGTCACAGGAAACAGGCTGCTGGACTGTATTTCAGCCCCTTCTCTGTCTGGGATAACAGACTACTGGGGCTGCCTCTCTATCTGGACACACTCACACAAACACAAATCAATTGAAAATACTATATTTTCATCTAATTCTATCATTGTAAAAAAAAAAAATAAATTATCAAGGTTTTTAATTTTTAGTGGAATTGTCGAGTATGAGCACACCACAAAAAAACCCTCATACCTTCCTTTAAGGGGCCTTCCTAACCTAATCTTGAGCTGAAGGTCACAGTGGTCCGGAAATGAAATGAGGCCCAGCAGTTCTACTCAAGGGGTTAATTGCATCCAGTCTCAACATAGACATGCAACATTAGCTGCTCCCTGCCCGCAAATTCTGCAGCATGGGATTAGACCAACCTTTCATCCGATAGGGATGTTTTTCATCAGCAGGGTCACAGGAAACAGGCTGCTGGACTGTATTTCAGCCCCTTCTCTGTCTGGGATAACAGACTACATGTGTTTTTTTTTTTTTCCTAAGTCATGGCTGCTCTCTAGTTGATCTCCTGGGGACTAAGGGGTTGCCCCTTTTGGCCCATGTCCATCTAGGAGTACACAGCTGTGCAGGCATCCATTACATCATTTTCCTCATTGTTTCCATTCTTGTTTAAATAAGAGAATATGTATCTAACCCTGAGCAATATTATCCAATTGCGTGAAATTACTGTTGTAAGAAACATTTAATATTTGACTATATATATAAATGATGTCTTTATACAGCTGCAACAATATTAGAATGGTATTGATTTCATGTTAAATGTTCTGTACTGGGTTTGCAATTGTGTTAAGGTGGCGGAGAGAGACTCGCATCAGGAGTGTGGCAGATCGACTTCAAGGGGAGGTTGCTTACTTTGCACCATGCGGGAAGAAGCTTCGTCAGTATCCTGATGTGATGAAGGTGAATCCACAATTTATGAAAAAGTAGTTATAAAATCCTAAACCATGACTCACTGCGCTACTGCAGTTTTACATAATAACCAGTGAAAATTACAAAATTTGACCTGTTATGCAGCTCAGAGTTCTTCCCATGCTCTTATTATAACGTGTGATTCTTTTGTCTGCAGTACTTGGCGCGGAACGGAATAACTGAAATCTCACGGGACAACTTCAGCTTTAGTACAAAAATAAAAGTTGGTGACTTCTATGAAGCCAGAGAAGGATCAGAGGTAAATGTTTCTTGTAATTATTCAAATTTGTTTTTCAAACCTTTGGTTTGATTGGCATCTGTTTATAGTTGCATTGCCACCACCAACTTCATTTTATTTAGTTCTTCTGTTCTATTCTTCATCTTTTCTTTCAAATCTTTTGTTTGAGCGAAATGATTTTAACCCAATATTCTCACGTGGTACATGAGAACTCACATATTTGTTAACATATGTATATTCAGGTTTATTTGTGCTAAAGACCTGAAGCAAAGTTTGCTTTTGTTGATTTGTGCAATTTGATTATGCATTTGTAATATCACTCAGGGTCCACAGTGGTTTTTACTGGCTGAGGAGGAGATCTCTCCCAGTATCATAGCAATGGATGGCCGCCGCAGTCGCCGCTCGAAATCTGAACGCCAGCCATCGGGTGATGGTGCTGAGGGCCAACAATGGAAGACTCATCCTCTAAATGTTGGAGAAAATAACCTCCAAGACGCCAGTAATGCAAAGCTGCTCCGCAAACTGGAGGCTCAAGGTCAGTAACCTCCAAAAACATTTTCAAACAGTATCAGTGGTTTCAGAGGAAGCCTGAAACATAGAAAGATTTCTACCAACCTTTTCTCTGGAAATCATCATCATAAAAAATCATCAAAAACGACTTTGGTGTTGTCTGCAGGGCAATATTTTACTGAACAATTCAATTCCATTTTGGTGTGTGATTTGATATTTCATCATGTTTCAGAAATAGCGCGACAGGCAGCTCAGATCAAATTGATGAGAAGACTAGAAAAGCAGGCCATGGCCCAAGCAGCCAAGGAGGCAAGGAGGCAACAAGGTAAATAGACACAGTCTCGTCAGACTCTTTAACGCTGGATCATGTTCTGTGTGTGAAACAAACGTCTTTGTGTTCTGTAGCAAAATTGGCTGCTGAAGAGAGACAGAAAAAGAGAGAGCAGATGAAGATTCTCAAACAGCAAGTAAGGATCTGTCTTTTCTGTGCAGAGCTTCCTGTCAACTGCCATGCTGTTATGTTGTGTTTTCAGAATTTGTGCTCTGTCAAGGTTTTAAACAGAAACAGTTAAGTCGCTCTCCTTCAGAATGCTGCACCTTCCTCCTCTGCATACACCCACTGTACTTCCTCACTCCACACCCTGCTCCCCTCTGCCTCTCTATAACATGCATGACTTAACAGTTAATTCATTTGATCTTGCCCTCATCCTTTTACCAGGAGAAGATCAAGCGCATTCAGCAAATTCGAATGGAGAAAGAAGTCCGTGCACAGCAAATTCTCGAGGTTCGTCCTGAAAGTTATTGCAGAAACATTCTAAAACACTTCCTTTTTGCTGTTGATAGGATTTTTTTTTTAAGCCAACCAAAGGCTATTCCTAAATTATATCGTCCCACTTTTGGTCACATCCAGTGAGTACATGTGACTAATGCTTAATTGGTTTTTTGCAAAAGTGCCATTGAATATGAAAATCTCCTCCGACCGTGATGGGGCTTAATACAAAATACAGTATTTCATTAAGTAAGAGGTGGCCCCGCGTTTACCATGGCTAGGTGAAATTCCTATTTTGCATTCTCTCACTAATAGAAGCCGTGAAGTATTTTAGCTTTAAAAATCAAATTTCAGTTGACACACATGGCAAGTGGCTCTTAACAGGATTTCATTGGGGGCTATAATTACTGATTAAAACGTTGCTTAATTTATTCTTGCTGCCTGCTGGTGTTTCATAATAACTGCTCTGCTGCTGCCATTTTGTCTTTGAGTTTTAATGGGAGGGCATAATCATTTCTTCACTCGGCGTGTCAATATGATAGATCTGATATTATCAGTGAGACGCTGGCTTTATTTAGCTTTGCGGGGAATATTTACCATTGACGACATTAAGCAAACTAATACCCAAATTATACAGAATATTAGGTTAAATGTTTAAATGTCCCTTTCAAGTATTTAGTTTTATTTCATGTATGTTTCTGGATCTGTTGATTCATTAATCAGACATTAAATATTAATTTATCTCTGTGTGCCACTACTGTTCCTTGACCTTTTTGCATATACAGGCTAAAAGAAAGAAGAAAGAGGAAGCAGCCAATGCCAAAATATTGGAGGCTGAGAAACGAAACAAGGTGAATAAGTGAGATTTATGAGTAAATTGTGTTTGTTTTAGCCCTGTTGATTATTTATGTGACACAGCTAAGAAACCTAAAATATTATGCTTAACATTTCTATGTGCTTTTAGAATGGTGTGTTTGATATAATAATAAGTGTAAAATATATTTTAGTTTCTTAATGATGTGTCCCTTTTCCTAAAGGAGAGGGAGATGCAAAGACTGCAAGCTGTTATATTGAAGCACCAGGTGAGTGTTTCCCTCAACTAAATGATTTGAACAACTTCAATATCTTGAAGTGTCTCAGTAACGTATATCAATTCTAATTTTATTTCGGGTACTTTGCTTAAAACATAAAAAAAAAGCTACCAAAGGTTGGATTTTTCATTGATTTTCTTCTGCAATTGTTCTTCTCATACTTTGCCAACTCTTCCTACCAGGAATTGGAGAGGCATAGACTAGATATGGTATGGGTATGTTTGTTTCATGTACATTTAACAACATATTGTGAATGTGTTGTGATAATCGGTTGCCATCACAGCAGTATGTTGTGTGTAGTGCTGGTTTGCTGTCATACTACATCCCTCTGCATGGCTTTTCCAGATCAGGGCGCTGCATGTATACATCTGCACTATTTGTCTCTTGGGGAAATTGCATCCATTACTTTCACAAAACGATCGAAAAAGGCTTGACTGCTCAGAATTTATACAAGGATGGAAAGATTTGTGATACGTTTAAAGAGTAGATGTTATTTTTTTCCGAAAATGCATTTGGATGAAATGCATTTTCATGCCTTTTTCACCACACACGCACAACTTATCTATTGTCTCATCTGGAAAAGTCAATAATGTATCTAGTTTGCGGGGAGAGTTTAGGAGCTGAGTGTGGATGCCTTATAAAAATCTCTTTAATATAAGTAAGTCAGATTTTAACATTCAAATTCTATCATTATTTATTTGAAATGCGCTCATTCTTTTGCTGCTTGCTGTTCTGAAACTCCAGCTTTCAGTCTGCTACCTGCCAGATTAATAATAGCTGTGTGTAACTTTGAGTTCATGCTTTCTGTGTGCATCACTACCCGTGTTTGCTTTTTATTAATCACTGTGTTCCATTTGCTTTAAATGTTGTGCGCGTCTTTACACCACTGTGCGATATGCAGCATGTTGAATATGATGCGTTTGTGACAATGTGACCTATACTGCTGCTTCGTCCATGCATGTCAAGTGGTCCATATTGTGTTCCATCTGTGACCCTGCTATACATAATGCAATAGAAATCTCTGCTTGGCTAGGAGAGAGAAAGACGCAAACAGCACATGATGCTCATGAAGGCTGTGGAGACGCGGAAGAAGGCAGAGGTGTGTAAATGCTGATTCACACAGATTTGTCCTCTGTTGTTGATAACGTCTGCCAATATCATTGTGAATAATACGATCTCTTGGCTGCAGGAGAAAGAGCGTCTGAAGAAAGAGAAGAAGGATGAGAAACGGTTAAACAAGGAGAGGAAACTCGAGCTCCGTCGACTGGAACTGGAAAAAGCAAAAGAGCTAAAGAAGCCAAATGAAGACATGTGTTTAGCAGATCATCAGGTATTCATGCACTTTGGACCTGTTGGCACATGAAAATCAGAGCCTGTACCTATAACCACAGATATTCTCCATCTGTGAACCACTGAAAGCATCTGTTTGATTAAATAGAGCAGGAATAAGTCAAAGTACTGCCACCAAGTGGTTACTGAAAGCAAAACAAGCTTTACTGATCAGATACTTCATTAAATTGTATTCAGAACACATTTTAGTCTAAATCAGTAAACGTTTGTGTCAGATGACTTTCCAGAACACTAAAGTATCATTTATCATTGAGAATTATTCCAATTTTTTTTCTCTCTCAGTGTCTTCCTGCGTTGTCACACATCTCTGGTCTGGTCCTGTCAGAGAGCACCTTCTCTGACTGCCTAATGGTGCTGCAGTTTGTGCACAGCTTTGGAAAGGTCCTGGGATTAGACATGCATTTGAACAACCTCAACTTAAGTGTCCTTCAAGAGGGTTTACTAAACACCAGGGGCAGTATGGAAAAAGTGCAGGACCTGCTGGTGAGCATGGTTTCTGCAGCTGTGCGAGATCCTGGTATACCTGCAGGTCACAGGGTGAGTTGTTTTTGTGTGACTGCCTCTTCTCTGCTAACCAGTCAGAACACCCTTTCTGTTTGACATTGTAGTATACAAAAACGTGCTTTATTCATACTATGTAGATAAATAAGCGTTTATTCACCTCAGTTTTATGAATTTAAATATCTTTAAATATAATATAATATATTTTCTTTTATTTTTAGAACAAAACCAGCCTTGGGGAGCACTTGACTAATGTGGCAATCAGCAGAGACAACGTGTCTGAGATCCTGCACATCTACATGGAGGCTCACTGTGATCAGACAGAGTCAGCCGCTCTGGCCAACAGTCTCAGGACTAAAGCTTTTCAGGCCCACAGTCCGTCTCAGAAGACCTCCATGTTGATGTTCCTGGTTAATGAGCTCTGCTGCAGTAAAGCTGTGATCAGGTGAGGACCCGGTTCCTTCTGCAACTCTCATATCTCACTTCTCCTTTGTTTTTGCTAATATTCACAAAAACAGAATGATGAAAGAACAGTTTTGTCAAAGTGTTGCTAAATGTGTTCTGAATGAGCCAGCTCTTTCTTGTAAAGTTGATTGCTTGCACTGTTTAAACAAGTGTTTCTTATGTGCTTAAAGCTTAAGCTAATCTCTTTCCCTGAGAGGAGAGAATAGTTTTATTCATGAGGGCTCAAATTTTGATGAAACAACAGATGTTTCAAAAGGAATATGACAATTCATAGTCTGACGGATAGTTTCAAAAGGTTGCATCAAACTATGTTTCATTAATCTTTCATTAGAACCAGCAACACTTTGAACGGCATCTGCTGCAGTGTGCTGCAAATGTATCATACTAAGAAATGCATGGCGATTACAGAAGCATGTTTTTCCATGTTACTTTGCAGTGAGATCGACAAGAACATAGATCACATGACCAACCTGCGGAAGGACAAGTGGGTTGTAGAGGGGAAGCTCCGCAAGTGAGTACATGCTTCACCCAAGTTGTAACCAGAAATGTTTGTGCATAGTTCTAAAATCTTTTTTTTTATATAAATAAATGAAATTCCTGGAATTCCTTACAAGTTTTCTTTCTCATCTGTCCATTCCTGCGTTCAAAGACTGAGGAGCATCCTCACCAAGAGGACAGGGAAGAGAGACAGTAATGTGGGCGGAGATGACAGCCACGCCGTTGTCACCCCCACTGCCAGAAGCAAATGCAAGAGAAAAGAAGGAGACAGTGAGGAAGAAGAGGATGAGGATGATGACAGCGAGGACCAAGGGGACGACGATGATGAGGAGGAAGAAGATTCTGGGGGGAAGAAAGGGAAGAAAGTAGAGATATGTGACGAGGAGGTCAGTAGCAGCGTGATGCTTTTTTAACTGTTGCCTGCGGCTAAATCAGCAGTTGTTATAGTAAATGTCAGTCACTCCACTGGCCTCACACTAATGAGATATTTTCATCTAGGATGACAGTGTGCACTCTGCCAGCGTGGAGGAGCTGGAGAGACAGATTGAGAAAACGTACAAGGTAAATTTAACCCACGTGCATTTTCTCAGGATCACCTCTTTTATTAAATTGAACAAATGTCAATCCATCCTACCTTCTGTCTCTTTAGCAACAGAGTCAGATTAGACAGAAGCTGCTAGACGCATCAAACTGCCTGCGCTCCCTGATGATCGGACAGGACCGCTACAAGAGGCGTTACTGGGTTCTCCCGGGGTGTGGCGGTGTCTTCGTTGAGGGCATGGAGAGCAGCGAAGGTGAAAACTCCTACTGGTATGAAACTGATGCGTATGTTTGTTAAGCACTTTGAGCTTATTTGTTTCATGTTACTCAGATTATGAAGAGTTGGAGAAGGAAGAACAGGAAACGGCTCAGGTGATCGCAATCAAGGTGGAGCAGCTAGAAGAGACAAAGACACAGGTGGTGTCCAGCCCTTCACCGAGCACAGACAGAGATTCAGCCACACCAGAGAGCCAACAGGACAAAGACAGTCTCAATCTCTTCCTCCAGAAACCTGACTCCTTATCGAAGCTCAGCAAACTGCTCGAAGTGGCCAAGAAGGCTCGATCTTCAAACATTAATCCTTACAACAGCCAGAACAGTAGCCCAGCTAAAGTCCTTTCCACTGCACCTTATCCCTCACATCCCTCGTCTCAGACAGGAATGTCCCACAGCCCCTCGCCTATAACCACTCTGCAGGGACTCGCAGATAAAACAGACACTGCAGGGCCACATCCGCCCTGTGCCCCCCAGCTCAAAGGCAGCCCCTGGAAAAACCTCAGCCCTCAGTCTGTCCTTCAGGACGATCAGCTCACTAAGATACTGATGGAAAAGAGCAGCCAGTGGTTTAGCCTCTTGCCTCGCTCTCCTTGTGACGAGCACTCGGTCACCTCTGGCTCCAGCCCCCCAGCCTCCTCCTCCTCTCCACACACCAAATCCCCCTCCTCCCTCTCCCCTAATCCCCCAACTGTAGCCGGCTACAACACTCCTGCTGGGATCAATAACATGCCTTCCCCTGTCCTTCAGGTTGGTGGATAAGTAATGCTGTCTTCCTCTCAAGCCACAATTATTTCCAGTCATGTTTTGCTTTTTTAGAACAAGAATATGTTGCAAGACTGATTCCATATTACATGACAATTTCCTCATGTTGCAAGCCCACGAGAAACTCCAATCTTTGCTGCAGCGATTGTTTTATACATTATGTATGTGCTAGTGGAATAAAATTGTGTGTGTATTCGTCCTCTCAGGAACCAAAGTCTGGCATTCATCAGAGCGAACCGACACTGTGTGACATGTCCAGTGCAGCGACAAGTCTCAGCCTGCCCTTCCCTGGCACTTCTCCACTCCCCATGCTGGATCTGGACTCCCAGCATGCGGAGGGTAGTGGGAGCAGGGTCTTCCTCCTGGTGAATAACAACACTGTCAACAAGGCTGAGACCCCAGAGGCCGTGCGCGACAAAGCCCCTTGTGGCTTCTTCCCTGCTGTGGAGGCGGCCAAGACCCAGGACTACCCCAGACCTCAGCCTATCCCCAAGGGTAAGAGCTGCTCGCTGCCAGAATGCACAAGTTAAACATGCCAGACTAAAGATGTTCACTGCCCAGACATGACTGGGATGCATGCTGTGATATCTGTCACTCAGCTTTACAACTTCCTTATGTTGCTCAAATTAGGCAATTAACAATACTTCTCTGTTTTGTTGGCAGAGATGCAGCGCGGTTGGTGGCGCGTGTCAGACGTGCAGGAGCTGCACAGTCTGGTGAAGGCGCTCCACGGTCGAGGCATCAGAGAGAAGGTCCTACAGAAACAGTTCCAAAAACATATGGAGTTTGTGACCCAGCTCATTGCCGACAACAAAGATGGTGTGTCCACAGCTCCTCTGCTTACTGTCGTTCTCTTTCATCAGAATTATATTGTGTGATCTTTTCTTGTCCCCTACTCCCACTTAATATGAATCCGCTGTATTGTCCCTTTGTATCCGTGGGGGCAGCATTTGATGTGGCAAAGCTGGAGAAAGAGGAAGTGAGTGAGAAAACAGTGAAGAGTTGGTGTGTGGAGGAGCAGGCCATGGAGGTGGACATCAGCCTGCTGCAGCAGGTGGAGGCTCTGGAGAGGAGAGTCGTCTCTGCCAGTCTGCAGATCAAGGTAAAATAATCCTTCGTGTTTGTCTTCTTTCAGCTCAAACAAAGATTCCAAATTCATCTGATGGATTTGATCTGTGTCATCTGATGTGTCACCAAACACAATATTTCACTGTATCCTTCAGGGCTGGATGCACCTTGAACCCCAGTCAGTGAGGGAGGATCTGGTCTATCACGAACACACGTTCAACTCGTCTCCCGCTCCCGAAATCAAGTGTCAGAGAGAAACCAGCCCGGAGACTGGCAGTGTGGAGCGTCTCCCTGACAATCCTCTTGATATAGCTGTCATTAGACTGTCAGAGCTGGAGAGGAACATTGAACGAAGGTACCTCCAAACAAAACCACTCAGATCAAACCGAATATTTTCGCTGTGCCTGTCTGTGTGAGAAGAAGTTTGTACCTATGCATGATGCATCCCAGGGGAGAAAGTACTGACATCCTCAGAGTGCAATGAACAGTCTTTCTCATCTTTTCTCACTGATTTCCTTAAGTACGATAAAGTCTGTGTGGTGCCCGTGTTTGCTGTTCGGTAATACTGCAGTCTTGCTCTCTGTAACAAAGCAGGGAGGACGAGGTGACTCCTGGGAGGTTGTGGCACAAAGCCCTCGGTGAAGTCCGCAGCTCGGCTCAGCTGTCACTCTGTATTCAGCAGCTGCTGAAATCCATCGCCTGGGAGCGCTCCATCACGAAAGTGGTTGGTGAAGCCTCATTTCTGTCGCTACCAAATATTTGTTTTTACTGTTTCCACGTCAGTGACGGCCATGAACTGGAGGCAATATGTTTGTGCATTATCTGTCAGACCGCCGGCCCATCTGTCCCATTCCCCTCTGCAGTTAGAAGTTATGTGTCATCTTTGACAAATAATAAGATTAAATATTGACCATTTGGATCCAAAAGGTCAATTTCCCTGCGGTATCGTAATGTTCTACAAAAACAGCTTTCTGGCCTTTTTTCTGAGCTATAGCCCATGAAGGTACTATAGTACAGTACAGTACTACAGGCCACAGATGAAAGATGAAAAAATACCCTAACATCACTTTATAATGCACCATCATCCATCAAACAATAAGAATCAAATAATAAGATAAAGCCCTTTACAATTAGTAACTGTATGTGTCTCTTGTGTCCAGCACTGCCAGCGTTGTCAAAAGGGGGATAATGAAGAACTGCTCTTACTTTGTGACGGCTGTGATAAAGGCTGCCACACTTACTGCCACAAACCTATGATCACCGCAGTTCCAGATGGCGACTGGTTTTGTCCCACTTGTGCGGCAAAGGTTAACATGACACTTGTTTGTTGTCTTTCATTTCATAAAAAATCTCCCAGTCCACACGCATTGCAGCTCTAAGAGCCCCAGTTCAGTTCAGCTGTCCAGTGATGCTTTTTTTTTTTTTTCACATGCCACATGCGTTTAATAAATCTGCATGTTATGTCTTGTGTGTGGCTCAGTTGTTTTTATGTCCCATCTCTCAGGAAAGTAGCCGATCCCCCTCAAGTAGGAAGCAACAGAACCGAACAGCTGGGGGAGGGAAGAGAGGCAGCGATGTAAAACGAAATAGTAAGCCATCTGTGGTGGGAGAGCTCATCAAAGAGGAGGCTGCCGGCAGCAGCGCGCCAAAGAAAGGTACCAAGGAGAGCAGGAAGAGGAAGGTAGACGACTGTCCACCCAGCTCCCAGGCGAAGCTCGACAGCCCCGGGTCCGGTGCCAAAAAAACCAAATTGGCCAAAGACAACGCAAACGGGCTGGAAATGTGCCGGTAGGTATGAGCGCATACTGACTGAAATAATTTAACTTATTTCACTACTCATTGATTTCCATGAGGATTTGGGGGTTTGTTTCATTTTTGTTAATTTCTCACAGAATGACATTTATGGATCTGTTTTTTTATGAGCAGATCCAAATAAAAATCCACATGTAAAGAATTTAAATGTGGTTTTGTAAAGGGGGCTGTTGCTGGTTCAATGGCATCATGAACACAACAATCCATGTGCAGTAAAAAATAAATCGGTCATGAGCGTGTTCTAATTTGAAAACTATATTAAAATCTATTCTAATCTATATATTACATCATATTTGTGGTGCAGAATGTTCACCTCTGTCGGCTGCTCTTTCCCCTCAGAGTTCTGCTGGCTGAGCTTGAGGCTCATCAGGACGCGTGGCCCTTTCTCTTCCCGGTAAACCACAAAGCTGTACCCGGGTACAAGAAGATCATCAAGAAGCCGATGGACCTCTCCACCATCAGAGAAAAACTCACCAACAACCAGTACGCTTGTCTCACTGCTTTTTATGCCAACATGTCCTTTGTTTCATAGATTTTAATTCTGAATTGCTATTTAACAATTTCCAATCTTTGCAGGTACTCGAGTTCAGAGACGTTTATCGTCGACATTAACCTGGTTTTTGACAACTGTGAGAAATATAACCAGGATGATTCAGAGATCGGACGTGCCGGACACAACATGAGAAGCTTCTTTGACAAACGATGGACTGAGCTGCTCAACTGATTTTTTTTTTTTTTTTTTAATTTAGTGTGCTACTCTCTGCATATCAAACCACCTCTTTGGTGTCGGAGGATTTCTCTTCACCTGTGACACTAGATGAGTGTAGAGCAGTAATAAAGCTGATGTGCAATGTGAAAGGACAAACACTCCATGGATCCGTGTCTTCAAGTGCAATACTGTTTGGTTTGTGAAAACAACTCAACATTTTGTTTGGGAATCAAAAGCATCTACTGTAGACAGGTCATTGACTTTCTCATCAGCGCTGCAGTATAGCTTTTTGTACATGTGTATTTAATTTTCATATTTATGTTTGAGTCTTTTCTGAGGAACAGAAGCAAATGGCTTTAACTAAGTCTTACGTTTGTTTCATGGACTACTGAACAAGCCAATCAAAAAAAAAAAAACGTTTACAGCATTTATTTGTGACTCTGGGGTCAGGCAGTGTTACTGTTCTGTTTAAGTGTGAAATATACGGAGGTTTACTGTCACATGTCAAGTGTTCACTTCTGTCTTTATTTACATTTCTAAAATGTATAGTGTTGTACATACTGAACAGTCTCTGTGGATGAGGATCATTGTAGCATTTACAACAGTGTCTTAACATCCACTCCAACACTGCTTTCCTCGTATCATAGTGCCTGACCTCTGAACAGTACGGAGCAGTGAGTTCGTCTCTCCCTTCTCTTTCTATTTACAGTGTGTGAGTCCTGCACAATGTACTGTAAGAAACCCCCTTACACAAAATGCAAAGTTAACTGTGGTGCATCGTGTTTGATCTCCGAGCGTTCCTTAAACTTGTCAGACGTCCTGTGGAGAGACGTGACACCTGCGCTGGGCTTGAATCCAGCGGGGAGTTGGACGGAGTCACGGTCGACTGGACGTGTCTCCAGACAGCTGCAGGCAGAAGACTTGGAAGAAACTGGATTTTATCATGCATATTATGGAATTGGTAGCAACTTTTGTAAGTATATTATTTTGAAATGGTGGATGTGTGGCACAGATAAAATAAATTTTCTTTTTTAAAAGTTACACTATAATTAAGCAGTATGTCAGCCTTTAAAGCAAATTATTGATTTAAAATGGTGTTATATTAGGGACACTTAGTAGAGCATTGAAACATTTATTGTATTTTAAAGTTCTCACCACTGGGAGATGTTGTGCTTTTCTCACTCTGCTCCTGCTGCTTTCGTTTCACAGCTGTAGTTATCTGGTAAAATAAAACATTATCAACAAAGTGTAGCTTTAGAAAGTATAAAGCTATTCTTCGTCTTAATGCGACTTGTTTCTGATAATTTAATATGAAAGAAAATAGTTGTTAATTTGGGGTTAACCGTCACAAAATAATTAAGTTAATTAAAAAAATAAATAATCTGAGTGGACTAGAAGAACAAAAGTGAACTTTGTGTGACTGGGGGTCACGTGACTGATAAAGTTCCGCAGTAAACACTGGACTGAAACAGGAAGTCCACGTTCCCGCTGAGAATCCACTTCCGCCTTAAACCCTCCGACAGGTCGCACCAGCTGTTTGTCTCATGTTTGATCTGTGCGCGCCCCCTGGTGAGTGAACCACCTCCTCCTCCTCCTCCTCCTCTTCATCATGGTGACTCTAGTTCACACTCTGCGGCAGCACACAGACGAGCTGAGCTGCTGCTGCTTCTCTTCCGGCCTGCTAGCCACCTGCTCGGCCGACAAAACCCTCCGCGTGTACGACACCGCGGGGTTCTCGGAGCTGCCCGGCTCCCCTCTGTCCGGACACGGCTACGGGGCTCGCTGCTGCTGCTTCAGCTCCTGCGGCCGGAGCCTGGTCAGCTGCTCCACGGACGGGTCCATCTTGGTGTGGAACCCGGAGTCGGGCGAGGCGACCGCGGAGCTGCAGCACCCGGGTCGTAGTCCGCTCCGGGTGTGCGCCCTGGCCCCGGACTCCTCCCTCCTGCTGGCCGGGGCCTGTGACGGCACCGTGGCCCTCTGGGACTTCTCCTGCAAGACACTGCGCAGGTACAAGACAACCCAGGGCCCCAGGCTCTTTAGCTCAAGTCGCACTCAAAGTATTTATCTCGTAATATAATCAGAAATCTGTTAAACTGGAAGCATCCAAAAATGAAAAGTCTTTCTAGTTGCACCTAAGCCAATGGAGGGGTGGGTTTGAAAACTTAAAAAAACAACAACAACAACAAAAAAACCCTACAATAATAATACTAATCATAATGTATCTGTATTGGTTGTTGTTCCCCTGACAGATGCAGCTCAGTGAGTGAGGCCAGTGTCGTGGCGTGCTGCTTCTCTCCGTGCGGCCAGGTCTTCGTGACTGGCTGCACCAACGGCGACCTCAAACTGTGGGACGTGGACATCAGCCTCCTGCACGCCGAGAGGGACGCCCACGACCTGGGAGTCACCTGCTGCAGCTCGGCACCGCACCTCCGACCTGGTGAGCTCAGAGAGTCAAATCACAAAAAGACACGTTGCCTCTCATGTTCACTGACTCGAGTGAGGCCACACACATTTAATCCCTATTTCACCATCTTATTGGAAAATATTTGCCTCCAGCCATTTTTGCTACCACCTCAGGTCTCTGATCTGAAATGACTTCAATCATTGACAGTGACAGAATATTTGGGTCCCTGTTGGAAACAAACCATGTGAACACACCAGGAGCTGCCTGTTAAAGCAACAGTCAGTTCTACTGAGCAACAGCGCCCTCTGCAGACTCATGTCACCCGTGATTCACTGCATACTCCTCACCGGAGGTCATACAGCTGCAAAGTTACATAGAAGAAGTGAGGAGCTACCGGTAGAACTGCTTTAATAGATTAATCGTTGTTCTGAACTAAACAGCTGTCTCTTTCTCCGTGTCATCCAGGCACTTCACTGTAAACCTTAGAACAGCAGTAGTCCCGCTGTTACAGCATTTTAATTTTTGGGGGGACTAGTCGTTTAAAATTCTGCAGCTCCAGTTCTGACCTGCTCATCTCATTTAAATATTTAAAATCCACTTAGCCCAGATGAGAATTTCACGGAGAGCAGCTGGTTGAAAACAACCTGTTTCACACCACGTTGAATCAAAATGTTCATTTTAAGACGTCGATTCAGAATAAAAAGGTCATGAGCCTTTTTATGGAAACCTGATTCCAGTCCAAACACTTTGTATATGATGCTTTCTGTGGAAAAGATTCATGCATCATGTCCACACACAGTCCATCACACAGCATTTATTCCTGCTTGGTTATTAAACCCAGTTAAGTGTGAACATTCAGAGGTGTGTGTTTGTGTGTGTGTGTGTTTCAGATGGCTGCTGTGTGGAGTTTCGACTGGCCTCCTGTGGACAGGACAGCCAGCTGAAAATATGGATCGTTTCCCAGCGTGAAGGAGCAGGTACGAAACCCCCGCCCGCTCCCTCAACCGAACACTCCCATCACTCCATCGCAAGGGAGAGAGAAAGGGAGAAAGAGGGAGAGAGACAGAGAGCTTTAACCTTGGAATCTCTCTGCAGAATAGAAGAATTTTATTAGTGTGTGGAATAAATCAGCTGCAGACCGAGTCATTAATAATGCATCGCTTGAAGACATCCTCCTGAAACACAGAAGCAGCAGAATGTGTGTGTGTGCACAGTAAACATGTGTTTGCTCACAGGTTGTGCCACCTGCTTATAGGCTGTACGTTAGCGTCTGTGGAAAAATGCCACATTGCAAGTTCCATAAGACGGGTTGCCGTGGTAACAGGACTTTCTGGGGAGGATGCGGCGTGTCCTGCGTTGTGACCCCGCCGCAGTCCTCGGGGATGTTTCCTCTCTCGGAGCAGGTTGTAGAAGGACACAGAACAATGTCTGCCCCCGTTGGCTTCCTTTAAAACACTGTTTACCACACGTGTCTCCGTGGAGCCGCGTCTCTTCGAGATGATTTATTTTGTCTTGGCGGGAGGAGCATCTGAAGCAGGGGAGCAGGTTTGAAACTGGGATTGCTGTCCTGTGTTTGCTGCTGATGTGGAACATTGCTGTACATCCAGATGGAAAAGTCATATTCCAGAGGTTGTTGGAAAGCTCTGGTTTCGATCACTGTCAGTCAGATCTTTTTCCTATAACCCTGAAGCATCAGTCGCCTCCTGCACACACGTCAGAGTTTCATTTTGATATCTCATGTCTGCTTTAACAGTGCACTTCAGTTTCCTCCCCACCTGGGTTTGTTTCACAGTGCCTCATGAGTATGCATGAGAATAACAAATGGTCTGTCCACACAGTTTGTCCTTTAATGGACGTTTGATTTCAGACACTTGTTTACAAGACCAGTTAGTTTTGGCACAAACAGTAGAGCTGGACGGGCAGTGGTGCGTTTCTTTCAAGTATCTCCGGCGGTGAGAGCCGCAGCCTCACTGCCCTGAAGAAGAAGCCTTTGTTTCCCAGCAGCTGTCAGCAGGTGGCACCACTCTGAGCGGAGAGAGCCCTCGATAACAAGAAAAGAAAAAAGTTTTGGGCTGTCAGACTGAGGGGTGGGGGTCCAGTAGATGATGCACTCTAAAGTCTGTGTGTTTGTGTTGTGTGCATTGAATTTAAGTACTTGTGGACAAATTGCAGGAGGCCAATAGCTGAACAACTTTAAATGAAATTCTGTGTGTGTGCGCGTTCAGACTGGGTCATGAAGCTCCTCCACACCCTCACCAGTCACTCAGCTCCAGTGCTGTCCTGTGCCCTGTCCTCTGACGGCGATCTGGTCGTCTCCGGGTGAGCAGACACACACATCTGAACATTGATCTTTGTGTCCGTCGTTCATAATCACCTCCCTCTGATCAGATGAAGTTTAGCTCAGTCTCTCCTCCCTGACTTATAGATAGACTTCTCTGAGCTGTGGTGCTGCAGTTCCCTCGCCCACCACAGGGGGAGTGTGTCGCTTTCACTGGGTCCATGACCTCTGCTCTGTTTGTGGCTCTGAAATTGAAAAACGTGAAGATGTGTGTTTTTTTTTTTTTTTTTAAATATAAAACAACTGAAACACTTCACTCTCCATCTCTTCAACAGCTCAGTGGATAAAAGTGTTGCAATCCATGACACGGTGAGTACAGCTCTCACGTCACGTTCAGGTAGTTCAGAGAAAAGTTTGAACGCAAACACTTTCATGTTTGGAGCATGTTCCTGTGTTCACAGAACGTGGGAACCCTGCTCCACACTTTGAAACAGCACGACAGGTGAGCGGCCTCCACCGCCAACTCTCTGCAGACAAACAGAATCACATCTGATTCCCGGTGTTTGGCATCCAAACGTGTGATTTTTGCTTGATTAGTTTTTCTCCCAGAAGCACCGCGTGTAGTGATGCAACAGCGCTCGTCGGCTCTGCTCTGCTGTCAAGTCATTGAAGTGGCACCGCAGGCGGGCTCCGGCAGAGCACTTTGAAGTGTTTGAAAGGATTTAAAGATGCTGAACCATCTAAGACCTGATTTATTTTTTTTTTTTTGAAGCGTAAACGTGACTTTGAACGCAGATCTCTTCCTGTGCCAGCTTCACTCTGTCACACACATCTCACCCCGCAGGTATGTGACTGCCGTGGCTCTGTCTCCCACCATGCCGTGGATTGCAACCGGCTCCATGGACAGAACGGTGAACGTGTGGAGAATAGACGATGGAGACGGCTTAACTGGTAAATGCCTAACGGGACTGTTGGGGGGGGGGGCGGTGGTCAGCTGCAATGGACGAGCGATCACTCCTCTTTAAAATGGGACGTTAGCAGAGATTCGAAGCTTCCACTGAAAGACTGTTCTGGGAGATATCCAGTGGGAGAAGGCTCCTGTTACATGTGTATTGGTGTCTGGCTGCAGCGTCTCGAGGAAACTACCCCTGAGCCTGGGAGAGCAGTTGTTATCGAGGTGAATCCTCCTCTAGCCTGACATGAAGGGAAATATTTGGAATAGAAAATGAAAAGGTGCAATCACCAGACATCTGGAGGCCTTGAAGCTTCTTGAGGGAAGCTGCTCCATCTGCCATCAGTCAGCCCCCTGTTGACAAAGCAAATTCCTTCTCAATGGAGTTCTGACTTTCTCTGTTTCTCTGTTCTTTAATCTTCTCTTTCTCTCTCTTCTCTTATTAAACATACTCTCTCTTCTGTTTCCCTGCAGCAGCTGAATCACGGCCGTCAGAGAGCCAAGGTAAATAAATACACCTCAGAATTCACCCATCACCTTTTCAATTGTGTGTGTGCGCGCGTCCAGTTTAAAAACGAAATCTCATTATTTGGGTCAGCGTCAGCGGGAAGTTAATATTACCGTAGGCTGACGTCTTTGTGCAGGTGTTTAGATCATTTCATGTCTTGATCCACGTTTCATTTCCTGCTTTTCTTCCGTTCTCTGCCAAGTACGTTGTGGTTTTAACGCCCATTTTTCTGATTGAATCACGATTTCCACCAAACCTGTGGGCGGGGTCCGACGTGGGCTCAGAGAGCGTCCTTAGATTAATTTATTTATTAATGTGCATAAATCTGGACAGAGGAGTTAAAGCAGGCAGCGTTCAGCACGGGGACCCTGGATGGCCGACCGCTCTGCCGTCAGAACACGAGACTACAGCTCTAATTCTTATTAGTTCACGGGCGTCGGTGACAGGACATGACTCTCGGCTCCTCCCAGCCTCAGCCCGACTAAAGATCTAATCAGCAGCAGTGATGGAGAACATGTGTTGTAGATGGGGCCGTAAATTAAAAGCAGTGGGAAATAGACGCTGTACACGTTTAAGCTAAATGAGCCTGAGCTGCTGCTCCATGTGCAGTTTGACCACGAGGACGGTGAGAGACGTAAATTCATTGCTGGCTTTGGTGTTCGTGGGATCCGGTGACAGTTCGATAAATAGAGCATCGGCAGCCTCGTCCTCTGAGCGCCGGAGAATGGAGAGCAAGGAGAAAAGCCTGGTTTCTGCATCTGTCTGAGTAATTAAAGCGAGCAGGCCGAGCCGTGAAGCTCTGAGGTTTTCATGTTTCCATGACTCAGCCTCGCAGACTGGGAGACTCCACACGCTTTCAGAGCTGCAGAGAGGAGGTGGTCATGCAGATCCAGAGTGGATGCGTTGTGTCTGTCGCTCCAGCAATTTGCTCCAGACGGAAATATCTCAACAGCCAGGAGCGTTTCGGCTGACTGTGACGAGCAGAATATATATGTGCATTCAAATAAAGAACGGCACAAACCTCCCCCACCAAACCTCTAAAAGAATCCAACCTTTTTTTCCATCTGGTATTTGGACCCAGGGGGCCCTGGGTAATTGCCTGCAGTGCCCCTGGTATCAGCTCGAGTTTTAAACACGCAGTGTTTTTCCATTAAATCCTGAGATTTAATCATCTGTCAATTTCTTAATGATGGATCAATCAGAGGAAGAAACATTAGGGCAGACATGTTATAATGTGATTGAAGATTATATTTCTCTTCTTTCTCAGCCTCTCGGCATTGGAAACACATTTTTCATTATGTCAGGAGAAACACGCGTCGACTGTGAGGGTGAGTCGTAATGAGCTACACCTTCCAGTCTGCAGGGTTATTTGAAACGATTCGAGTCTCCGGCTAATGACGGCCAACGAGAAGCGCAGGGCTGCTGTGAGGTGTCATCAGCGGACCCAACTCTCCGGGTGGGTTCATCTCAGCCTGGCGTGATAAATGACGGCTGCTCGCTGGCACGGCGTCGCAGTGGAGGCTGATGAGCCGCACGCTGGCTCCGTCTGAAATAACACAGCCCTGGCTTTCCTTTCCTTCCCCTCTCGGTTTGATCCCACCTTTTTGCGAGGACAGGGGCGTGTGCACGTGTGAAGGTTAATTATCTCCGATCCCGCCGCGGAGGGAGGGCGTCCATTTTCTCTGCAGAGTGTCACGGAAACGTGTTTGTTTGCGTCAGGTTTTTGCCGCAAGACACGGGGGAGTCGGAGCCCAGCACTTCCTCCCTTCCTGTTGTGTGTTCTGCAGGAAGGAAGTCGGCGGGTCACTTCAGGCCGCTGCTTGCCGATTGGTCAGAGGAGGATGTGCAGACTTGGCTCCAGGAGGAGGGACTAGAGCAGCTTGTCGGCAACTTTAAAGCCAACAACATCGATGGACCGGAGCTTAGCCGGCTGAACAAGGAAACGGCCTCAGAGCTAGGAATTGGTGAGGATGTGAAGCACACAGTCACGTACATCAGTGTACAGAACACACACACACACTCTGGGATTCAGTGGGTTTTTGGGGGGATTTACTGTTTGATCCTAAAACATGACAAACCCAAATTCAATAGCATGATATAAGCAGCTTTTATCGAGGCTCTGATGATTTTTTTCCCCCAAACACTGATCTGATTTATTGGCATGAAGCTGCAGCTCCTCTGTCTGATTAATCACAAGCCCCCCCCCCCCACGATGACTACTATTATAATCCCTCCCAAAATAAGATTAATCCACGCTGGGCCACCCGGGGGGTGTGGGGAGGTCATTACCAGCACCTCCATGTTTGGGGAGGTCTGTTCCTAAGGTTCCTCTCTGTCCCAATGTCCCAGACTCTGTCTCCAAATGATGACATCAGTGGAATATTCTGGCTTCACTTGTGTAAAGTAGGAGGGAGGCCTCTTTATTTACAGTCCAGGATCATCATCATTTACAAACTACAAAGCTCAGCTGAAGAATTGATCTCGACTTATTTTGCAGTTCTCCTTCTCCAGCATATCTCACACGGACACTCTTAAAAAAACGACATCAGGTCAGAAATATGCATGATGTGACCTCGCCGCAGATTAAAACCTCAGCATTTTAACTTGTGTCTTTGGTGGAAAACCTGAGCCCTTCACAGTCAGAGTTTGAATTCTGGTCGTTTCAGCTAAATGCAGTCTGTCTTGGATTCATGCAGCCTGTAATGCAGCTCAACCCCCCCCCCCCCCCCCCCCACCCCCCCCCCCCCCCCCCCCCATGCCCACAGACGCTGTCATCGGGCTGATTACAGGTACTGCGTGTAAACAACGTAACAAGTTGCGTCCCACCCCGCCCATAATCATGGTCGACAAAAGCCCTTCGGCTGTTGCTGTTTGCTTTAATTGGAAATCTGTAAATACTGTTTCAACGGAGTCGGCTGCTCCTGCGTGCTCGCGTTATGCAAATCGGGTTTTTATGGAATGAGAAAGGCTTTTTCTGTGTGTTGTCAGGAGCACAGAGCGAGGGCAGTGGAAACGGCCACATTTCCACTCCGTTCTGTGCTAGGGATAACTATGGTTTTCCTGCCGTGCTGTTTGCGTGAGCGCACGCACACACACTTAATCACGCGCACATACACAGTGAATTTGATTCCAGCCCACTTTGCTTGATGAAATATTCATGAATCTTTTGAGTAAGGAGAGGAAAAAATTAGTTCCTCTTGGATCTAATTCAGTGTCTCTCAGGAGATGGCCGCAGCGTCTCATCAAATGATCAATCTAAATGTAAAGTGGACGGTGTCGTGCTAATGGCTCGTGCTGCCATGAAACGTGGGAACTTATGGAATCCTCAAACCCTATGGAGCTGTGAGGAGCAGTTTTTCCCGTCCTGGAATAATTTCTTGGATTAATTAGAGCACTGAACGGGCTCAGTGTGTTTCGTTGAGAAGAGACTTGAGGAATAATGTCACTGCAGCATCTCCCCATTCACTCCTTCACTGGGCCCCGCCTGCATGACTCCACACACAGACACCACCGCCACCACTCATGTGGCCGCAAAGGTTGTCCCTCCAATTGTGGCTGGTGGATGAGATTTGCAGCCGAGGGCAAATTCAAAGGAGGGCAGAGACGTGCAGCTGTCGGCAGAGCGACGTCTCCCTGATTGACCCCCTTTGTAGTTTTGTTCTCAGGTAGAATAATGAGAGGTGTTAACTTTGAACTATAAGCTACATTAACTCAGGGGGAGACATCACGTACCTCTTTGTCTCGGCGCAGACTGAGCAGAGGTCCATTTCAATTCCTCCCTTTTGTTTTCTGTCAGGTGTCTCCCACTGAAGACACACGTCTCAGGGGAATCACATTAACGCAGCACAGTGAGTTGATATATAAGAAAAACCAACAGGTTGAAATGTTTGATACGAAAAACCCTTTTGGTTCAGTAAAGCTTTAAGTGTTGGAAAAAATCTTTCTGTGTGTGATTGAACGACCAGAATACTTAACGTGGTGATTGGTTCCTCAGAGTCGGTGGGGCTCCGCGGCCGTCTCCTGAGGAAAATCGACGCTTTGAAGGCAGAGCAGAGCAGCTCAGACGCTCCTGATGAGTTTCTGTGTCCAATCACCAGAGAGCTGATGAGGGATCCAGTCATCGCTGCAGGTTAGATGGAAAAAAAATGGCTTGTGATTCGTTCAGTAGAGGTCTCAACATTTTCTTTCATCAGTGTAAGTAACTGTCAGTGTCAACATGCGTGTCTCTGTCACAGATGGGTATTCCTACGAGCGGGAATCCATCGAGAGCTGGATCAGAGGCAAGAACAGAAGCAGCCCCATGACCAACCTGCCCCTGCAGACCACGCTCCTCATCCCCAACAGGCACCTGAAGATGGCCATAACACGCTGGACGTCCAGTCAGTAGCTCTCTTCAGCTTGTTTGCCAGAATTCGCCAAAAAGGTACTTGATTATTAGAGTATTTTTTTCTTCATTGTCAAAGAGTCAGATTTGAGAACTTGACCTTAATGTGAGGCTTAATATATCATAATTATATGTAATTATTTAAAAGCAATCAATACTGTGTATTTTGATGACACTCTCTTTTAACCTGATGTGACAAGAAGACACACTTATCATAAATAAGTGTAGTTCGTTATCATCGAAACTGACCTTGTTAACCACGGCTCCGCCCCCGTGATTAAGACTACCTGTCTCCAAATGACCAAGATGGCAGCAGCGTCTGTATCCAGGACATTTTTGCCTCATTTGTGGATAGCAGTGAGACACGTCACCCATAGTCCTGCTTTATAACAGTACCTCGTCCTCTTGGCCTGAGCAGTCTCGTGGGTCAGAATAACGATCAGCAGACCTCTTAGTTTTTTCCTCAGAGGGTCTTTATTTCTCTCTCCCATGATGGCTATGGCAGTAATGTTCTATTACAGTATGTGATCACGGCTAATAAAGCTCACAATACTGAAAACATGGAAACAATTGCATTATTAAAATAGAGGTGATGGCACTGAACCCCAAAACCATTTCTGTTTTTATAGTTTTTTTTATACTCTGAAATATAAACTGCAATTGTAGCATGCACTTAAACTCAACATTATCGAGAATCAGAAAATGACTTAGCTGTGCAAAAATAACTATAGAAAATATATTGCTTTTACAATTAACCAAGCCATCGGCGCTGTAAATAAATTAAACTAGACAGCAACAACAAGCAGGTACAGAATAGGATTTCGGTTGAATGTTAATGGAGTTTTATATAATGTACAAACATATTTAACAAATGCTTTTTTTTTTTTAGAACGTTTAAACACCATTTGAACAACATTGTGCATAAAACTCAAAATACACAAGTATGAACTTGTCAATACACAGAACACAGACCTTCACTGAAAAGAAGGGAAAGTACTTATTTATAATAATATACACAAGGATCTATAACATCCTTCGTAAAACACAGGAATGCCCGTCCTTTAGACTTTCTTTGACCTTCAGTGAGGACGTCCTCTTCTCTGTTTCTCTCAGCACCATGGACGTAATGAACAGTTTCCATTCCCTCAGAACCGTGATAACATGAGGCTGGAACTCAAAGTGTGGGTTAAGCGGCCTAACTGTATATAAAGTGCTCACTGTCACCGTTTTGTTTTGGTGAGGACTGTAAAGTACACGTCCCAATACTTCTTTCAGTGCAACGTCTCCGGCTCGGCTGAACGATGGTGGGCGTGTCGCAAGGAGAGGATTCTGGTTCTGATTCTGCCCGCGGCCTGCGTCCACGCAGGGAGTCAGACAGTTTGCATTTCTAACAAGGCTAAAAGTGAGACTATATTCTGTCTGGGGCTGGGCTGAAAACACTGAAGCAACTGTTGCGCTCTAGAGTTTTGCTAGCATGTGTGTGCGTTATGGACTGTACGAGAGAATGAACATCTCTACACATTCGACTCTATAAAAGATCGCTTTGGTTTCATCGAAGCTACGTGAATGGCAGGATTATCTCGGACTAAGACCGGCTGCTTGGGCTTACTGTCCATGAACGTGTGCGGCATCGCCAGCGCTGGCTTGGACTCTTTGTAACAGTTGGCGGCTTGGCAGAATTTCTCGGTGAATTCCTTGGCGTGCATGCCGTTTTGTAAGATGCTCATCGTCATAGCGGCCGGGGGCGCGGGAGGTTTGTGCTGCTCCTGGTAAGTGCTCGCTGTTTTGGCGTAAGGCAGCTCACAGTCGATGGGCTGCAGGCCCATGGCTGACATGCTGTGACAAACCAGCCCATCGGAGGAGTGGTTGAGCCAGCTGCGGCCGGCGGACTGCAGACTCTGGTGGCTCTGCAGGCCGGGGTGCGGCTGAATTTGCTGCTGCTGCTGCTGCTGCTGAAAGCGAGCCGTCTTGTCAGTTACGCCCATGAAGGGTCTGGGCTTGTACTCCGCTGCGGAGCTGGCCTGTTGGTTGTGCTTCGTCTTGGTGCGGACGTCGGGGCCCAGCTTGCCGCTGTCTGACAGACTGCTGCTGGACGCCAGGCTGCTGGTGGAGCTGGACACGTGCATGCTGCTGCTGCTCCCTCCTCCCTGCAGTCCTCCCGCTCCACACACGCCCTCCTTTCCTATGTCAGAGTGGGTTCCCTGGAGTCCGGGACCCGAGCAGGCCAGCGCGTCCAGAGAGGACACAGAGTGACAGGACAGCCTGTCTTGCCCCACACCTTTGGCGCTGCTGCTGCTGCTGCTGCAGGATGGGTACGACACCTGCGGTGAATGGAGGCTCTCGCTTTCACAGCTGTGACCCATGGAAGCAGAAGCAGCGGCCAGAGACACGCGGTTCCCGTACACAGGCTCGTCAGCCGGAGGAGGCAGAGGGCTGATGTCGATGCCTGGTCCCGGCTTCAGCATGCTGGACATGTGTCGGCTGGGTAAGGGGCTGGAGGGAGCGTACTGAGACTTGGACCCTCCGGGGCGGCCCCCTATGGCCCCGGCCTGCATGGAGCTCATGTGCTGGTTGGTCTTGACGATCTGGGCCTGCTTGGTGGGCTGTAGAACGAGGCCCTGCTGGGCCAGGGCCTCCCTGTGCTCTCGAGGGTACCGGTGAGGGGGCAGCCTGCCGGGGCCTGGGGGCGAGCTGGGGGACAGACTCTGATGTCCCATACTGTTGCTGACAGGCTCCGATGGTAAGACTCTGTTGTAGGAGTGACTGTTGTGTGACCAGCATGCTTCGGCTGTCCTGGGGTGCTGTGAGGCTACTGCCATCTCCTCCTCCTCCTCCTCTTCCTCCTCCTCCAGGATGTCTCTTTGGCCTTCCACGCTCCTGGCGAGGCTGTGCTCCGAGGGCTCGTCCTGTCCTTCATCCTGCTCCTGGTCGGACTCATGGCCCCCTGAGGCCTGGCTGGAAGCAGCTGCAGCTCCAGCGAGACCGCCTTTGGTCTGCAAGCGCTGCATCTGTTTGCACTCGTCCTCCACTCGAGCCAGCAAACGGCGGATTTCTCGGTTGTTGGGACAAAGCTTGGCTGCCTCGTGCAGGTCAGCCAGGGCCGCTGAAAACTGCCTGTGACGTTAGAGAGGAGAAAAACATAGTTACAAGATCCAGTTATTCATCACCAGCAACTACAGACGCTGGTTTGGGTCTGTGCTGAATACATTACCTGCTGCTTCTTTTAGCTCTAGCCCGAGCGTAGTAGGCCTCATAGGATTTGGGTTTCAGCTCCAGTGCTTTTGTTGCAAACTCCTCAGCCATCCCGAAATCCTGCAAGACGAGGAAAATTCATACATTTATTTTACGGTTTACAGTTCCAGGGACAATGCTCAGTAATAAAGGATTCTGTAAATGAGCCAGTTTCAGCCATCTTGGCTACATTTCCGGACAAATAAAAAATAAGACATGCACAGATTTCATAAAAAGAAAAAAAGGCTACAGAACATAGACACAGATCACACAGAACATATGCTCACAAAATATTCTTTGACATCCTGATCCCTGTACTAAAATATACAGTCAGATAAATTAACATTTTAAAACATAAATCATGACTAATTTGTTCGTAATGATAATTCTTTCTCTGATTGGAGGGCGGGCTGTATTTCTCAAAGTCAAACCATTGAAAAAGTTTCGTGCCTGCTTTGTCTCTCAGACCATTAGGAGCACAGTGCTACATCTCACCAGCGCTTCATTCAACGTGTGTGATGTAATGAAATACCTGGGTGGTGTAAAAGCAGCAGACAAATGGCTCAGATTTTCTGGTTATAGAATTAACATCTGGGTCATTACAAATGTTTTCCTGCTGGACTAAGACGAATGAAAACAAACTGTTTCTGGAATGTTTTTTTTAAGACAATTTAATGTCAGAGCAGCTTTATACTTTATACTCATTGTGTCCATGTTATGGTCATGTGTCTCTACCAGGCAATTTCTGTCTGCACTCATTCTACTTCAAGACTCATGAGGTCACTGTGATCACTGAACTCTTCACAGTTGGTCTCTGAGTCCAACTGTGAAGACGTTCTCTGAAGGTACTTTAACATGATCCAGTGATTGTTTTTACCAAAGTTGAAGAGTGCTTGAGATGTGGTGTTCACGAGAATGGAGGCGGAGTGATGGACAACCTGGGAACTCTTATACCTTTGGCCACTGGAGGAAAAAAAAACTCATCACACCTAACTGTGACTGAGTGGACAGGCTGACACAAGCTGGAGGTGAAAATTGTTTCACTAGAAGATTGGATTCCACTGCCCGGTACTTCTGCAGCTTCCTCCTCACCTCCTCCCTGTGACCATCTGAACACTGGTAAGCTTCCCTGCCCACACACGCTCACATCATCCTGTCACAGATTGATTATTGTGTCAGAACTGGGGACAGAAAAAGGCTTTTCCTGTTTTAACAATATTCCCTGATATGATTTGTTTCCCGAGACAATGAAATCAGGCTGAGAACAAAATACTAATCGATGAACAAAGGAAAAAGTGTGCGTGTCTCTGGAGAGGCTTACATTGGTTTTCCTGCGACATCGGGAGAGATTTAGGTAGAGAGAGACCCTCAGGTCTTTGAAAGCCTTCAGGTCATCGCCAAAGCCTTCTCTCGGAAACTTCCTCAGGGCGTACTGGTACCTCTGGGCCGCCTCCTTCATCTTCCCTTTCTGAAGGACACATGAGGAGCAACACAGGCAGTGAGGAAGAGGAGGGGCGAGAGTGTAGGGAATCGGCAGATACAGTGTTTTCTGGCTTGAGCTGAACATTTGAATCAATCACACATAATACACACTTGACAGGTTTGTAATGTCTGCCATAAAACTCTTAATGTCAAGCATCGGTAATGGCTCCTTTGGTAAACAGTGTGGAACATACACATCCATCCATTCTCTACATTTCAGTGAGCCAGAAAAAAAGGCAGTTATGTTATGATAAACTGAGTTAGACACTGCTAGAGTCACTTCCCTATCTTACTGAAGTTATATCTGAAAGGTCACAGCCGTAAAACAATCACTAAATAATTCTGCGATAAATATCAATATAAGAAAGGGTCAGTGTGTATGTTACAGTTTTCTACATTTTGTAACAGTGAGGAGGCGGAACGCGTTTGTTTTCTCTGTTTCAAGAGCATCATGTTATAGTTTCAGAGCAGGACTTAACTTAGTGACCTCACCTGCTCCCCTTGCTCTCAGACTGTTTGCTTATGCCCAGATATTTTGTTAAAGGGACAGATCATCTGCACTTGTGTTTCAGAACTTTCAAATAAGTCAAAGTAACACACCCACCCATATGTAGAAAGGGCTGTTTGAGTGCAAGTGCAGGGTTTGTTCTGCGGTCAGTCACATCACCTTGTAAAGCAGGTTTCCCTCCTCCATCAGCTTCTGAAGAAGAATGATCAGGATATCAGGCTTGGACGTCGCCATTGCCCAAGCAGCGTTCCCTGTCGGGAGAGCAGTGAAGAAACACTGGTTAGGTTGGGTGTAATTGCCACCAACAGTCACTGTATGCTCTGTGAATTGGTACAAGTTAAAGTTACCTAAAGATTGTACCTGATCGATCGTAAGGAGACGTTCTGTAGCCTTAGTTTATTGAAAGCAGTTAAAGGGAAGAGAGTCGGGAGGAAGAGTGAGGAGAAAATGTTTGACAACAAGAGCAGTCATTTGATGTGAAATGAAAATGTGTTTTAAAAAAAAAAGTCAGGCGTGACAATGTGCAATTATGTGTCACTCAGCTTAAAATGGCCGTGTAATTTGGCCCTAAATGCATGCAGGCTGTGTTAACTGTGCTGAGAGGACATTTAAAAGGTCTAACTTTTATTTTTCTGAGACAGCAGAGTGCAGCGCAGATAAGCCGCAGACCCAGATACCTTTAAGGATGTCATTTAGATGATAAGTCACATTCCTGAATTAGCTCCGCAGCACGAGGGAGAGCACACACACACACGTGTGAGTGAAGAGCAGGAATGGAAACAGGGTTTTTTTTTTTTTTTCCCTCCACAACATTCCACAAAATTAGTGTGAGCTTATTCTTAGCAGCACTGACAGACAGAAAAACAAAACAAAACAAAACATCCAGTTTAACACAGTGTTAAACTAAACTGGATGGAGCTGTATGTGAGAATGGAAATGTCTGAGTGACAATACAGAGGGGAAACTTCCAGGTAATTCATAGCATGTGAGTGGTGATGTTGTTTTTAACATGCAACGGAGGCAAAGCGTCATACAAACATCAGGAATTCAGGAATTAAAATCCCAACGCAGACAGAGATGACAGTGCAGAAAAAAACATTACAGCTGAGTCAGCCTTGCGTAAATGTACCAGACCCTTTGCTGTTTTCTTTACCAGCCTATGACCTGAGCAAACTGAAAGCAATTCTAGGTTTTCTTCTTACCCAGCTTGGCCCCTTTCTTCAGCAGAGTCACCACCACTGACGTGTTCCGACAACCTATGGCCCGGTCCAGAGGCCTCATCCCGCTGTAGTCAACATGCTCTATCACCGCTCCTCTTTCCACCAAGTACTGGACCTACGAGGGAGAGCAGAGAGTTAAAGACGCACTGTGTCTGTCGACAGTCCAGAGGGAGGGTAATGCAGCACCATGTGTGTTCAGTAAGGAACAGGGATGCTCATGGTTAGTGGGGTGAAGTGTGTTTGTGTACGTCTGTGAGTGCAGGGCGAGCCTCGTCTCGTCTCACTCACAATCTCTGCGTCTCCGTAGAAGGCAGCGAGGTCCAGCGGAGTTCGTCCGTTCTTGTCCGTGTGGTCGATGACCGCACCTTTCTCCACCAAAAACTGCACAATGCTCTTTTGTCCTTTCAAACATGCCCAGCTCAGGGGCGTCAGCCCCTCCTTGTCCATCGAAGTCAAGGATGCACCTACAGGACAGTGTAAGAACTTTTCAGACTGCAGTGAAGGACATTTAAGAGTTATGTCAACTACGACAGATATAAAGGATTTATACCAGGGGTCTCAGACTCGCGGCCCACTGGACCATTGTTTGCGGCCCCCGCCTGTAATGGGTGGATGACGGACCCAATTGCAGCACAAAATGATAGACTCGATCTCTCAGCTTCACAGTCTGTATTGTCAACATTCTAGCTCACGAAGACAAGGGTGGGCAGAGTTGGAATCGAACCCAGGTCTTCCAGGTGGGAGCCAAGCACGCTGGAAATATGCCGAGGGGGAGGGTAGCAGGAGAGCAGGACTGTGACAGCGCCGCAGTACAAATTTATATTGTCAGTGTGGCCCCTCCATATAATGATAATATGGGGCGCTACTGGAAGAACTGCCTTGACTATTAGAAAACGAGTAATGGCTGAACTAAAATTCTTAATTTGTATATTTATTTTTCTTCATATTTTGTGTTAAAAAAGAAAAATAAAGATATTTAAGAACATTGGAATGTTTTTATCAGAGCTTTTCTTATGGAAAACCTGAGGCGGCCCAGCCTCACCCAGACTCGGCCTCCAGCGGCCCCCAGGTAAATTGAGTTTGAGACCCCTGATTTATACACTTTTCCACAATTAAAGAGAAGGTGAAGTGTCCTAGAAGAAAAATAAAACTTCAACACTATCTCATGAAATACAGGCGGTTGATACTGATTCTTAAATCTCTGGATTCAGATCAATTTAATAGTAAAAAAAAAAGCCAGATGTTAAAGGGTAAGTTAAAAACAAGAAATAAAAACAGCGGGTGTGTTGTGTGCTGCTGGTGATGGGCTTTTCTTTGCTCACCTTTAGAAAGCAGAAACTCCACGGTGCTCAGGTGCCCCTCACAGGCGGCCACCATGAGTAGGGTCCTGCCCTGCTTGTCGCTGATGTTAATGTCGGCCCCTCGCTGCAGCAGCAGCTCTGCGATCTGTCAAAGAGCCGAAAACGTCCGATGAACAGGTACCGTAATTTCCGGACTATAACCCGCACCCAGTACATTTTTAAAGGAAAAAAACATTTTGTACATACATAAGCACCTGTCTATAAGCCGCACCTGACTATAAGGCGCACCTGTCTATAAGCCGCACGCAGCAGTCACGCAGCAGACCGGCTTCTCGAAAACCGCTGGTGATGGTGGATTTTTTCACACTGCTCCACGCTGTCAGGATCCACTGGCAGACTTGTGCAAAAGTTGCTCTTCGCGTGCAGCCAGTTTTGGTAAACGATTTCTCATTAAATTTGCATCTTCCTCGACACATATAATTCCACCTGTCTCGCTCTTACCTTTTCTGCTCGAGCGCCCCTGGCGGGTGTTAGAAAAAATGCATAAATAATCCGCATCATTGTATAAGCCGCAGGGTTGAAAGCGTGTGACAAAAGTCGCGGTTTATAGTCCGGAAATTACGGTATATATTTTTGAAATAAATAAGTTGTTTGTAAAACGTTCACTGGCAGAATAGTGTCGTGTGGGACTTTGTTTGCCACTAAGCCTCTCTCACCTGCCAGTGTCCCTGTCTGACAGCGCAGAACAGAGGAGACACCCCCCGCCGGTTGACCTGCTGCACCACCGCCCCCTGCTCCAACAGGAAGCTGCACACCTCCATCTTTCCCCGACCGGCAGCCGCTGTCAAGGCTTCAGAGAGAAAAGAGCGGGACACGGATGCAGGAACATGTTAAGGTGAAGTAAACGTAGAATTGAATCCATTTCACTTAACGGCACTCGGCTGAACAGGCCACTGAGATGCAGGGACATGAGTGAACGCGCAGAGTGTGTGCTGCTCCACTCTCTCTCAGAGACTTCCAATGGTTGGTGCAAATTGAGTTTAAAAACAGACAATTATGTTCTGCTTATTAATCTCATTAAATCCCTGCCTCAAGCTCCACACGTCTTCTACAGAGAGATGAGGAATCATTCATTTTATGCATCAGCAGACGAACATTTAACAACAAAGTCACACAATTGGTGTTTATAGTATCTTTTTGAGAGCGAGATTAGCTGGAATTAACTCTGAGTCTGATGCGTTGTAAACAAAAATGGGGGAAACAATGTCGAGCTACACTTGTATTTAAGACTGAGGAGAAAGCAAACACACATTCTTAAAATGTTTAAACGCTCACGGTTTATCGGCGGCGGCAGATGGGCCGGTTTTAAGTTAGAGCTGATTGCACAAACAGAGCGAGAGCGGCCATGAGAATCAGAACGGCGCCGCTCGCATATTCACCTCAGAGAGATCCGAGGTGTCGTATCTGACTGACATCATCCGTCTGGATGAACAGTTACCGAGAGCCAAACAACCCCACCCTCCATCTGCTCCAAATATGGATACCCCAAACACGCAGCCCAGCGAAGCACGGTGACTGGAAGCAGCTCAACTTAGGCTGTTGTTTGTGCTCCTGGGAGAAGCATTCGCAGCACCTGGGCTGGTTCTGGGGAACAATAGACCAACGATCAACATCTGGGATGATGTTTATTGACTTCTTAGAAGTTCTTTATGCACTCAGAAGTTTGCTTTCGTTGGTGTATGTATAAAGGAAAGCCCAGCCGACAAACTTACATGACCCCAAACTGAAGATAGATTCTAATTTTTGGTCCAAACCAGTCTCTGTACAACAGCTGCCATCGGGTACAGATAATGATATAAACACATGATCTCTCATCAGGAGTATCCCCTGGCTAGTGTGAAGTCTTCCTTAATCAGCTTTCTCGAAATTGTCAAGTTATTTAGCGTCTTGAAATCTCTTCAGAGCCTTTTTATCGCAGGAGTTTGACACTGCGATTGGCGCCCGCCTATCAAAAGGAGCTGCAGTCTCTGGCTGTGACTCAGCAAGTGGAAAATCAGGCTAAAAGTCATGGAGTGTGAAATAGGCATTTAAGCCAGGCACACATCCTACTGCTATAACATTTATTCCACACATGAGTGTCATCTCTCTCTCCCTCTATCTTATTTCTCTATGTCACAGCATCAACACTCCTGCAGAGAACAAAACTCCCTTTCTTCTTTCAGCGTGACTGCTGAAATAAAACCCTGTCTCATTTATCTTATTCTGTACATTAAAGTCTCCTCTACCTCACAGCCGCACTGACAGAGTCTTGAGGAGGAGCCTTTTAATAATAGCTGTGAGAAAAAAATGCTGTCTCACCACCAGACAGGAGAAAACTTCATCACACTGACAATAACAATGAAATTAAATTTAAAAACAGCTCCAGGGTCCAACATTGTTCCTGAGGTGAAATGTGTGAATGACTCAGTTACATAGATTCAATAATTGACAAAAATGTCAATTACAAAAGGTTGTAGGCAATTTATAAAAGGCAACACAGAGCTGACGATTGTGATCTATAAAATGCAAAACTTGTTTTGCCTGGAGATGGAGCAGATGTGAAATCACCTGAGAAGTGTATTTTTGACAGCACACACACACTCTGCTGTTGCTCTCCCTCCACCTCTGTTAAACAAACTCGACTCAGAAATTAATGAGGAAGAAACTGAGAGCTCATGAGTGGAGGGTTTGTGACTATTAGAGGCGTTTCATCACGTAACTCCACTTCCGTTTTACAAGCTTAATAACAGTCAAGATGAAGATTCTCATCTCATCCAAAAAAACAATATTCTGTGGTTTGATAGCTCCTATGATTGCGACTTGATTTGAAGTGAATTTATTTCTCCAGATATCTGACTCCACCTGCCTCAGGTAGTTCATGCTGTGCTCCAACACAGAGCACAAAATCCTAAAAATAATATTAATGGTGGTGGGCAGGCTGTCTCCAGGACCTGGAGTCCACTACCACAGCTGTTGCAGATCTGCATAAACACACAGACTCTACATTGAAAAGAACAGAGAGATGAACTGAAGATAGATCCTGACTCAAACCAATATAGACTATGCTCCCAATAAAATGGATTACTTCCATGACAAGAGGAGCCACTAGTGACTTCATTTGCATTCATAGACTCTCATCTCTACACACCACAGGGTGGAACATTTTTTTCATAAATTATTTAATATTATATATATTAAAAAAAGAAAAAATCACATTTTCAAACTATTTTCTTTGCCTTAAACAATTTGTGCTGCGTGCTCACAACAACGAGAGTGATTGCATGCAGTTAAATGAGGGTTGTTTCCGTAACGAGAGCCGTTTTATATCTCTCGATAGGATTTTGAAAGATAAAGCGTGCACAGATGTGCAGTGCAATGAGCCTTCCTCTGTTTAAGTAGAGGACACCGTGGGTCTATTTGCATAAAGACGTAATATTCCATTGAATTTTAAATGTGAAATAGATTTTCAAAGAGACAGGTTCTCGGCGGAAATTTTAATCAGAGCGAGCGATGACAGGCCAGATTTCCAGAGGATATTTCAGGAACTTTGTTCTGGCATTATCTGCATCTGAGCATCAGCTACTCACAGGCCAGACTATTCAATTTAAACTAGAAGTCTGAGGTGAAACTGAGTTTTCATAAATGGTCAATGAAAAGGATTACTGCTGTTTGCTTGTATTGAGTTGCAACCCTGCTGATACACAAATACATATCCAGCTACTTTGTTTGTTTTAAAACACAAAGCTAAATCTACTTTGTGGTGAGAATCGAATTTACTAACATATTTCTACTTGAATAACATGAGTGGATCTCTGCTATTTTTTTCCTGGATTGTTAATTTCTGTGCTATAAGTTTCATATCAGCATACATAAATACAGATTTAAAAAAAAATTATGACTATTATTTATAAAATGGGTCAACGGGTCCATGTTTTGACACTAAGCTACATTTCAGGTTCATTAATGTGAACTGAAGCTTTAAAAAATGGAAATAGATTTTCCAAAAGGAGCAGGTGTTTCTATTGTAGCAGAACAGAGATTCTAGTCACATCAATGGGAACAGAGCAGCAGTTGTGTGGAGGAATATTTCAGAGTGACGACTCTTTGTGTCAGGGACAGTAATAAGGTCTAAAAGCCTTCAGTCATTTAGCAGGGCACGAGCACCCGTTAACCACGCCGCGGACAGCCTCTCCACTAATAGGGTGACCTACATTCCTGAAGCAGCACCAAACTTTTACTGATGAACGCTGCTGGCTTTTGACTGAGACAGACACAAAGAGACTATTATTAAAGTTCTTCTCTTTTTTTTAATCTATTCTGGTATGACGGGGCACAAACAAGCATCAAACACCGGCACTGTCAAATTAGAAGAGGTGTGATTTTGACGTTTATAGTTTCAGATCACTGAGCTAGCATCATACAACTCTCACTTAAGATGAGATGCCCCGTTTCAAACTTTTTCAAAAAAGTTCTGCATAAAAAAACCCTCACGTTGTCATGCTAACGTAACGTATCAGAAATATACGCAGTACTTGAGTGCATCACCTCAGAAATAACTTCAATAAATTGATGCAGACGCCCGGATCCGTCCAGATATGGACATGAGATTTCTGTCAAAGGAGATTCTGCTCTGTGATACTTTGGTGTGATGCTGGTAACATGAACAGAGCGTCATCGTCACCTCCTCCTCCTCCTCCTGCTGCTGCTGCTGCTGCTGCTTTTAGACTTTACATTGTCCCCTGCTTCTCCACAATTACCTGCATCACTCTCAGAGGGCTCTTTAACAATAGCCTCGCTGTTCATGACCACTTATCCTGAGTATTAAGTCCATATTGAGGGAAAAAATCTTGACAAAAAGCTATAATATCAGGGGCATAAATAGTAACTGAATGATAAAAAAAAAGTATTCACATTAATACTAATCAGAGAGATTCGGCAAAGAGTGACCTGTGCTCACTGTAGTTTCACGCCTACTGGAGCCAAATTCTTGATTATTAACCTGATTCAACTCAACCTCTTTGAACATCACACAGATGCAACCATGATCCTCACTGAACACCCCTGACAAATGTTTCCTCAACTTCAAAAGAGGCAGGTATTCAGTACTTTGTGAAGTCTTCATCTGTTCTCTAATGTTCTTGCAATATTAAAAACTAAAGTTAAAGTCTATTGTTTCATTTTTTTGACCCAAATGTAACTCTACAGCAATACCCCAGCAACACCTAAATATGACAAGCAATGCATACAGCAGATGGTGGAGAGTCTTGAAAAATGCCCAAACTCTTGGCAGCCTCTGAACACAGAGCACCAGAGGGATACTGTAGCTGAAATACCAGCAGCATGTTGGAAAAGGATTGTTCAGAGGAAATGCTGTGTTGACCAAACTCTGAGTAGAAAGCCACATGACCACAATCAGTAATGCTTTTAGCAGAGAAGTACAGCAGAGGAGAACTTAGCAGCGTTACTGTCGATGAGAGAGATGCGAGCCGGTCCGCTGCAGCAGCAAGCGATCACAGCAGTGTGGTCCAGAATGCTAAACCAGCAGGTGAGAAGACAGCAGAGCCATGTAATGCAGAAAAAGATGGATGAAAACATACCTGTCTCTCCCCACAGAGTGTCGTGGCTATCAATTTGCACAGCGTGCTCATTACTCAAAGCCAGTAAGCTGCTCACAGCCTGCCAAGAGAGAAACTTAGATTAATGGCATTCTGTTTTAGAGCAAGATATCAAATAAAGCTTCAAGAGGTTATGGAACTTGCAAAAACAAAAAAAAAGATCAGATACCGCTGCCTGAGCAAATTATGACTAATTAATCACAGCAGATGAGACGAGAGCACTGCCGCCGCCTGCACCTCTCTGTGAGGTGAGCTGAGTTGAGCACAATCTGATTAATACTTGAACTTTAATGGGGTCTCCTTCTATATGTGGGTTGACAGCTTAGTTTGGCCCACTTCTGTTATTCTAAGCCGGGCCTCGGGATCCCATTCCAGCTAATGAGGAAGCCAAAATAAACCTTGAGCCTAAATTGCACCTGAGCAGCCAAAGGCAATGTGCTGTGGTTGATCCTTGAATGCTGCCGTCAAACACACAAGGCCAAATACCACTTGAAGTTGCCCTCACCGATGAGCACCACTGTGCTCAGAGTTAGATTTAGATTTGATTTCTTTCTCCTCCTATTGCTGCTAAAATACAGAGGAAAAGCTGGGTGTTGTGCAACGGTGCTCTCAATTCACTAAGTATTCCATTTCTGCACTAGACAGTGTTTATATATGTGGCAGTCATTAGCAAGCTCCACTAAGGATGCTCTTTCTTTCATCTGCATGTTTGTTAGTTGGCACAATTATGCAAAATCTACTCGTCCGATTTCCATTTTGTGAAGGGCTGACCTAAGAACCCATTAATTCTGGAGGAGATCTAAATAAATGGGTGGATAAAAGATTTTTCCTCCCTCTGTAGTCGAGCGTTTTCCACCGAATTAATTGAATCTAAGGAGCTTGAAAAGGAGGAGGGTACACATGCATGCAGGCTGCTCTCTTGACAGAGCATATACTGCATTAATGTTCTCTCTCAAATTCATTTATTCATTTATTTAGTCATTTCATTTTTGTTACATTATGTAGACATAATAAGCTAGTTTCTTTATCATTTCTCCAGCTCAACATGGTGTTTTTATACCTGAGGGGAAGTGGAATGTGTAAATATACGTGTCAGTCAGACCTGTGTGTGTCCCATGCTGGAGGCCGCTATCAAAGCCTGCTGCAGAGCTTTGTTCTTCAGAGCGCTGTCCTGCTGCTGCCCCTCGGCACTCCACTCCAGCTCCAGCAGATACTGGATAATCTCTGGGTGTCCTCGAAGAGCAGCGTGGACCAACGCACACTGGCCGCTCTTATCCACGTGATCAACCTGGCAGAGACACGGGATTCTTGGTTATTCCGGCTCAGAAAAGACGTCCAACATCTCGGGTGAAGGTGCAGCAAGTTTAAATAGCAACAAACATCCAAGGGGCTGAGTAAAGGCAGGCACCTGTTCAATTTTTGCAATGACAAAGAATTCCTCACTTGCCTCTATTTCTAGAAGCAAGTGCCATTATAAATCCCTCATTTATATTATGGCACCACTTATTATTCGAGGCTTGGGAGGAAATTGTAGACCCAATCCCAGCAGGCGTCCTTTAATCATAAATCAGCCTCCTCACCTTTGCTCCCCTCTTGCAGAGCAGCATGACTATTCCCAGGTGTCCTGCAGCAGCTGAGAAGCAGAGGGGGCTCATGGCATTTTCGGAGACTACATCCACACTGGCGCCAAACTCCAGCAGCAGAGAGGCAATTTCCTGGTGACCGAGGTGGCACTGGACGCACAGCACTGGCGCGTTGTTCAGGACCTCCGTGCGGTAGTTCACGTTGGCCCCGCCCAGCATCAGCAGGCGGCTCACCTGAGTGACCGAACGTTGAAACACACAGAGTTATCAAAGTGTAACACCCAAAAATGTGTAATTTAGGTTGGGCTCAATTCAAGATAAATGTAGTTGGTAAATGTAATAGGCAGGAGAGTGCCCTGCTGCAGTTTCAAGGTTAAAATCAGGCTGTGTTTAATCATGTGAATTGTTATGCACTCAGCATTCATCTTACGATTTCCCTGAAGGCAGATAAAACATTTTTCCACACTATTTGACAACATTACACAAAGGCATTACTGTGCAGGTATCTATAAAAAGGTATCTTAACTTCAATTTAACAGCATGAGTTTGCCATTAAAGAAATTTCCCCACATCTTCATGGGTGAAACTATTTTCTACGGCAGTGAATTTTTATTCTTTTATGACTTTTAGGGATTCGCAGTGAACATGGATAATGACTAATTTAAACCAGCAGAGCCATGAGCTCGGATTCTTAAATACATCTTTTATTTATTTATCTGCAAAAGCCTAAACTGCTTCAGACCAAATTTGTAGATTTTCTCCAAGCAAAGGTCAGACACCAAATGAAGTGGTCACATTCTACTGAGGGGAAATTATCAAGTGTGTTACTCTCATCCATGATTGGGAAATCAATAATAAATGCTTAGTCAAACACAACCATCGAGCCAAATGAGTATCCGACAACAGGAAATTAAATTGTGTTATTTGCTGGATCCTCTTCAGAATAAATTAACGGCCGTTCTTTGTTTAGATTTTTTCTCGGAGGACAGAATGAGGTCATTCTGCAAGTGTCTCTTCCAGCGATATTAAACACAATAACTCACAAGCAGACGTTGAAGATGACAGAAAGTGATGGAACACCAAGGAAGCGCTAATGAAAAAGAGAAATGCTCCATAATTTTGCTCATAGGAACGATATTTTATTTGGACATAATAGCCTACCCAAGAAAAAAACGAGGAATGTTCTCAGCCTCAAAATAAATCTGGGAGGGAGGCAAACCCGACAATGGACGAGCATTTGTTTAATTAGTCTTATGGTGAACAGTTGGTTAATAATCACAGTGCATCAACTTTGTGGACCCCAGAAGACACAAATCATCAAGTATCCAAGAAGAAATATATATACTTAACTAAGCAAATAGAGCAGCCAGTTAAAGTTTTTATATCTTAAAAAAATGTGTGATATTTTAAAAAACAAATTGACCCCAATTAATCTTGTACTGACCTCTGAGTCCCTTAAATTTCCCCTTTGATTCCTCCTTACCCCTCTCAATCTGTTCCAATTTCCTCCAAATGTGTTTAAATTTCCTTGTTGCTTAAATGAAATGGAAGATGCACGGCCAACGCCTGACAGATAACTGACTAAAGCCCAGACATTCAGCCACTAAATGGAAGTGATATATGAACAGACAAGAGACTCAATCTAGATCTAACAGCCTCTTTCATGTAACTTCTTAACATGATCGCCTCCAAGTAAGGGAATGGCATCCAGTCTTACAGAAAGTTTTATAAAAATATAATTGTAAAAATATAAAAAATAAATAATCATTTCAAAGAGGTCTTCCAGTTGCAAAGTTCTACTGATTTTTTTTGGTTATTTTTCATCTAAAAGTCTCAATCAGTTTTCAACACATTTAAACATAACCTAGCTTTAACACTTGCTTTTCTTTCTTTAGCTCATAATGCTCGTTCTAACTCAGGCACTACTGGCTGAAATAATTAAGTGGTCTAACCTTACACTTATATTGTAAGAAATAATGGTATTATTCTATTTTTTTTAAAAAGGAAATAAATGGAAAGTGAAAAGGTGGAATCAAGAATGCAAAAACACAAAAAGGAGGTAAAAATGTAAATTCTTGTTATGACATTATAATTGAATAGCAAATGGAAAATGGATTTAACAGCTAAAACTAATAAAAATGAGAAAAGTATTGAGCTGAAGCGAGAAAAGTTCAAGCTTTTTTTTGGTCCATTTGGATGATGGCACTGGGTGTAATTACATGCGTATTCATTTGCACTTTTGCCTGCCTGACAATGACATTCACAGACGAGGCCAACGCACCGAGCTGAGGCCAATAAATCAAGATGCATCGGTCTGAGCCAGTGAGGCTCTTTATGCTGCTTTTCATGGTGGTTTGAACTGTTAGCCTGTGCTGAGCTCAGACCAGTATGAGCGAGGAACAGAGCGTGACATTTCCTGTGATTCACAACCTGATTGTCATCTGTGCAATTACAAAAGCAATCAGGGAGGACATTTAATGGTGTCACTTGTAACACTTTGCATACTAATCACAGAGAGGTTTAATTCCAGAGTTTTCAGGGAAAACTCTTTGTGTCGAAAGAGAGGTTGTCATTTTTGGGGGCAACTATTCATTGATCATTCTAATAATGATGTCATATATAAATCTTTCATGACTGAAGTCAAACGTGGCAGGAACTTTCAATTCTACTGTGAAAAAAACCTGAACTTTCTATTTATATCGGCTGTAAACATTTCAACATGACTTATTATAAAAATAATGAATTCATTTTTATTCCCATTATCCAATCGGCATTGATCTAATCTAATTAGGGCTAACAGTTGTAACCCACACAAGCTGGAGAACATGTGTACCTTGACATTGGGCGTGTAGAGGTTCCTCAGAGAGGCCAGAGCAGCTGAGAGGCCATCGGCACTACAGCTGATCCATAAAGCCTGCAGCACACTGGACGACACACCTGTTTTCTTACTCAGGCCCTGCACACACACACACACACACACACACACACATATTTGAATGCATACATAACATCAGTGAACATGAGCTGCACAAGCTGTCAGTGTTTGGCTTCACATGCCATAGCTTATCCACAGCACATGAACAGAGAGTGAACACCATGAAATTCCAAGAGGGGATGGATTTCAACCACAGAGGAATGCAGGCAGTTGTACCTTGAAGATGTGTGCTTTGAGGATGTGATGTCCCAGCTCCATGGTCTGCTGCCGATTCAGTTTCCCCTCTTGGCGGGACAACATGAAAGCCATGAGAGCATGGCCGGTCCTGGATTAGAAAACAGAGAGAGTCAGCGGTACGCAGTATTTAGCATAGCTATATACTACTGGACGTATTATTCAGCTGCATTCATTCCTAATAATTCCCATTTGATTTGTCAGCTTCACATTTAACTCTGGATCATTCACAGTCTGGTGCAGTTGACGTTCATCCTCGTCATGAGGAGCACCTTGGCACTGTCGTGGAGACGGTTGAGGGAACAAGTGTCCAACCCCTGGGTTCACCTCTCAGTCTTCACTCAGACACTATTGCGCTAATTAATGCAGGACTTCATTAAAAGGACATGCATGATTGCAGATCACTTTGATGGAGATCTGTTCGTGCCGAGGAGAACGCAAGAGGCAGTACAGCAGGCTTTTTGTGTGCATGTGCGTTTCCCTGTGCCAGAGTTTGGAGCCTTTGTCTTGCAATGACAGAGTTGGACTGCTGTGAATGTCCAAAATATGAAGCTCGTTTCCGGTGCGCGTACGAACACCAGCGTGTGGTCAGGGGTGATACTGATGAGCGTTGGCTACAGAGCTGTGAGCAAAAGTTACATCATCCAATTTATTAAGTGAGAATGACTGAGGCCTCTTAGGGAGGATCAGTGATTACAATTTGCTAAAACAAAAACTATAAGCATGATGAACAGGAAGATGGGCTGAAACTGAAAACTACTAGCAGATTTAAGTATCTTTTTAAAGCGTTAATGTAAGTAGAATTCCAAATCAATAAAGATTAAAACAATCACAATTATGTGATAGTTAAGGCCAGCATGGACCAGGCTCCTAGTCTTTTCCTTGGTGACTGGTTGGTCAATTTCTAGTGTGTGTCACTGAACAGGGACTTTAGTAAACACAAGCCCACGGTTAACGCTTTTAGCACAATACAAAAAATTCAAAAAAAAAAAATCAAAAACCTCTTGTACACCAAATTTTAAAAATATACGCAGGTTGTTTTAAAGGTAATATAACCCGCTGACACAGGCCGTTGATTCCTTTTCCATTGCAGTAAAGGAGAGTTTCCTCTTCTGTTTTTTTCCCCCCGGTCACGGGAGTCTTGTTAGACATCACAAACGCTGAGGAAACTGAGATGCTCTCTCACCTTGACGTCTCGCCAAATTTGTGCATTCGCCCGAGTGTCATGTTTGTTTCTCTTGGTGTCTGAGCAGGAGCCAATTAAAAGCTATGTCTACTGCAGTCATGTGACCTGGGAGTGAGGGCCAACTGTATTCATTTCCTTTGAGGGGAGAGCCAGACCCTAATGGCTGCGTTTTTTGACCAGTCTCACTTACTCCCCCAAACATTAAGCCTTTAATGTGTGCACTTCATCCTTCCTAACTAATTCAGAACAACAATGGATTAATGCTGTATGTGCTTGTTATTTTTACTCAAAATGCTGATTTTTCAATAAGTCCCTTCAAACTACAGGAGGGACATTTTGATTAAAAGTCAAAAGCAGAATAATTTCCTCTAAGTGCCATGTAATTATCATCAAGTATTAGATCATATTTAACTGGAGATTGTGGAACTAGGCTGAATACTGACCCACAGCTCTGCAGGGAGAGCTGCTGCTGAGTTACTGCGTTTCATTAAAAAGCTAAGTACCGACCTGGGGTCACAGAGGAAGTCCGTGCTCTCTCCGTCAGCTCTCCACACCAGCCACTCTCTGAAGGATGGGTGGCAAAACATGCGCGTCTTGTCCCGCCTTTTGATGAGGAAGCACGAGAGCAGCTCCATGCGCTGTTGGAAGTCCTCCCACAGCAGCTCGCCTCGGACGAAGGTCGCGTTGATGGCCTGGAACAGTTGCTCGTCAGTCATGGGGTGCAGCGTGGCGAGGGCCACGTTGAGGATGGGCAGCGAGCGCTCGAAGGCGGAGTTGGTCATGAACTTCATATTGCACTGTAACTGGTAGAGCTCGGCCAGCGAGACGGGCACAACTTTGTAGCTGGCGCTTTTGATGACGAGGTGACCTCTCTCGAACAGGTCCAGGGTGAGTTTGAGATACAGGTAGGAACCCTGGCTGCGGGAGATCAGGTGGCTGCTGAGCTTGCCGACGGTGATGGGATCCGCCTTCCCGTTCAGGCTGATATTGTTCATGATGTCTTTGCTGCCGTTGACGCGGTACTGGATATATGCGTTGAGGTCGTTGCTTATCTCTTTGTTGTCGTTGAAGTCGTCAAGGGAGATCTTGGAGAAGGGCAAGAGGCTGGTGATCTCCTATAGAAGACACGAGATAAAAACATTTCAAGTCTGTTTTATTGGAGAAACCATGCTGTTCAATTTCCTTCAGTCACAATGAGTAATTGTCCTGTTAGTCTCTGTTGTATCAATTGTATGTCTTATTGCCACAACATACAAATAGAATAATTATGCCCCAAAGCATCCTTTACATCTGGAGACCTGCCATTTGAATAAAAATGTCCTTGTCTGCTTTTACTATCAGAGTCTTTGCTCGCTTGGTAAGCAAACACAGCGCTGATCTATCAGGCAGCAGCAGACGCGTGTTTCTGTTGGAAATGTGTCTACAGCAAACAGGATCGGGGAGAGTGAGTATTACGAGGCGGGGGATGGATGAGGCAGTGGACAGCCAGAGACCAGAGGTCTCAGCCAAAGCTCACATTTCAATCTATGTCCTGGGGGCTGGAGAAATCAATGCACTTTAATCCTGCTATCCCCTGCCTGTCCGAGGCTAGAGAAGCATCACCTCAGTGAGATAACACTTCTCTCTCGCAGAGACAAGGTACCGCAAACACACAACTAGGAGTCAGTGAAATATACTGATCATAATCCACAAGACGGCTGAGGTGCTACCAACACCTCCCATATATGCCAGCTATTATTTTAGCAAGCAAATACCAGAACTGTGACACTATTCATGACACCTCTACTCACAAATATGGTTCTGTTGTTACAAACTCAGGATATTTTTTCAAGGCCTCGCCACAGCCTCAACAATGCAGCAACAATGGCTTGTCCTTGGTAAATCTACAATAGCTTCCTCAGACACTGTGACATGAATATTGACTCTGGAGCTCAGAGGATACAACACAAATTGCTTCCAATTACTAGAGCTACCACCTTGGTTGTTTTGCCTCCTCAAGCTGACAAGAGGAGGGAAATATTGTCACAACCTTTCCTTCTGTTCCAGAGTTATTGTGATAAATAGAGGCTAGAAAAGTGTCTCTAAAGAACATCATGACATCACAGTGAAGTTCACATTCATACCTTACTTTTTGTAGACCAAAAATCAAGATGCAGGACATGTCTCAAAATAATCTTTTATTTTTGTCCATGTCCTGTCCTATATCATAGATGATACTAGGATTATCACCTGTTATATATCCAGAGAAATCAGGATATATAACAAGAATGGGAGGGACCACCAACCTGAAAATATAATGTCTCTAAATGACAGTTGGAGTCCACCCACAGACACCATTTCAATCAAATTGCCCAGGATGGAGTTGACTGGAACATCACTCCAGATCACACGCAAACTGACGGATTGATAGATTTGATCCCATGAAGACAAAGTGTCACTGCTACATTATATTGATTTAACACAGAGAAGCTCCCAGGGAATTAACATTCCTCTCACAGTCTCAGGGTACAAACAAATGGACTGAGTTGTCGCTGACTGCACACTCGTGGACACAGCTCTCAGCATGGCCCCTGCCTGAGTATTAATGAATTGAGCTCTGGATGACAGTCAGATATCAAATTATTATTCCAGGCTCAGCGCTTCATCTCACCAGGAGTAAAAAAAACATCCGTCCTGTGTCTCATCAAGCATAACAAAGCCTCCGCCTTTGTCAGAGCGAGTTCAGCACAGGCCCAGTTCATCTCTGTAACTCGTCGACCTAGTGTCACCAAGCCAGTCTCGTTTTAAGTGGGTGACTTCTGTTGTGCTCTCTTGAATATCATTGATAAAAATGACTGTGGCGAGTCGAGCATGAAGAGGAGGCGATCAGTGCAACCTTTCAAATTTTACAACTGTCAACATCAATAGGATTTGATGTCAGACTGTCTTTGTTCAACTGACATAGTTACGTATAAACAATTGCATTGTAAAAATGAAAGCAAGGTGTCATACCCACAGATCATTTTCTCCACTGAGAGTTGTGTTTCCGTGTTTTGTTTGTTGGATTCATTTGACAAATTTCCAACCAATGAATAAAGAGGTCTGTGACCTGACTCTGACTGTCACTCGAGATTCCCTCTGTCGTCACCCCAGCAGGTACATTTGAAATATTTAACTCACCACAATAATGATAGTTTAAATAATATATTAAATAATATATACCTCAGTACAGATTTTTTTTCTTTTATTTTGTCCTTACCAGCAAGTTTACCCGGACAGTGACCACGAGCTTGAGCCACGAGGGGAACTTGGCAATTATCTTTGTGATGAAGGAGGCGATGGTGTCCCCGTAGTCAGGCTTATGAAACTCTGCTTCATTCAGCCCATCTATCAAGATGATGTGGTCGTCCTCTGCAATCTTACGCTCTGGAAAAAATAGAGGGGGATTAAATGAGGTAAGAGGATGTGCATTGAGGTCACATTATTAGCTCCAACTAAACGGTCCCTGGGTGAAAGTACAGATTCCTTTATTTCACTGCAGTAACTAAACTGCAGTCTCTCCATGGAGCAGTGCGTTTGAGGGGTATGAACCTTTATTTGACTTAGTTCATCATCTACACAACCACTGCTCCCAACAGTTATTACTTTCAGAGGTAGCTGGTTGAGTGAAAGGGGAGAAATAAAATGATCTTTCTTACACATCTAAATCTTATTTGACAACCATATAATGTTTGCAAGCTGTCTCTATAAGAAATTAGCAAATTAGACAAATTCTTCAGTCATTACAGTTGTTTGCCAGATGTTTTCTGTCTAGGGAGTTTTTTTATTTATCCCATACACATACTCTGTAGAAACAGAAAACCCCTACAAGCATAGCATTTTGCAATATTAGGCAACCGTCTCTTACCTTTACGAAGGTTAGCTAGTGGCTCCAGGACCCCCCTGCGGAAAGCGGCCATCGGATCCTGGACGCAGGAGCGCAGACTGAGCATGCTCTGCAGGTGGGGCTCCTTCAGCAGCAGCTCCCGGTACGCACCCAGCTGGTGAGCTCTGCACAGCAGGGCTGCAATACTATGTACAAACTCTGGTACCAAGCAAGTGTAGGTGTTGTCTGCCTGACAGTAGTGATACGCCACCACCTGGAACACAGAGGGAGGAAAGGCGGATGAAGCAATGGAGCAATGATTGAGGAGTTTTGTGTAAATAATACAAAGAAAACAACACTACTGATATATATTAAAAAAAACTTAGTAGCTCTTGTATTTTTTTGATGCCTTTTATATTCATTATCACTTTATGAGGGTTAAGAACAGGATATCATCTGAGCACAGAAGGGTTGATGAAGTTACTGAGCAATGGCTGCCTGCCTCAGACAAAGTACGAGAGTTGGCTGCTGCAGGAGTGGAAGGAGAAGGGAGGGAGGAGGGATAGGGGAAAGAGATGAAGGAAGGAGAGACTTTGTGACTGTGTTCTAATTGCAGGACCACCCTGGGGAGCTGACGCAGTTACAGGAGCAGGTGACGTCTTCCTCCCCTGGCTCTACCTGCCTATTGCTCCATCAGCTGTGATGACCGGCTTCTTGAGAAGTCACTGACAGAAGCTTCAGGCTTAAAAAACTCAGCAGACATGGAAAAAGCCCCCACTTTATATTTTATTTTTATTAAAGTGTTCTGTACTTCAAAATGCTTCAGGCAGAACTTTCTTCTCAGCTTTACCGCAGTGGCATTTGATAGCGTAGTCATATTTCTTTTATTTGTAATGGAGGGAATATAAACCATATGGGCCCATAAATCCAACATAAGCACTTCAGCTAAAACAGTGAGACACTCTGCCACAGTGTTCAGGGCTGCTGTGGTGGGAGAGGAGAGACAGAGACGTCACGTCCGTCTCAGGACCACCACTGTGATCAGAAACGTTCCCTGCTGATAATAAAATAATATCATAATGACAAAAAGATGATCTATAGATATAAAAACAAGGCAATATAAAATCTGCAAACATTCTTCACCAATGAGGATAGTGTGATTCAAGAGTGACATTGTTGTTTCTTTTAAGGGGGTAGCGTGTTTATGAACAGCTAATATGCTGGTTGTGAAGTTAGCCAGACCAGAAAAGTACAATCCAACAATCTGATACAAGAATCCAGCTTTCAAAGTTGCTGGACCACTGTGCAGTTCTAACCACACAACCTGATCTTGTTGCTATTTTTGCCGACTTTCAGAAAGAATTTGCGAAAACCTCATCCTGCCAACAGAACATCTCGCAGGTTCAGGATACTCCACTCATCTTGTATGTGCCGATTTGGCTCAGATCTGAGCTGGTCCAAACAGTTTCCAGTGAGTGGAAAATCAGGCTAAACAAACCATAAACTGTTATCTTATCTTATTAAGCCATGGCAGTGTACCAGCCAAGTCAATTGATTCATTTCATTCCACACAAAGAAAAGAACATTTTATGAGGTTGTTAATTTAAAAGACTAAAGACAAAATTAATTTCAAAGGCTTAGAAAGAGTAATACACTTCTCTTTTGGGGCATTTTTCTGTGTCAAACTAATTAAGGGAAACAGACTGCAATTATATTAGATGAACAGAATAAATAAAAGCCAATGTTTGTATGAATACAATGAGTGTGGGCAGGCAGCTGCTGAACAGACTGCAGCGAGAGCTATCACGGAGTACAAGTCATGCAGACCACAGCTTCATCAGAGTCTTTACAACCGAAGATGAAACAATCTGCAGGGCACCTGCAGTGCTACTGGCACAGCAATGAATTTACTACTGAGCAACAATGTGAGAGTCAGACGCACAAACGTTGTGATAAACTATAAAACGTAATGACCTCAGTGCCTCTGTGAGGCCGTGTTTAAATCAACAGTTAAAAAGGACTGGAGGAGCTTAACAGAAGCTGCACAGTGTTGCATCAGTTTTCTGACATCACAGGAGCAGGGCTGCCGTCGAGCATCTGCTGGAAACACTTTACACCATAATTGGCTTGAGGAAAACGGCTCTGGACATTTAGACGAGCCTCAGTAGCATCCAGTCAGCTGTCTGGTGCACATGCACAACCGTTGCCTCATGCAGCATTGCAATATGAGTATAAAATCCATGCCATGAAAAGAAACAACACTGGAGTGGTCCAGTGTTATTAGGCTGTGAATGTGTGCTAAATATTGTCTGAACCACAGTGGCTCCCATCTTGCTCATTCAAGCTTTCAACAGTGCAAAGAAACGCCAATCTTATCGAATGCCTGGAAGTTTTTTTCAAAAGCTGCCAATCAATGCTGAGTTCGTCTCATAAACAGAGACTAACAGAGAGAACAGGTGCAGCCACAAGGCAAGTTGCTGCCTGTGGGATTATTTCAAGATGCTGATTATGAAAATATAATTATATAATATATATAATATATTATAATAAATTCTGGTAATAATAGCCTCATTGCCAAAACCAAATAGCAGCATAATACAAAACCAAAAGACAGCTGAAAGCAGCATTACCATGGACCACGCCGGAGTGCCCGACCTATTCACTGAACAAGTGTAATCGTTATGGGAGAATGCATGGCAGAGCGTGGGTCCAACTCAAAGTCTGGCTGACTAAAGGGCAAGAATATTAAAACTATTCACTTGCTACTATAAGTAAAAAGAAAAACACTGAAAAACACAAGCTTAGAATCTGTCCCCGGCATGAAGACGATCATCTATCGACTAATTCCAGAAAATCCCTGACTGTCCATTGCTGTCAAACACTCCAGTGCAGCGTTGTGTGATATTATTTTATTAACTTTCGAATGAGAATATCAATATAAATACAGTATGTTTTGCTTAGAACAATATGGTAATCCCTCTATCCGACAACCTGAGAGCTGCCCAGAGGATTTTATGGTCACTCAAGTTTGGCTTTATATAGTGTTTATGTAGTGTTTATGTAGCGTGCAGGTGCTGAGTGTTGAGTAATCCTGTAATTCAGTGCCAGTGATAACAAGTTAATCCCTTCATATCCACACCCTGTGAACAGAACTGTGCTGTGCGGTGTTGCTCTGTAATTCACTGCGGAAACGTTCTGAGTTGAGAGCCGACTCAAATTCAATCACTCAAACCTGTTGCCATGGGAATACAGAAAAAAGGTAATGAAAGAGAAAATATCAAAAGCTTATACTCCTTTAACCATAAATAAAGAATGGGCTTTGAGTTATGCTCTGGAAATGACATTACAGTGTTGTATTTTAGACACACAGACATACTGATCACTCTATCCTCCTATATGTATGCCAGGGATGGAAATGAAAAAATATAAAGACAACACAGACACACAGTATAAGTGTGTGATGTTTTCTATTCTGATTTTACCTTAAATGTGTTCCTCTGGCAGCAGAGACGTCTAAAGTTTTCATAACTCCCAATGCAGATGCTTTCTGTCTGAGAGCTAAAAGGGCACGCTAAAGATCGACGGCCAAAGTTTTCCATCTTCCCACTTCCTCAAATCGAGCTGCAGTGCAGCTGAGATGCTGCGGACATTTAAAACTGAACTCGTTTTTCACAGCAGTCTTTAACTAACTGCTTCACAAGTCAAACCCGGCCTGTGGTATTAAAGGTCTCGGAAAGACCAATGGTGGCACTGTCTTTCATAATCTCAGCCGACTGCCAGAAACCATCAATATTTCATGCGACGAATGTCAAACAAATGAACACAAACAACCATAAATCACATACAAACACACATAAACATAAATCAACTGAGTGGAGCCCAGACACAGATTTCTGCAGGACACCTCATACATACTAAGAGCTGCTGTGCAAACCACCAGCACCTTTGTAAGTGGCAAACACACACAGGGAAACTGCAACAAAGGTACATATATAATGTGCAAGAATATAAAGCCAGTATAGCTATAGCAATGCCTGGTGGTTGTGACAGCAGATTAGTTTTTATGCTGAGGTCCTGGCTGTAGTCATACCTTTGCAGCCAGGCGTTTGACGGCCACCTCCCGCCGCTGCTGCATCTCAGGGGTTCCGGGGCAACTGTTGGTCCTCAGGGTGTTGGTAGCACTGGAAGGTGGTGTGGGCTGTGGGGGCTGGCTGAGAGGAAGTTCTGTGCTTGGTCCTCCACCGCCTGAGGAAAACAGTATAAATATCAAGATAGTGATTGGATGTCGAAGAGGGAGATTTTTTTCTAAGCTAAATTGTGAAGGGTAGAGAGGAGAGAGAGGTGCTTGGATGCTCACACCCAACGCTAAATACTGTGATTTCTTACTTTTCGGGGAGGCACTGGGACTGTTGGAGGCGATCTGGCGCATGCGGCCTCCGTGGCAGCTCAGTGCTACTAGCCGGGAGATAATGGCTGTCTTCCCGTAACCCACGCTGCCCACCACTACAGCACCGTGGCTCTCCGCGGACTCGCCAGCCTTCAGGACATCTTCCAGCTGCTGAAAAAGCCAATCTCTGCCCACGAACACAGAGTCTGTGGTGATGCTGGGCACCTCAAACAGCAAGGGCTTGAGCATGATGTCCACGGGTTTGTAGGGAGCGAAACGAGCTGAGGAAAAAGGAATGGAACATGAGAGAAAGGGATTTAATAGTGGAGTTATTATTCCACAAAAATATGCAGTGTTAGAGATTATATATTTCGAACAAAGGCAACCAAGCTTTAATTTGTGTTTGTGTACATTGACTTTCAACAAAAACAGCTACAGCACATTATCTTGACTAACTGCTGGTTAAGACTGCCAGAATACTTTTGACCTGATGTATTGTATGAGCTGTGGTGGCGGTGTCTGCCCACACTCCAACTCTTCTGCATGAAAACCAACCACACCTCAGTTTTCGACTCTCTCAAGTCTCAAAAAGTTATTCAGGGAGTGCTGCATGCAGCTGCCAACTGGACTAATACAGATGCTAAGCAAAACGTATATCCATACGTACAGAACATGACTTGAGTCAGAGCAGACATGGGCTGTTCAACAGAGATGATTAACCATCCACACGGGACGTTAAATTTACATGATGCAGTTGTAACAACTTCATGTTTAAAGGAGATTTAGGAAAGGAAGCAGTCGTTTTCAAAAGAGGGTTAAATACTTTGAGTATCTAATGATGTCGTCATAAATTATGCATGTTATCATCAAATATTCAATCTGTGGGATTTCGCTCAGTCAGACAGAGAATTCAAAACATAACGAAGGCAGGAGCGGGAGAAGGAAGGAATCTTTACATGAGGGAACAACCCCATTCCTTAGGACAGCTCAGAGTTTACACTGTATGTCAGCATTTGGACAGTTCCGCTTATGGCTCAGGCAAACTGGTTTTGAAATTAAACATTATTTCAGTCTTTATTTTGTTGAAATCAACTTTGGATGTACTCTGGCTCTTTTTTATAATTCTTAATGTTAAAAATGCAACAATTCCAGAGTATTTGACCCAATATAAATATAAAATCACCTACATGATAAGGAAACACAGCTCTCTCCCCTGATAATCACTAGTCATTACTTTTCAATCCAGTGTGCTGGAGTTTAGCCACAGCATGTCGAAAACATGCCAATAGACTTAGCATGTAACAATCTGAAGACAATAACAACAAAAATGTGGCTGACCAAAGTAAAAAAATAAACCAAAGAACTTGATAAATGCAGGGCTGCATGGTTTTGGAAAAAAAGAGATTTGGTTATTTTCTTGAGATCATGATGCTCTCTTGTGCTTTTTTAAATATATATTTGTATTGCCTTCATTGTTCTGCAGGAGGCAACAACAAAAAAATATGATCGTGGCTGATCCATTATTGATGACTGTACAGCGGGGAGCCGGCTGGGACTTTGATGTTATGTTGGTCTTTACAGCCTCGGCTTATTGCATCTTGTGGTTATGTTTAAGGTGATTACATACATTTGTGGTTTTACCCTATGGCGAAAACACAGTTTACAGCGTTCGTGTTATTGACGTTCATCGTAGAAACTTCCACATCGCAGGGTGGGGGCTGCCGCTACGAGCACAGTGGGATTGGTTTTCACCACCTTCAGCAGGCGTTGCTTTGTTGTTGTTTTTTTTTTTTCCTCTGTTTTTATTTGTGTCCATACAGGCCGGACCGAGTATCCATTAATATCAGGTTCTAACATGACAACCAGAACGCAGTCAGGTACGATTCAGGTTGGCCTTGTTTAGTTCCATCCTGAGCTCGGACGAATTTAGATGGAAAAACTTGAGCTATTCCACTGCTGGATTTCTGCTGCTCTGTATCGCAAGGAGTAACAGCGTCACTGCATGATGCAGTGTTGCAAAATGCATGATTGTTGTAATTCAAACCATATCCAACAGAGAATAAATGTAATAGCAGACACACCTTGTCCCTCATCACCCTGTCTGTTACATAAGTACCTACAGCAATAACACAGCGAACACTCACCTTTAGAGTCCTGAGGCGGCCTTCCTCCTGTATTGTGCCAGGGCAGGCGAATGGATGTCCGCAGGGGGGTGTTGCGCGGTTCATCAAGAAAGCTCAGGTCTTCCAGCTTTGTGGAACTGGTCGCTGGAAAAAAAAAAACAAAAAACGGACAATGTGAAGCGACATGAAAGAGAAGAGGCAGAGAAATAAAACATGTGGTGTCTGAGGGGGATGATGAGTGAAGAGGCGAGGCAGTTCGCGCTGACATTTGTCGGGTTGCTGGAGGCTGCGTGTGCAGCTACCACTGTGGTGCAGCATCTGTAAGTCAGGACAGAAATGCACCTTCTTTTTCCCTTTCATTTGAGCCGACAGCTACCACTCAAAAACCAGGCTGAATGATGAGATGCACTGCAAAGATACAGACAAATAATTTCTAATATTCACAGTAACACTGGAGGAGACTTTTCAAAACGGGATGTTGTCATACCCAGCAGCTCAACTACCCATCTAAAGCCTGGTCTGTGAATATCATAATACATGTGCATTAGTGCAACTGGATCTCTCCTCGAACTGCTGTTCACCGTTCAACAATGCCATCTCCATGGTGACCCACGCGCTCACTCAGCCTGGACTGAAGAACGGAATCAAAGCTGCTGCTTTCTCTCTACTTTATCGACCTCAGTTTGGAGAGACTGTCACAAACACTCAACTCTTCCCCCCCACTTGGTTGCTAACTTACTCTCTGGAATGTCCTACTAATTAAAACCTGACCACTGACAACGGCGTGGCGGAGAAAGCTGCCATCACAACACAATGTTGACAGGGATAAAGGCAGGAAGGGCCCTCATGGTCACTTTTTACTGCAGTGGATGGCCCTTTCAAGATGATATGGAGGAAATTGCAATTGCTACAACAGAGGAAAAACAATAAAAAAATACATGAAAATACCCATTGTTGAATTACTGATTAACGCAGCATGAACACTTTATCAAATCGGATCCTAAAGCTAAACTAAACAGCTACTTACTTCTGACAGCAGAGCCTGGAGGGAACTCTGGGGGTTCTCAGAGCCCCCCCCTTGTCCCCAGCATGGAATATATTAGGCAGGGTGCAGACCCTTTAGCTAAATCTATGGAGAGTGCTCCCGGTGGATGAGCTCACTGAGGGCACAAAAGCAATTCCTCTGCCCCAGTGCTCCCATGCAGGCACACTGGCAGCATTCAGCTGCTGAGCTGAGGGCTTGGCTGTCCCCTCTCCAGTGCTCAGCCAGTCACAGCATCCAAAGCATTAGGCGCTCACTATATGAATACAGAGGAGCGTCAGCCTCCCTACACTCACTAACACATGCAGGGAGCTCTCTCTATACGCACACACACACACACACACATTTGGAACAGTGGGTGAAAAGCGATGGAATTATAGGGAACATAAATGGAAAGAAAGAGATTTTGTCTCCAGAGGCCTATTAGAGTTTGTAGTGGACAGAGGCTGTCGCATTAATGAATGATCTTGGCTGCAGTCAGGTGAGGGATAAGAGAGAGGGGAATGAATGAGTGAGTATCTGACATTGATACTGTGGGTGGTAGGGGAAAGAGGGATGTGTTACCAATGAAGGACAGAGAGAGAGGAAGACAAGAGGATGGACAGTGAATCAGTTCTATGCAGCAAATTGTCACCTCTGACGTTAGCGGGGCACAAGAAAATATCTCCCTATTTTTTTATTTTTTTTCTTCTTTAGATCGCGATTTTAAAAAAGCCGAAAAGATTATTTTACCCAAGGTACATCCTTTCCTCTAGTGGACCGGAAAAACTAAGACTGAAGCAAACACTATAAATGCACACACTCCTTTATTCCTGTATATTTATGGTTACACACCCCAAACCATTTTCTTTTTTGTAAAGACATATCTCTTACCCACACTTCTTCCAAGACCCAAGAATGACTTCAGTCCTCCTCAAATTTTTCTCTGGATTCCTTCCTTTTCTTGTGCATCTCTTCCCATTGATAAAACCTAAACATGATACCTTGAAACCTCCGTTGTGCTTGAAGTGAATTTGAAGCCGCAGAAATGTGTATTCTGATGAAAATGGGATTCCTTTTCCTTCTCTTTTCCTGGGGCAGGTCTGCCCTTTGAAAAGTGCAGTTCTATGGTTCCCATGTCAGAAGAGAAAAAAGGACTGAGCTCCTCACGCTCCAACCCCTGCACCCCCTCACCCACCCCCATGCCCCTGACTTGACTTTCTTCTTCTTCTCTAACAATGAATATAATCAGCGCTCTCTTCACCTTGCTCACCGTCTTGTCTCTTTTTTAAATTTAAATTGGAGTTCTTTGTAACCTTTGGGTGACACCGTATGAGTGAGAGGGAGTGAGGCCGGAAGTTCAGCAAGTTCTCTCTGAACTGAAATGTGCATGCTGTTACCATGGCACAGTAATCACTATTAAATTAAGATCTTGGGTTCAGAACACATGAAACAGGTACATACACATCTTGACATAGGAAAAAGAAATTATAGAATAACTGTTATAAAAGATATAAACTATTATCACCTGCCCACCGAAAGCAGGGCCTGAGAAATCTCTGCTCTTAACGCCTTCCTGTGACCACTACCCCTTGCCTGTTACTTCAAAATGTCTCTAGTCTTAGTTGAGTGTAAATTTGGTGGTCTGCGTGCAAATATGTGTTGTTACTATGGAACCTTTCTTCCAGACACTATGGAATATATATGCTGAAGAAAGTTTTGATGTGAAATGTCATTTTGTGTGATTAGTAATGATTTCTTAAATGTTGTCTGATTTTTTGGTAAACATGAAACAGACCAAATGGGGTTGTTAATCAAACTTCCTCAAATGGCTCTGTTATTGCAGAGACTAGTTCGCTAACACTGTCCCTTTGACTATAGGCTCTGGGTAGATTTTGATCTCTCATTGGAAGAACTCTGAGCAGAATTTAAAACGGCCCCTCAAACCTAAAGAAGATTGATCTCTGCAACGCTTTTTATTTTGCTCCCGCTGTGACCAAGCGGCACCGGCAATTCTCTGCAAATGGGCATTTTAAAAGATGTGATGGTGACCTTTCGGAGAGCTGCTGGATATGAAAGGGTCATCTGGTTTCTTTATGCTTTATTTTCAACTTCTGTTCTAAATGGATCAATGTCTACATAAAGCCCGAGGCAGAGCTAAATTCCATGGCCACCAGATGACGTTACAAAACACTAGACAACATGTAGGCACGTCTTCTACTTACAGTAGACAATACTGTCTCTACAAAACTGCCAGGACACATGTGACCAAGAAGCCTCTCAGATAAATCAGTAACATTCTAGCTTCCTGCTCCAACCCTTCAAAGAGACCATAGCACACTGAATTTAAAAAATCATGAGACATATTTTTACATCAGCACTGCACCACTGAAACATGATTCTGTATTTTAAGATAATCACTGACCGACCTTTGCAAATATCTCTGAGTCACAGACGATGTTCAGGAGTTTTCTTCACAAAACACAGATTTCATGCTGTGTTCGAAACTTACCTTGTCAACGAATCTGCAGACTAGACACTCAGGTGAAGACAAAGTCTGACAAGGATCGCAGATCCATTATCACTGCTGAAGGTATCACAGAGTAGGAGCTTTGCCAGAGGAACATGCCACTTTGAAGTGTGCACACAAACAATGAGTGTGTACTGTACCACTGCGGCTTAGACCACAAAGCTCTGCTCAACAGCTAAACACCACAGAGGCACTGCAGCGCCATTCCTTAGCCACACTGACCCGAACTCCGTCTTCCTGTCTGAGCAACACCACCACAAGCAGCTCAAGCTAAGATTTCAAAATCATTGAAATTCCACTGGCCACAACTAATACAACCCTTTGACTCTGTAAGCCTTTTAAAAAAGCTCAACTTAAATGACCCAAAATAGAATTCTTATTGACTAAATACACTGGGGGGTGATGGAGGCACAGAGACTAAGACATATGAGTCTCAACTGTGGGAATTTGAATCTATAGATAATATAGATTCAAATATGGATGAATGAAACTAAAACAAATTACGATCTAAAACACTAAAACATCTTACCAATCTTTCACCCTTTCTACATTTAATTATTATCGCTGACAGGGACGCCTCTCCGTCCTTGAGCAGGATGACTCAAAAACCACACAATTCATGTCAACGACATCTTGTGGAAAGTGTGAAATAGTCCAATTTGGTTTTGGACCAGATCTGGATAAACAGGCAGCGCAAGGATTTTTTTTTTCCTCTGCTTTCTGTAACAGTGCAATACAGGGCGTAAGCCTTGGAAGAGGGATGAGCTCTCCTAACGTCCTTGAAGTTGCACATTTGTTTTGTGGTTAGACAAATGTAATTGAGTGGGCTTGTGATTTATGACATTGCACAATACCGAAAAGAAAACACATTTGATCTGGCATCAAAAACCAATAAACCAGAAACTATGCCGAACAAACTAAATCATCATTAACACAGCAGCTTACTCTATTGCATTAATACAAAATGGATGGATCTGTTTTAATATTTAAGAAAAGAAAGTCAAATGTTTCTGATGTCTCTGAAAAGAAACTGGGAAATATCCGCTCACATTGCTTTCTGCCCCACACAGTCTGTATATGAGGTCAGCTCTGACCTTTAAAACAGGATATATTTGATGTTAAATGGATGATAAATAGCTGTGCTGCCTGCAGGGCTTGCCATGGCAACAATTTTTCAAAGCCTGCCTTATAGCCTGCCAGAAATGGCAGAATATACATCTCATATCTCAGCAAACTCCAAGCTAATGATACAACTACAAACAGGTCCAGAGGAGGCATCTGAAGTCGGCTCTGTTGGCAGTGACAGGTGCTCTGCGGGCCGACATTTGTGAAACTTGCCACAGCACAAGCAGACTCCACGCAGTGTTGCTGGAGCTCTAGCTGCAGACCAGCGAGATGCTGGCGCAGTGTGAGAGTGCATGTGTCCGCAGAGGAAGTGCAAATGACACTTCTCAGTAATATGCAGACATTCCTCGTTCATGCATAGCTGGCATTCTAACGGCCCAGCTACACACGGGGTGACTGGCATCAGACAGATGGATGAAATCCACTTTGCCTTTCAGGAATTTTGGCCTGTGAGCTGCAACTCTCCAGAACTTCATCTTTATGTGGCTACTTCAATATTCCAGTGATTAGTATAGTGATGAAAACAGTGATGACAGGACGCTTCAGTGTGTAATTTAGAATGGAGAAATTATACTGCATTGTACATTTTTGCTTTGTTTTGGGTACCAAAGGAATCACTTGGGTGGTATTGCCGGGTCACATAACAATGAAACAGCAAGGATTCTTTGTCAAATATTTTCAAAATAGTTCTCTATGGAAACAGTCACCCAATGGTAAAATACACACCCAAACACAGTAATGCAGTAATATAGTGCTGTACTATGTGTACAGTAAACACACGGCAAGTTAATTTATCTGCTTGCAGCTATTCTATTTATTTTACTGTTGGTTCTCCATGTCCTTGTTTAGTGTCAATAACAAATTGGCAAATTCACAGCAGACACCTAGTTATCCGATAGCGCATGCTGATGTACAAAGCCAGAAAATGAAAAGTGGTCACAGATGCATCTGAATGCACTAATGATGAATACATTTTTAGCTGCTCTGCTCAATGACATCTCCTCAATTTACCTCCTTACTGCTTCCTAATTGCTTCTTTAGAATCATTTTTTAATGGAATCCATTTTCGTTATGTATTAACCAAGACGCAGCACAGACTCTGGCCCGCTGCGAAACCAGCTCAGGATTGTTCGGGGCCGTAAATGAAGCTGTCGTCCATCTCCTCTTCCAGGGCTTTTTTTTTTTTACAAGGTGTAAAAATCTGAGGTGTGATTTCCACAGGTCCTCAGAGGGCAAAGCTGCATAACTATGACATCAGCCCATAAACTCTCTGAACGCGAGCACACTGGTGATCAGGCGCAAACCAACACACACGAACACCCAAATGTTTCCTAGTCTGTTAACTTTATGAGCCACTGTGTGTGTGTGTGTCTGCACTCCCCAGGTTTATGTTGGGGAGGAGATAATGAGATGTACAAGGGTACAGACCCACGGAACAACAGAATGGGCAATGAACAGACTGCCATGAAAAAAAATCATGTCAACAATGTGGCCCCAGATTTACCTATAGAAACACAGCATTGTAAAGAAAGCAGCGCACAGCGCGAAATACATAAGCTGCAGCATGTGTTCTGAGACCAGGCTGTGCACCAGCCACGCATGCTACTCTTAGTTCTGCTTCTATTTCAAGCTCCCATCTTAACTATTTTGCTGATAGTTAAAGAGAACACTGCAAGGATAGTTCTGATATTCAGAGTGAGCAGACCAAGACCGTCAGCTACTTGTAAAGCTTTTAAAACAAACATGTCCCTTTGTCTTTGTCTCGTCGCTGACTGTTGTGAGCAGACTTATTAACTGCGCCAAGGAGGTTATGATTTCATTGCTGTTTGTCTTTTAGCAGGATTACCCATAAACCACAGAAAGGATTTTATTGAAACTTGGTGACAGAATAATCCATTAACATATGGAGTGGATTTGATTAAGAGGACCCTAGAATTTCACTTTCTTTACTGGCAAGAGACAGGGCAATGGTATGCAACTTGTCAAGAAACAATCTCTGCAATAGATTTTCTGGAATCCTGGTTTCCATGTCGGGTTTGTCATGTGTGAACAGTCTTTGTTGTCTGCATCTTAACAGGAGGCTGGACCCCGTAATGCATGGGTTATCCTTTTTTAAATGTACTTATATTCATATGCAGATAGCTGTGCATAGGCTTTAGGACATCATGCTGTCTGCACCGTAAACGTACAGAAATGGTGAACAGGACACTTGGCCCTGGTGTCTACACTCCAAATATCAGCTGTTTCCTTCCAGAGGTTAATTTTCAGATGTTAGCTGATGGGCTTTGAGATTCACAAGGTGTGGCTTGATTGAATGTAAGGGGACAGTTGGGCCTTGGCAGAGGTAAGTTGAGCATTCTAGTGTTTTTGATGTGGCCCCTGAAGTTCTGCCAAGCCTGGCCGTGCTGTAGCGGTATTGTTGTCCTTTCAGTGGATTTGTCTGCGAGAGCAAAGCAGCACCGTCATCTTCGCTATGAACCTTTTGACCGTGTTTTATTCTATTTGCTTCTGTCACTGTCACTTGCCCCTTTCAAACAGTTTTTTACACTCCCAAGAGGGCTGGTCTGGAGTCTTGTCTGCAACAGCTATAACAATCAAATGTGTTTTTCTGTTAGTCTGTCCAACATAATCAGAAGCATGTGCAGTATGGTTCCCCTGGGTATGGACTGAGATAACCAGCATGTGATGTGTGGTGTGCAAGTGGTGCTGCAGAGAACACTGCTTGTGATTCAGTCAGACATTCCAGTTCATCTTTAGCGAATGCTCAAACACGGCTCAAAAGACTTTGCATTGACGTGGTTTTAACAGAATATGTAAAAACCCGTGTTTTTGACAACAGAAGGAGTCAGCGTGAGGGGAGACCTGGGAATGGAAAGGGGGGTGAGGGGTGAGCGAGGGATATCAACAACTGTGACAGCTGTGTGGATACGGCGAGCTGAGCCAGAACAGGGAAGTTCCAGGGCAGGAATGCAGAACAGATCGACCAGACAGCGGCTTGTGCTTGTGGTCCAACATGGCGGGCCAAGGCCAAGGCGCAACACGCAACAGCTGGCTAATCCCCCAACTTCTGTCTTGATACCATGCTCCTTCTTTAAAAGCACAACCTGCCGCCTGAAAAACACAGAGTTCCTATTCCCTCGGTATCTACATGTGTTTTTTTCCATCTCTGTCTGTCACTCGCTGGGACTACAAATGACACCGTGCTTGTCAGCCTCGGGCACGGGTCAAACTGCAGTGTCACAATCATGAACTGACTGCCAGCGCAGCGCACAAGGATGCCTGAGCCCAAGTGAGTCAACATCACAATGGTTACTAAGCTACAAGAAGAGAAGCGTGACTGAAACGTTTTGTTTAATGCTAAATGAAAGCACGGGTTCACTGAGGAGAGTTATACAGATCCATTCCATGTTCCGTTCTGCACAGAGTACACACAGATGTTAAATGCTGAGAAACCAGGGGCTCATACCTGCTACAGAGTTCGGCCTTGGCATCATGAGGGAAGAGGATGTGTGCGGTGGGTAAGGAATGGGCCCCTCAGGCGAGTGAGGCTGTGGCGGCCCTGATAAGTTGGGCTGCTGCTGCTGCTGCTGCTGGTCTGTCCTTGATGAGGCGTCGGCTGGCGTTGCCGTGGTGCTATTGGCGTCTTCTTCGGCCACGGGAGAGCAGGTGTCGGCCCGCACACTCTGTGCCAGTCCATGGCGCACGCTGCCTCTTAGGCTGCCATCCTTACTCCACTCCAGGCTGGAGCCGCTGCGGTCATCGTTCTCCGAGGAACTAGTGATGGTGGCTGAGAAGAATTAGAGCAGGTGAGGAGGTAAGATGGAGGACAGAGGTGAAAAATATAAGAGTCATTTTTTTTTACCTCTGCCATAAAGATGAACCTATCATTGTTGTTTGTTTTATTTTTTGAAGGTTGCAAAACCTACTGAGCTGGTAACTTCTGGAGCGGATCCAGCTACACAACTGGATGCTGCAATAGCAATCAAACTTCACACTTAAACATTTCAAAACTTTAAAAAGAAATGTTTCAGAACTGGTGCTAAATTTTTTTTTTTTTTAATTTAGACAGGTGTTTTAGTTTCATGAGAACAAATCCTTTAATCCTCCCCAAGGCCAAACCAGTCACTGAGCACGATCGCCCCCCCAAAAAAAAGCTGAGCAGAGAGCCAAAGCCCCACAGTGACTGGCAGCTGGACACAGAAACATCAGCTGCGCTCTGTGTTTGCATCACACATCAGTAATCTGGGTTTTCATAATGCTGCGACATGTAGCATCACAACTAATATTTAATATAACAAACACACACTGGACATTGCGAGTGCTGTGCTGTTCACGTGGTCGAATATGATGCTACTCTCGACAGCAGTAATTTCTAGCTGCTGTCAGCAGAGCACTGGGAGTCATCACACTGTAGAGGTTTCAGTGATTGTTTATTTGGTTGAATTACAGCCCCTGACAAATAAATCCCTGTAAAGAGATGTTTATGGTCATGGCTGTCGGCCTGTTATAGCTCCTCCCTCAGCAGCCCTGGGCAGAAACACGTCTGGGGGCTGTTTTGTAAATGTTAAGACTGTGCAAAGTCTCCCCAATTTGGCCAAAGAGATTTTAATGCAGTACACAGCCAAATTAATTTGCTTTCTAAATCAGAGTTGGAGTCAAACTTCAAAGAACAAGGAACATTAATCACGGCTGGAATCTGACTTGTGGACACAACATGGCTTTGTTCTTCTCTGTGCCTGCACAGTCGCATTAAGGCTGCTGGATGAGATGTTTTGACCAGTTTTGATCTGACACAAGTAAAGTAGCCTTGAAACGGACCACAGCACCTGCTATGTGACTGTGTATGTTTCAACCTAAAGCAGCCTGCTGGAATTTTCCATCAGGGTTGGGTCGCATTCAGATTTGAAACATGAAATTCAGGATGAGAAAATAATGGATTTCTTCCTGCGTAGAGAATTGTGGTACCCTTAAAAGCACAGAGTTTGATACCCAACCCAAGCCTCTATACATTATTTAGCAATGAGTGGTGATACTGCTGTGGGGGAACAGAATAACTAACTCTTCTTTAGCATTCGTGTCGAGTGTGCAGAGCTGGAAATCAAATATTGTTGCATTATATATTGCTTTCTGTTGTGGACAAATCCTGTCAGTTACCTCAATAACAACAGATTATAAATTATTTCAATTCATCTGACTAACGGCAGTATCCTACACTTACAATATACAATTGAATCCTTGGCGCAAATACCCAAACCCAGAGTGACATTCTCACATTTTAAAGCCGATGGAGGCTTTGTGAGTAGAAATGGCGGACGGATTAATACACGAATAGACGTCATCTTCCTGTCAGCTTGTGTAAATCCCCAGATGTCTTACAGGGGCTATTACAAGAGATGCAGTACAATGTCAAACTGTGGCAACCGTCACCCCGGTGATCTCTCATACCAGAACAGCTCCATACAAACCTAATAACTGACACATGGTGGAAGACGAATGCAATCTGACACAACTGCGCCTCGGTCCCAGTGGGATTAACAGAATGATGAATGGCTGACACCGTGTAGGTGAGACTTTTGCATCTACATTACAAGGTGTGGCCGAGTTCATGGTCAGATTACGATTAGAAATGGAAGAGCTTTATCGGAAACACTTTCAGAGAAAGAGGTCTCAGACGTTTTGTTTGATCACTTATATCATTAAAGCTATCAAATAATGCAAACACTGGTCAGCCGTCTGTGATCAGTAAAACAGCTCTAAGACATGAACTTTGGAAAAATGGGACTGGACGTTTTCTGAGGGAAGAAGGAGGCAGGAGTGTGCTGCACCAGTGAAGTTAGCTTAAGATAAGTATTTGACACACATTCTGTAATTCTACCTCTTTATGTTATGTGAGATATGAATGTCAGCCAATACTGAATGCTTTATTTTGGCCTCATTCTGCACAATTTGAGACCATTCAAGTACAAATGCAGTGCGAAAGTAAATCATGTCGACATGAGCGTCTGACGATAACAAACAAAGCTGAGCTCATGAAAACATATTGCGAGTGGGCCTGTCGAAAAATTTAAATGAATTTTTCTTCTTCACAAAACATTTGGTCCAAGCCAATTTAAATAAAAAAAGACTACTGAGACCTCACCTATGATCCCACTGTCCTTGCTCTCAAGAGTGGAGCTGGGACTGGTGATGGTCCCACAGGGGCTGGAGCGGCTGAGAGGGGGGCGGCTGGTTGTGCTGTTGAGCGTGGAACATGGGCTGTCAGTGCTGGGAGATGCCGTGCTGCTGGTCAGAGTGGAGCAGGGGCTGATACCCTGGCTGGTCACTGAGCACTGGAGAGGAGGAAGACAGATGAAAGGATTATTTTCGAATGAAGAAATAGAATATGCTGATAAAGTTAGCTCTATAGAAACTGGCAGCTGTCCACATATTCACACGTTGTTGGCATGGGCAGACATAAAACATTTTTCTGTCGAAATAATTATAAAAGAATATCTGATTTATACATGTTATGCCTGTTTGAGCCAGATAAAGTGAAAGTAATGTTAAATAAAACTCTTTACAAATAAACAAGCATTTCACTTGACAGCGTGAAACACACACAGAGATTAGCACTGAAAATGGAGCAAGCCTTGGAAATTACACAGTCATGTATCTGGGGAGGCAAAATAAGCCTGGAGAGAAATTCACAAGGGGAGGAGCTCACACAATGTTGACATGACACAATAGACACCTTTTCTCATGTCATTAAGCCTGTCTGACAAGCTTAGAGCAGCTGGATCTTTGTTCCTTCTAACTGACAACCGTAGAAATCCAAATGAAAGCCAGTTTGTCCAGTTTCACCATCTTACTTCAACTGTATTGTGATTCCACACAATATACTGTAGCTTAAGTAGGTTATCGTTGTCCCAGCATGAGGAAAACCTAAGCCTGAATATCACCCAGAAAGTTTTGAACTAAATGTTAATTCAACATACATCAGTGTCTTCTCTACCAGACAGAACGATAACCTTACAGACAGAATGCATGTACATTTTCTCCAATATCTCCCTCATTTCTTCAAAGAAATGATCCAATTACAACCCACTGTTAAAAGCCCAGGTCAAATAAAACCTTATTCTCAATAAACCCACTTTGTTGTTGATATTTTGCTGCCGGAGGGACCTTCACCCGAGCAGGGCTTACTACAAGAATGTGTGTATCACCTCAAATAAACTCCATTAATCAAATTCTTTGTCTAACATTATCCATGACCTCAAATATCCTTTTGGTCTGCTTTTCCTCACATTCTCCAATAAAAGAGTTGAAAGTCTTTGTGCCAACTGGACCAAAACTTAACTTAAGATCTGTAGAGTGAGCAAGGTTTGTAAGGCAACATACATTTCCGAGACTTAAACATAATTTTTTTAACAATTTCCCCCCCAGAAACTTGAGATTACACAATTCCATTAAAATATTGAAAGGTCATAATTTAAATGGGCCATTTTGGGCCATATATATATTTATATAGTATATATTACCCTTTCCACAAATAAATATTAACTATAACGACATCAACCTAATCCAACTACACCGTTAACCTGATCATGTCTTTACTTCAGGTCCATATTTTTCATTCAGGTTTATTTAATCTTAACATGCACATGAAGTGTGAAGATATGAAGTCATGAGGATGATTAGGTCATCTCAGTTAAGAAGAGGGAAAAAGAAAACTTGGGACGATCTACTCCTCTGAGGAGAAGGAACAAGGAGAATTTTATCTTTTGATCAAGTCTATTTTAGGATGTCAGTGGTCCAGTTCGATGCACGACTGGCTGACACTGAGACTGCACGTCGAAAAGAAGAAAAACATATTTCCAACAACAAAAGCAGCGCATGGAACCTGTTCTGAAGACTAATATCAGATGAAAAATTTAGAGTTACGTGGTCTGCACAACGAGAGGTTATTTCTATTTTTAAACGTGACAATTCCAAATGAGCAAGTGAGCAAAGCCCTTTAATCAGTGTGAGAGAAACGTGGGACCATCCTCTCATTCAGCATGTGGTGGCTGTTGCAGTTGGATGGTCATCATGTTAGACATTGGACGGGGGAGGGGCAGCATCATTAACAACTTGCTGGTATTGACTCTATAACATTTTCCTATTTCTTAGTCCAATCTGTTTTAAACATAGGTAATTTCTGCCTGGCAACTTCCTGCCCGGGGCTACTGCCCTGAGATTATGACACTTAATGAAGTCAGAGGCAAACAGCTTACTGACATGAAATCATTTACTGTGAGGCCGATTTCAAACCAACACGCTGAGCTAACGTGTTGTAAAACAGCAGCATGGAGGAACAGAGAATTGTTGGCAGATGACAATAATAAGCCTCCCTTAATCCTGGCTCTGCAAACACACACCTTCCAGCACATAACCAAACAAAGTAAAAACCATTACACTTCAGGTCTGCCTGTCTCCTCTTCTGACATTTAAACATGAACAATGGACATGATTCATGAAAAAGCCTCCTAGATTCCTGGTTCAGTGTCAAAACGTGTCTGAGACGGGGGATGAATGAGGCGAGCATAGTGCACCAGGCTCTGCTCTTCATACGGCCACAGCTCAATTAGTCGAGCCAAACAAACTGAGGCTCAAAACTAACATAACTATTTCTGGACCTGGGCTCAGACACTCTTGTTACACACTCAAGAGCCCCTGGAATAGCACTCAAGTTACTGGGAGACTAACACAGGCTTCTACCGAGATAAAAACCACTTTGAGCCAATTTAAAACAGGTATTTACTCTGCTCACATTGTTTTTATCATCACAGACAAAACTGTTTGCTCATTACCGTTCTTTGTTGAGGTAAAAAATAATAATTCCGTGAGTTCCTTCCTAAATCCTCATTAAAAATAAAATGCACAGGGGAAGAAAAATATCAAAGCTGCAACAAAAAAATCCATTCTTCTGCCACACTCCCTCCTCCTCTCATCCTTTCCCTCTCTCCTCTATCTCTCTATCTGTGTGTTGCAGCAGTGGCAACAGCTGCTGTTGGAAGAGGGAGAGAGCTGGAGGGGAGGGAGAAAATGAAATACCTTCTTTTCATTCTTGTCGTCCATAGGTATGCGTGCCGAGCCCGGGATCCCTTCTCCCAGTAAAAAGCCCAGCCTTGTCATCAGTTCCTGGGTGGCAGGGGAGGAGGAGCTCTGCTGTTTCTCCGCTTGCAGCTCTGGAGGGAGAGAGGAAGAGAGAGAGAGAGAGAGAGAGAGAGAGAGAGAGAGAGAGAGAGAGAGAGAGAGAGAGAGAGAGAGAGAGAAAATGCTCAGTGTTACAGCAGGAAAGATTCTCCCTCCCTCGCTGTCTCTTTCAGCTGGATGGCCCGCACATGGGCCACTCTGCCTCGCCCTGCCCTGCTCTGAAATGCTTTGCTGCACTCCCCAGCTGCTGCTGATGTAGTGCAGACCTGGAGAGGGGGAGCAGAGAAGAGCAGGGGAGGGAGAGAGCGCGCGAGAGAGAGAGAGAGAGAGAGAGAGAGAGAGAGAGAGAGAGAGAGTGTGTGTGTGTGTGTGGTGAGGGCTATACTGTGTGTGCATGTGTTCTAAAAGAGTCTAAGTGCATGTGAATGTGTAGCATTGTTAAGAATGTGTGTGCACGTCTTTTTCAAGTTGTGTTGACAAGTGTTGGTTTGAAACCATCATTGTGAGGTTGGTTCTCACAACTTCAGAGTTGTTAACGGGTTAATGAGGGTAGGGTTAGGTTAGGGTAAGGGGCTGGGGACTGCATAATGTCAACCAACATGTTTTTGTGTGTGTTTCTGTGTGTGTGCTCTGAAACATGCCCTGAGTGCCAATGCTAGTGCTTTCTGGTTGTTTACAGCTCTCACTCATGGTGCCTCTGAATATCAATGAGTGGACCGAAGCTTTTTTCCATCACGGCTCAGACCATCTGCAGTCTTTGCTCTAAAACCTTAATACTGGCATAGGCTGCAATTTCAAGCTTGGTGGTGCCATCAACGAGGCAGAGACCACATGCAATCATTTTTTCTGATGAGGCGCTGCGTTATCTTTTTGCATAAACTAAGTGCCACCAATAACAACACCAACTGGAGACAGACAAAACAACTTTGCAGAAACTGAGAAAGAGTGTTTTTGTCACCAAAATATCTGAAATGCAGACGTGGTAAATGAATCAAGACAGAGAATGTGAATGACGGACAGATGGATGGACAGAGAGAGAGGAAGAGAGGGCATCATACAGAAGCTTATTATCCACCTCTCTGTCAGCACCTTTTCCTCTGTCTCCTCATTTTCCCCTTTAGCCTCTTTCTTCCACAGTTATTAATAATGTTGGCAATAAATCTGATTAAATACAAGTAAGGTCCGATGGCCCAGTGTACTGCCAAGCCTCGCCTGAGTCAAAAACAATCTGACACACACACACATACTATGTCCATCACTGAGGCTGATGTGATACACATCTTTGATTCAGTGGGATTTGATGCAAAATGATATGATGCTAATTCAATACGGTAGATAGTTTGATTGGAATAGTAAATGAAATTTTCAAAAGTGCAATGTTTACACCACAACTCTTTTATGCCATAAAAAACAGCCAATTCTTTCATAATCCCCAGGATTTCTCTTCGTCACACTCAATCCTGACTTCTTTTATCTCAATCAAGCCTAACTCTTGTCAAAACAAAGCATTTGAATTGCATTTGACTTCTCAAGCTTCACCAAAAAAGTCTCTTCAGTCAGAAAGAAAACAACTTGTTGATACAAGTCAGTTTGTGTTCAAATCATTTTAGACGGTCTGACTCAGCATCAGGGTCCTTTTGGAGGCTACAGGTTGTGTTGCTGTTAACCTGAAACAAACGTTTCTATAATTTAATAAATTTCCATCATTGAAACAAAAGAATACGAACCCTTCTTTGGATGACGGATGCAGTATTACTGAACACCGAAGGACAGTTATCCATCTGCTAGGGACAGTGTACGATATCAACAGTAGCAGCACTGAGGCTAATATTACAAACTGATCCCACACTGTATTAATTACCCTTCTTGAATTGTCTTTAAAATGAAATGCTGGTCATGATTAACATGTTCGCAGCTGAGGCCTCCTTCATAAGAGAACTATGGCAGAGGGAGGATAAGCCACGCCAGAAATGTATTAAAGTCGTCTGGATAATACAGAAGTAAGCGTGGCACATGTTGGGCATGTGCCTTCGTCCTTCAGCCAAGAAGAGAATGTGTAATAAAAGACACTTGTATTGTCCGTAAAGTCAGACAGAGCCCATATCTCAGAGCTGAGGCTGAATATTTGCATTACCCTTTTGACATCTGCCCACTGCTTTCTGATTATGCTGTTGCGTCTGCGCTGCTTTTCAGCCAGTTGCACCACCTCTTGGAAAAGAACTTGCCATTCATTTTTTTAAGAAAGTGACATGATATTCTTTAGCCCTGAAAGGAAACAGCAATAATAAAACAGGCCAAAAAGGTTTCATGCTGAACAAACTGAAGCGTTTGTCTTTGTCAGATATTGAATGCTAACCATATGCATATTGGCAGCTGTACTGGCACCACCCCTTTCTCCATTGCAAATACTGTGCAGTATAAGAGACCATTCATTGAAAATCAATGGTCTCTGGGGGAACGTCAACTCTTGTGAATACTTAAGATGAGACCGGTTCAAAGACAAAGCTGAGGCCTGAATGACAATTCACTGGCTTATATTAGCCTATCATCCCACAGTCCATCTAGAATGTGAATGAAGATGGATGACAATGGCAGCTCCCCTAAAGTTAAGCAAAAGTGCTTCATTGGCCCCTGGTGGCTGGTTGTTAATTCCACCTCCTCTGCAGTACTTGTGTTGTTCCTATGTGCTCTTGTTGTGTAGTTGTGGTCTGAATCCAATACATGTTAATACCAGAGGTCCTGTACATGTGACAGAAAAGTGACTCTATTCATTTTCCAGTAAATGGGAGGAAGGGGCAACATGTCTTGGATTTTTATACAAAATCCACTGTCCACTCAGGACTCCTCCGGACTGTATGAACAAATTGGGATTGTCATTCAGTATTGTGACGCATTAATTTTCAATCTTACTAGCCAGTCATTAAAAATGTTTGTGTGTATGTTCTCGCAGAGGCTTTATGACTCCACACAACAATATAGTCACATAAAATTATAACTTCTCACCACCACAACATGCACACATCTAATAACGAGGAGCAGGAGTCATCCTTGTTACAGTTACAATGTGCGAAATGTGAGCAAATGTTCTTCAGCATAACCTAACTTTGACATCTTTACTGGGCTTTCTGTCATTAATTCTGGAAAAAAGAATGAACAATTTTTATTATTATTATTATTATAAACTAAATCACTTTTGTGTAACACCAATGTGCCACAGGACTGAAATTTATAACTATAATCAAAATATATAATCAGCATTAAGTTGTTAATTTAAACCATTGACAGATATGAAGAGTTTACTGCAACACGTTGCAGGCCTCATCAACTTTTACTAGACGGAGACAGATAATGAGAATTTGTCTCAGGTCTTTGAATGGGGCATCTTACACGTCACAAATTTATAGTCACTGACAAGGACAGGTTGTTTTTTATATGATTGGGTTTTAGCTCCACAGTTGCAAACATAATGGATCCAGGCACAGTATAAATTATGCAGAATCACACTCTGGGACACTTAAATGGGACTTTTTCAGTTTTTTTCTGTGCGATGAGGGAAAACATAAATGACAGCATTAAAACAAAGCCTAGTTTAAACTGAATAAACAACAAGCAGTTACTCTTTACACTGTAGATATATTTGCTTTGGGTATCAAGTAATAAAACACAGAAAATTATCTAATTGTGGACAATAATTTGTTGATGAATTGATAATTCCCATGGAAATGTGGTTCTACAAGTCTACAAAGTAATTTAGCATTTTATCCAAAGTGACAGATAAGCAATAAGTACAGTTCTTTATTCTTTTTTTGACCCCAATTCATCCCTGGTTCTTTAAAACCATGACTATGCACTCATGGACTTCTTTGTGAAAACATATCTGCATGGTCTGCAGCATTTCCATTTGTATATATAGTCTATGGTCTCATCCACATGGACCTCAAATGACCTCAGGACTTTGTCAAATCAACAATGGCTCTCTCCTCGTACACCACAGACTCAACTTTATGAATCGGTTTAATAATGTCATAAGTGACATTGTTTATGATTCGGCTACGTGCATGATGAAACTGTGGCTGAGGGCCAACAGCAGCTTTGTCGCTACCCAAGGCAGAATTATTGAATTTATCCGGAGGGAAGGTGGATATAAATTAAAATGTCTACCTGATGCAAATGTGCTCCCTGCCTGCACTACAAAGTATCCGATAAGTTTAAAAACCATCCTTGTAGATATGTAAAAAAAAACAGGGATGTAGCTGGAACCACTTTGTTATTCCAGTAACTGCACAGCAAATGGAAGCAAAAAAAAAACAAAAAACAAAACAACGTTGTTATCTGCCGCCTGAGGAAGTTTATGAGCAGCTGTGAAATAGCAGCCGTGTGGAGCAGTCAGCGATAGAGAGATGAAGACGGAAGGAGGAGGGGCGGGAGAAGGATGGAGTTGGAGGAGGTGGAGCACCCTGAACAGGCTGGCTTCACAGAGTTGTCTCAGCTCTCTCCCCACTGAGAAAACAATCCAGCCGGAGCTCATTAGCAGCTGGAGTTTCATTACCACAACAGTGGAGCCTGTTTAATGAACCCTCAATGAGAGCATGCATCCTGCCACACCGTTTTAAGGTCCAGAGGTACGAGGTGACGTGCTCCCCTGAAGCATGCACAGTGCCGAGCGCGCATTCCAAAGCTAGGACCGCAAATCTCCTTTGCTGGAGAGCGCAGATGGGGGGCGTCCAATGAGACATTGCAGAATACTGAGGTTTGACCAAATCCCTGACACAGAATCTCCAAGCAAAATGAGGTTTGGGAGATGGGGATGGTGTGGCGATAATAATCATAGTTTGACTGACATCTCAATTTGACACCACACTGTAGAGCTTATTATTGTTGCTCTAATGGTAAACACGCGTGGCATTTCATTAACTGTTGGACCACGAGGACTGAAGACTCCTTGCAGCAGTGACTCAGCCCTGAGGGACATACGTTGACTGTGCCATAAGGGTCTTGTGGAAATATGCAGCACATACTGATGAAGCCTCTACGTTAAGTGCAGAAGAATGGCAACACAGATTTCATCATGCAGCTGTTGATTAAAACAAGTAATCAACAATAGGCCTGATCTGCTTTGAAAAGCAGAAGAGCAACCGCACTGTTAGGGCCAAGGAAAAGTGACACAGCTCATTCGGCTCAGCTGCCACCAAGTAACTGTGTCCGCCCGGGGGTAAAGAAGGCTGACGAAATACCACCACATTATCTAACATTATCTATAGACTGGTAACAATCAGCATTGATTATACAAATGGGCTTTAGTCTTCACAATTACTTCAAAATAAAGTGCTTTGTGCAGAAGTGACCCATCTGCTTTATTCTTTAGTAAAACCGTTTTCAATAGAGCCTAATAGCGACCAGCTAGGACAGCTCTTCATCTGGAAGTACATTACAGGTAATTTTCTCCACCAATGTTTCAGAAAACTCATCAGCATGAAACCTCTCTAAAAACGTGTAGTTTGTTAGAGAAGGAAATCATATTTGTTCTGTTGTAAACTTCATATCACGCTGAATGACCTGACAATAGCCAATATGATTTTCGTAGTTGCGCTAAACATTTCTGTGGTAATTGGCTCACCCAATCAGAGGCATCACTCTTGTACCTGAGGATCATGGGTAGTGAAGTACATCTTCTTAACAGTTTAAATGAAGGATCTTTTTCTTAAAATGTAGTTGGTATTATACACTCTAGTGACTTCTACATAATATAACAGCAGCTAATCAAATCTCCGTTTAGAAAATGGAAGGGATTTTATTGAAGCACTGTTGAGCTGTATTAGGTGCCACACAAAGACAAAATGAATAGCTTGATCGTTGTATCATCTTATGAATGGCCAATTCAGAAGTGTTACTAGCGACACCATGGGTTTTATTCATGCAAAAATATTCATTGCATGCAACCTGTCAGGACCCCAGCTGTGGCTGAGAGATTGTGCATCAGATTACTTTTCTCTGATTAGATGTTTTCAATCAGGAATTCAGGAAAAGATCAGATCACATTCAGCCAGCTCACACAGAGCAGCATACAGCGAAAACACACACACAGTATGGCTGGGCCTGTATTCTGCCAAAAGACAAAACAGCGTAGTGAATGACACAATCTCCTAATGCTGTTAACAAATGAGTAACAGACATTGTACGGGAAACTGACAATGAGAGGTTAGATTACCACAACCAGATGTGTTCAGTGATGGAAATACACTGAGTGGAAATACTACATCGCCATATAAGATAGGTTGTTTCAGCATTTACAAGGTATTCAGTATATGGAGGGACAGGTGCTGGACGTTTGAGCTTAGCTCTCAATGGGGTATTAACATGGTGGGAGGTGTAGAAGAGAGACATAATTGTGGGAGAGGACAGGATTTGAGGTTCAGTCTTGATTGACAGAGACAGAACCCTGGGACCACAGCTGAAACAATTTTAACACTGTAGAATGTCTGCTGCGAACACACACACATGCGGATACGCAGGGATACACACATAAACAAACATCAGTGTTCTTGAGGACAAAATAAAAATACACATTGCATTTACACATGTGCAACAAGAAACTCTGTCCCTCCTCAACCGCGCTGCTATGTGAAGTGACTCCAGTGTAGGTCAAATCCTTTTCTTAGCCTACAGTCATTCCTGGTCGTCCACAACATAGAGCGCTAGAATGCAGACCATCCAACCAAAAGAAGAGCAAATGAACGCATTCAAAGTCCAGATGCAGACATTAATCATATCTGAGAGTAGCACGCTGACAAAAAAAAACAATGGGTGGGGAAAATCTTAAATCTTAAAAATGACTAAAAATGGCTTGACTTGTTGTACATGTGGAAGGGTTTTTTTTAATTCAAGACAGGCATCGTTCAGCATTACCAAAACAAAAAGCCCCTTCACAACTCATTTGATGTCTGGCCTAAATGTCGCACAGCTCTCCAGTTCTTCCAATGGATTTTCCGAGTCACATTCTTCCGGCACGGTATCAACATTCCATGCTGACGCTGACCTTGTTACAAAAGCTGCAATGTCAAAAGTACCATCTAGTCCTGTCTCAGCAAAAGAGGCAAGCATTGTTTGCCCTCACTGAAACAGGCGACAATGGGCTTAAAGATGCTGCTTTCATCGCAAAACATAATGACTGTGTCCTTGTCACATGGAATGTGTGATGAATAAGTAATGCAAATTAATCCATACGAGGTTTAAAAGGCCTTCAACAAACTCAGAGTACAGCGATACTACAACTGCTTGCTGATTGGGTGTTTTGTTCAGGACATATGGTCTTCTCTGATTTTGTAGGCTCCTCTCGCATGACCCCATTCTGAAAGAAAATTACCAGAAAAAATTCCTGCTGTTACTTTGCGCCATTACTGTCCAGTCTACTAACTGGTCACATGCTGGTTTCAAATTAATCAGGAGCCAAAATGCAAATTTTTAATCAAATATTAAATGTAAGAATTGAGGTGAGAGAGCTCAAATCTTTCATCTACATATGAGCTCATCCTACAGCTGACGACTACAATAGGCTGTCATTAATCCAGAATACATACCGTGCCTCACTGTACATAATGAGCTCATTTTTAAAATTCTCAGCGGTAAACTTCTTTTACCAGCTCAACACAGCTGTGAGAAGCAGGAGGTAGGTTTGCCTGGCTTATCTGTATATATTTATTGATTTGATTAACTGCACACATCAGGTAAAACACACACACACACAAATTATAAAAAGAGGGTATTTCTTGAGTCCTGAGAAGTATGAGTCAATTTACAATACTGGAATCAGATTGGAATGCCTCAGTCATCTCATGCTGAACAAGGAGAGAGAAGCGTGAGAACTCTGCTTTTATATCAACAGCTATGACCCATAAAAATGTCCCATATAAGGCTGAGTATGACTGTTCTGCAGTGTCATTTCTCATTTGCCATAAACTGACCAGATCTGTAATTGCTCTCTGACTCATTGGGAAAAGACCAGAAGAACAATACAGACAGCAAAACCCAATATAAAATCAAAGCTCAGAGTCATTCCTGTATTTGAGACTGAAGTCATTGGGTTCGATCCAGGCCCCAGCAGATTGGCCCCTGTGGAGCCCCTGTCAGTAAACTAGTCACTGACAAACAATGCTCAATACTCAGGAACATTTTTGAAACAATATTCAATTATGTGAGGCTTTGTCCAAAGCTAAAGAGCAGTAAAAAAGGAGCGACTTAAATGTGCACCTCACTAAATCAGGGACTGTGCATGGATGCTGGATGTATAATTGGCCCCTTTGTGCAAATTGTGGCCCCTTTATGGCCTCTAATTTAGAAAAATCCTCGATCTGAAGCTGGCTTAAGTGGTTTGGTGATTCTCTACATTTTGTGCAGTGAAACGATTCTCTCGAGTGTTGGTCAGTAGATTTGTCACACGCTTCTGAGAAAGCTCGGACTGCTATATCGTCTAGAGGAATTTTATCCGAGACTGAAATCAGAGAAGAGGCAGCACTGAGAACACAAGTTTAAGAACAAAAAAAACCAAGAACCCTTTGTTTTTTTTAACATTATGTTCACTCTCATGCAGCATTATTCTCTTGACTGAATAGGACAGCAAAGAAAGGTAGGAAGGAAAAGCTTAGGAGTGATTCTACAACAGCACAGGCATGGTAATGTGTATGTTTATGTAAGTGAGCTTCGAGGGGCATCTCAGGTCTGCAGGAGGAATACTAGGCAGATCAGTGAGAGGGGTGTCTGTGCAAACTGCAGTGGATCTGAATGTAAACACTAATAATTTGTGATCATTATTTCATCAACATGCAAAGATTTTCCAAAGAAATCCAAACCAGGTGTGTCCTGACACTGATCTCGTGGACAGTCGGCAGCACACTAGCTGTCACGAGACGACATTTCTCTGGCATCCACTGTCTGCCGGTAGCCCTCTCTCTCCAAGCCCAACACTTCTCCGTGCCAGCTGAATGTCGGACACACCCTCGTGCCTCGGTGTGCAACATCAACAGTGACTGGGCTGTGCTGGGTTACTACTGTCTGCTGCATATGTACAATGAGAGGGAACAGTGTCTGTGCTGCTGAAAATATCACATCCTATAACCCAGCTTCAGCCTATGGAAGGAACATGAGACATCTCGCTCTTCCAGAAATCAAAACATAGCATTTAGTGCAACAACACACAAGAGAATAGGCAGGAATAACTCGAGACGCACAATAACACACATATATACGCAAAGTTGGCGAGCAGTTAAAGAACTTGTCCTCATTACATTTGCATGGAAAACTAATTTCGTGCTTTGGTGCGGCAATGTGTCTCCACGCAGAGGAGAACTGACTCTTCTGTAATCTAAACACACTTTCAGATAAACGCAACTCAATTGTTTCTTTACATAAAGGGCAAGAACCTGTGCTCGTTAAATGTACACTCATGCAGTCAGTTAGGCTATTTTATGATATTCTCACTTATGCTCTAACACACAACAAATATGCAGCTATGGAGACAGATGACATATAAAAGGCACCATTGTGTTCTCCTATATAGACATATTGAATCTGGAGACCCAATGTCTTTGCAATGTCTAGAAAAAGCACAAGCTGAAAGAGAGAAAAAGGCAAAACTCACCATTGTGTGAGGACTCCTTGTTATCAGCCACCTTCCTCAGCGCTGACACGATGGCATCAGAGGGAACGCGAGGACTCTCCACATATTTGGGTTTCCTGCTCGGACCTGCCAGCATGAACCGAAAGATGCAGGGGGGAACGAGAGCGAGGGCGAGAGAGAGAGAGAGAGAGAGAGTCAGACAGGCAGAGGAAAAGAAACAAAGCGACGAGACTGTTAGAGACCCAGGGAGAGAACGAGTCATAGTTCTCACTGGATTAACGCGTTCCAGATGGGGCAAGAGATGAGAAGCGGTGGTGTCTTTAGTTGGACAGGCTTGGCTGCACTCTGTGCCTCACATAAAACTAACACACAAACAGAAAAAAAAACAACAACGCGCACACACTCTCTCAGACAGCTCCCTGCGCTGGTAGCAGCACTGGTCTGTCTGACAACCCAGAATATTGTCTGCATGGTTACAGACTCCCAGTAAAATCACAGCTCACCAGCTCTAGGAATGTAAACTACAGCAGGAAACCACAACAATTAGCCTCTTAGTGAACTTTAAAAAAACAGCAAAAAGGAGCTTTTCTGCATGTTTATCTGCGAGTGGTCCGATGAAATTATACCCTCTCATTGCTGCGAGGACACACACGGGTAGATTAAGGTCCATGCATCCTGGTGCGAGTCAGATGATGTATCTGGGACAGTGGTAGAGTTCTCTGAAGACCGTCTTTGTCTTATGCGAGAAGCTGAGGTTAGCCGGCTGCTCTGTTCCCTCTGCTCACACCGTGACGGAATTAGAAAATCCCACAGCTCCGTGCAGAATGCTTGCTCACCGTGCCGAACTTTACAATAAATCACTGACACAGTTGCCCCAGAAGAGACACGGCTCCTTTATGTAATTTGAATGTGTGATAAGATTTGCCCCTTGTCCTGTAAAAACAGCCCTTTGCCTCAATGGGACAAAAAGAAGGGTATTTATTTAGGTGATGGGAAAGGGCTAACTTTTTTTCTAAATGCAACAATATAATTGTTTATACTTACAGGAGATCAGGCAAGGACACTAGACTAAATACGAAACCATGACATAAACCTCTCCCGAGCAACTCAACTGTGCCCATTTCAAGCACTCTACTTCCGCCCTGTGTAAAAAGCGAATACATTCCAGAGTCCTCACTCAAGGATGAAGCTAAAGCTGCAGAAGGTAATGTGAAAAGAGGTGAATGTAATTACATCCATAAATCCATTGAGAGTGGCAACAGCACTGCCTCCCTTGGCAACACTCCTTGATGCTACTCCAGCCTTGATCTACTGTAACCTCATCCAAACCCCCTTCTCCAGACTCCCGTTATCAGATGACTGTGTGTGTAACCCCAGTCATAACATAAAGATTGGATGGGAGAGCAGAGATAGCCGTTTCCTATTACCACATCCAGTATCAGTCACTCTGACCTCAAACAAAAAAAAAAAAGAATTTCCTTCCAATCAGATTGAACAATTTCTTAAAACCCCAGCTGCGATCTCAGCCACAGATTATTGGGTTATTGACAGGAGTGGTGGGGGGAAAATTGGAGAGTTAGAGCAGCAGGAATGTGAGAGGAAAAGACTCCGGGCAGTAACACTGTAATAAATGAGACCTGAAGTTTGCTTGCTGCACAGTGCCATCTATGGATATGCAACTTGAAATGCATAGCAGGGAACAGCAGAGAAAATATTCTGCCTCTTCAAACAGAACTGTCCTTCATTGCTTGCTAGCAGAAGTCTACAGGCATATCAAAGTAAACGCCCTAAGCCGAATCTAAGTGTCTGTCAGGAACTGAAGGCAGTAGGGTGTTGTGTATGTTCAAAACCACTCTAATCTAAGGTGGATTTCAAACACGTGAGATGTTAACAGGGTTTGATTTGGGTTGATAGGGAGTTCTGACAGTGAAGAGGTCCGATCCAGAGATAACACCTACATCAGTGATCCCAGCCAGCCTGCAATAATGCAGAGAAAGCCAGAGAATCAGTCCTGAAAACCTCCATTCAGCTGCGCTTGGTCAGGCACAGTCTATTACCCAGGAGTCACACGGCTCCAATTAAAGTGGGACTACAGAGACAGAGGGGGCTGTGTGTGAGACACACTTAGTTCAGGTAAATATCTCGGACGAAAGAGCGGACCGCCTAATATGTCCTTTTGAATGTATTTCATCTAAAGACATTAGCGGGCATAGTTTGAGTAATCTAAACCATATGCTGAGGTTCAGATTCAGTTTACGGCAAGTGCCATGAGGAACACAGGATCCACACAGAAAATAACAAACATGTGGCCGGCTATCGGTGGAGTAATTTTCGGCCACATCTTAGAGAAGTTGGCAATAAGGGGAGGAGGCAGAGAGCCTGTGATGTCTGTGGATCCAACAAAGCACAGAGGAGTTTCGTTTCCATTAAAAATCTCATCTCCAGATTTAACAGGGCACCATTATAGCCCAGACCTTTCCATAGAGCAGCAGACGAATAAGCGATAAGTGCAGTCCATAACAAGCATGAAAAGGTCGCAGACATGGAGGTGTCAGGCCTGTGACCCTTGAAGGACGATGCAGAGATGAGATGTGCTCACACTCATATCACAAGATGGTTGCAAAATGCAGAACTATTTCAATCAGCTTTTAAATATGACAGGGCCGGGTAATAAAACAATGAATGATTATTGCAATGATAGCAGTAACACAGATTCAATATACATGTATATCTGTCTTTTTTTATTTGAAAAAAATATGTCTCATTGTCCTAAAAAGCCCAATATCAGTTTCCTCTGATTATACTACTTCCTTGGGGGACATGGAGGATCTTTTCTTTTGCACTATATGCCAGTTACTTGAAAGTCATAAATGCAACAAGCAATCAATCAGTTCACACAAGCCTATACTAAACTTTCAAATAGCTTTGACCAACAACTTGTTATGTCCAGTAAATTCCAATGAAAGAGAGGATTGTGCATGGTTACGACGTGATCAAGGAGTTTTCCCAGCATTCTTCAAGATAGACTCTTGACACTCTTCACATTTCAGCTGAACAACAAGACAGTGTGTCCTCTTTGTGCAAGGAGAGGGGAGTGCAAGCAGCATTACAACAGCCCTCTTTATGTCCAAAAACGTCATTCTTCAACTCATAAGCGATGTGGAACTACCGCCCCATGGACAGAGCCAGTCAGTTAGTGAGTGATGGTTTGCACCCATCTCTATGCAGCTCACAAAATACATGTAAACTCAAAACAAATATTAAGTGTATTTTGAGATGTAAAGGAGATAATATTGATTTAACTGTTTTTGTTCTGCTCTGAATTAATGTGTAACTGTAACAGATGACACAGCAACAGAGTCAAATTCCCTCCATGTGTTCATATTATGGAGAAAGATGGACCACTGCCTCCCTCTGTACAGAAGTGAAGCCAACATACTGTATCTGGCGTACGAACGCTGCCATCTTACACATTTGGGGCCAGACTCTGCACAGTAGACATCAGAGGATGGAGCAGCTGGAGCAAGGTCTCATAGAAACACACCCACGACCAATAGCTAGTATGCCAGCTGTCAATCATGTTTCCCATCCACTAACATGGAGAAGGTGGCCACTGGGTTGTGATGACGACGCTTTAGTTTCACATTTAGGTAACACTTACGTCGTCCATCTTTGGACACTGTGATTCACGTGCTTGTTTTGGCCGACAAAGCCAATTCGCAAAAAACTTAAATGCCTTTCACCTTTTGGTCACTTGAGTCTTTTATCCATTTAGATGTCTCTGTGTATGAATTCTTGGGTTATGGCCAAACATCACATCACAGTGACCTTGACCACAAAATCTGTTCCTTCCTGAGTCCAAGTGGACGTTTGTGCCAAATTTAGAGAAACTCCCTCAAGGCATTCCGAGATGTTCCTCGACGTGGCTATCACATCCATGAGTAAAGCAGGGACAGATGGACAATCCGAAACCATAACGCCTCTGGCCTTGACTACTGCTGGCATGGAGGCATGAAAATAATTTATTCCAGAAAAGAAATGATATTCTAAGCGCTGTTTAACAAACCACCCTATTCAGTGAATTTACTATGAAGAGCATTATATGCCAAGTGTTTAACATTTTCACCATTACAGCTGTGACATACAATAGTGAGATTCGAGCCATGGTTCATTGTGACCTTAACATGTTCTTGCTAATTTACAATTCATTTCCTATTCACATCCTGACATATACAGTGCTGCCATTATCGCCTCTGCTTAATGTAATTTCTGCACTGAACCACAGTAAGAGGTTAGTTTAGAGTCTCTTTTTTTTTCAACACCATTAATAGTCATGACTAATCTCACACATGCTGTTTCACAGTGGGGTATGAATTATGTGTTAGTCTCCGTGGTGGACATGGTCACACATTGTAAAAAATAATTATATCAAGTGAGCCAAAATTCATTGTTCTCTTTAACCATGTAAATGTTCCACATATTATGAGCCATATTTACGGGGGAACCTTTTTGAGAATAATGTCATCATATTTTGAGCATAAAATTGTAATATTACGTGAAAAAATTGTGTTTTTGAGAAGAAAGTTGAATTTAATTTAACAAGAAAAGACATAATATAAATATTAATTATATTAAATAAATAAGTGAATAAATAATAATAATTCCACTTCTTCTGGATCCAAAATCTGGATTACTAACCTCACTGTTCCTCGATAAACTACAAATCCACCACTGTTCAAGACGTTATTCTTGATATAACTGATCTCTGTTCCTTTTAACTAGCGCTTATACTTCATCACATAAAAGTGTTTTGAAAGACTATTATATTATAAGTGTATCCTGAGTCTTTTGACACACAGAGGATTTATAACAGTATATTACATACGTAACAGTTTATTCAGTATTGGTCTCTAATGCAGCACAGGAACTGGGATCCCAGTGCAGAAGAAAACGGGGGGACTGCATTTGATAAGAAGTCAAAGCAGGAGTGTAGTGGAGTGCAGTGAAGTGGAGCGCTGGATAGTACTTTTCAGTGGGTGCCCATCAGAGGAAGCTTTCAAAGAGTCCGTGCAGCATCACAAGGTCTTTTACAGCTCAGCTCTCAGAGAGGCATTAATATTCCCCCAGGGCTGTCTGGTTGCTGTCAGTTCCCCAGAGGTGACTTCAGGAGAGTTCACCTCAAAGGAGCCACAACAGCCTTTGAAGACAGTTTCTATCCACTTGACAGAATTACAAAATAAACCACACGCACCTGGCAATGTAAGAGAAGGTGGGGAGCGCTGGTGGTTGAACACTGAGCTCAATTGAAAAATTTCAAGCAGATTGTGACAAATCTAGTTATCCGTATTAAAATCCCTTTTGATCTCATGATGTTCATTTCTGTGGGTAAAGGTGGTTTTAGGACAAAGAGCCTGCACTGGCCTTCATGCTTTGTAACTTTCAGGGTAAACGAAAACTTACAGGAATCTGTAAAATCATTCTCATATGTTTTACTGACTTTGTGTCCAATTTCATCTGGTCTATTGTGCCAAAATCTTCCAGACCTATTAGTAGCCTCCATTCAAACCCATCTCACAGACATTTTACTGAATGGATATGGTGCTCCATAACCATAACGACAACAACACACTGCAAAGACGTAAGAGCAGTTAAAAGTGTTAAACAGGATAGATGTCTATCCTTCAGCGTGTTTAGAGGCAACACCTATGTCGTAAGTACAAAACAGAGATAACCAGCCAGGTCATAGGGTCAGACCGCTGTGGGTGAACACTGCCGCCGGATCAGCTTTGGCATGCGCACACATATGCACACACAGAGTAAGAGAGTGTGAGAAAGAGAGAGCTAAATATGGATAGTAAGAAGCTGCAGGGTCTTTAAGTGTTGTAGAGATTATTTTCAGGTTACCTTCCTGGGTCAAAAACTTGGATTATAATTCTGCATAGATGAAGTGACTCTGTCATTGCACAATCATGACACTATAGTTGGAATTTTGTGGACACTGAGCACGTCATGTTAGAGTTCCATTAAACTGACCGGGGCAACAACAATGATTGGATTTTGTGTGCATGTCTGTCTACTGAGAGATATGAATGAGACATGCTGCCATGTGGGCCAAACTGTTGTTGCAGTCTGCGTGATCATGACATGCAGTAACAGTTCTAGCATGGTGCACATCGGACTTCAGCATGGTCACAAGGGGTACTGATCAGGGGACAGCTTTTTACGGCCACACTAATATAGATTAAGCATGTATAAATATAATATAGAGTAGTAGTACGAGTAATACCTTTTTGCCCTAACAGAGATGTTGTTGCCCCCCTGCCAGAATAACAGAAAAAATCTCTGGTGATGATTTACATGTTTGTTGGTTGCTCACTTAGTGAATCATCCTCTGCACCACATTAAGCCAAAGCCCCCATGAAAGCAAGAAAAAATAAAAAAATAACCTTAACTCATTTTAACACAACCACCAGAGAGCACTTCCCCTGTGGTCTAATTGCATACATACCAATTAAAATGACACACTACTGATGGCAGCAATAAATTAATATGAAGGGCTGTTTTATTATGCTGATACAAAGACAAAGCAACTACAGAAGGGTCACACGTCGATTGAAACATGAGAATCCCTCTGCACCATCATCTATGCTCCAGCCTCCTTGTTTCAATTCTATTTTACAGTTATATTATATTCAACTGCTGCAGCCTGGTGCAGGGCCTTAATTTCAGGGATCGAAAGCAATTGCATTAAAGTATAAATGAAGGCGAGATGAGCTAATTTAAATAGGCAGCAGTTGTGTTAAATTGGTCATGATTAAAGATGCTGGACAACATATTGCTGCTAACTCCACAGTAGCATGTTGCAGCCAGCGGAGGTCACTGTGGAGATGGAGATACCCTGGAGACTGGGACCATTAAGTTCTATCAGCTCTAATGGCTTAAAGAGAGCTGGAAACCACAATTACTGTGTCATCAACTACACTCTACCCACTTCATATTGAGGGCCCCCTGGTTTTTTAAATAGCTGATCCCCGACCTGTGCTAGTTTGGTGTAGGATGGGTCCACTCAGGCGACATTCCTGCAGTAAATGTCCCTTCCTTTGTGCCTTTAGAGGTCCTGTAAACTATTAGGACTGTTAAAGCAAGGTGCTGTTCAACACATGTCCTGGTGCTGTGTTTCATGGTTAAGCTCTGGGCTTAGCTGATCAAAGCTGTGGCAGTCAACACCACCAGGGCTTTGCGGCTCAGGCATCCGTCACACTCCTAATTAACTCAATGTTTCTCTGTTGTCCCTTGTGAAGTTTTTCATGAAAAAGAACAACCACTAAGTTGGGGCCTTCTTAACTGTGATAGATTATCCAATGTGTCGGGAAACGAAGCCAAGCCACAAAATGCCTTGTGAATCTGTGAAACCACTTCCCCTCTGAGACATCACTGGCGGCTGCAGCAGGGTCTGACACGAGTTAATAACTTCACTAGTTACCAGGCCTGGTTGATGGAGAGGTTTTTAAGATGTGTTCCTTAGAGGTCAAAGTATATGACTGAGCAATGTCACCAGTCATTTAACGACAGATATGGTTACCCCAAACACATTGGAAAAGAACTGTACCAGCTACTAACTGATCACTCTTTCCAAATACATGATTCAGTGTTAAATACTAAGCTAAATGAATGATATATTAATACATTGATCATCTGGCTTACAACTTACAGCAAAGCTGAAAATGTCTGCATTTTGAGCCTCTGAATATTTGTGGAGGGTTGTCTCACAGCTCTGTGTATTAGCTAAAGCATGAATGGTACTCAGAGACCCCATAAAACTGCCAGCACCCAACAGTTCCCCCTTCACAAGATCCAGATTTTAAATTTGATCTGCACCAAAAATTGCAAACAACAGTGAGATCTGTCCCCAGAAGAAGCCTGATGTGTTCCGCCTAGATCCAGGATTTATTCTCAGGCCAAAACCATGGAAATATTTTGTAAAACGTGGAAAAAATATCCTCAATCTTCCCTGACCCACGCTCCATCCCTCCACGAGGTGTTGTGACAATCCTTTCAGTCGTTTTTGCGTAATGCTGCTAACTAACAGACAAACGCCGGTGAAAACATAGCCTCCTTGCCACTTCTTGGGATTTCATGTTAAAAAAGGGTAAAAAGGGAAAAATATCTGTATAGAGTTTCTAAGTATTTGTTTGGGTCATTCACTGTTTGTTTAACCGTAAAAAAAACTACATTGTGCGTCTCAGTTTCCCGCAGCCACAGAACTCAATGTGTCACACCCCTCCCCCTCCTGTTTTTCCCCACTACACTGATCTCATACAAGAACCCATCAAAGTGATGAAAAGGTTAAGTCTCTCTATTTTGAATATTATTCGTAAAAAAAAATGAAGTCACCGAAAAGGTTTTGTCATTCAGTACACTTTTTCTTAGATGCAGTAAATACCGATAAACTGCTTGTTAGAGTGTTTTGGTTAGGGTGGGTCCTGTATCTTTTTATCAAGCGTACATTTCCAAAACATATTTCCTGTGCTGGCAAAGTCCACAGGCTCCACATCTGTGTGCATGACCGCAAACATCTGCAGGCAAATCTTTACTGAGTCAGAACACCTTTCAAGCTCTAACAATCAGGAGCAGAGATCCTAATAGCACTTAAAGATTTACACCCAACATGTATTCCTTTTCCAAGAGTAAGAGCAATATTGCCTGTTCATAACACTGGTGTGTATATGGGAACAAAGAGTTAGGCGTACATACAGGCTGCTGAACCCCTCACTGATAATTAGGTTCGTAAACCAACATCTACATAATAGTATAAAGTCACAGGGTCGATTATATCCATTTTGGGCAGAGGAATAGGAAAAGTTATTTCACGTTAAATTGAGTTTAATAAGATGTTGTCTCTCACTGCTCGACAGAGAAAGAAAAAATGCAGCATGCTGTTTTCTTCACCGAGCTGAGACATTTTCTTCAGTATGTGTTTATTAACTGGAAGTGTGAACTCTCCCCCGGCGGGTTTTCACAGTTACCTCTGAGGACAGTGGAGGAGATCCTCCTCCAGACCCTCCCCCAACATTCACTGCCAGGTCGTCCTACGTAGTATCCTATCTTGTCAGTCCATTTTTTTCTCTCATTCCATGAGGGAATATGCCTTTAATGAGAGTTCGTTCTTCCCCAGTCCCCAGGGCCCTTTTCACCTTCACAAACCGAGCCTCCTCTCTCCGCTTCTCTGTCAGTCCCTTCGTGTCTGTAAAGTATACATTTCCTCAGCGGCCTCTTTGGTGGAATACAAACCTCAAGCCTTAAAACCACTTAAGGTGGTTGTTTTGAATTAGGGCTGAGCTCATTTACCTCTTTGTTATCAGTGAATTTCAAAAACCCAACAACTTAAACCTAATTCTTAAATCTGGGATTGAAACACGAACACTTTTTTTCATGAAATGTGAACATGAAAGACAAGTCCGAGCAAGGTTCAAACCATACCAACCCCCCTCCCACCGACTCATCTTTACACTAAACAGATCAAAGCTGTAACTACTCTCAACAAAGGCTAGATAGCCCGCAGATGAGTGCCACATGTGAGTGAGGCCACGCTGACCACTTAAAAGATTTCTCTCCTCTTTGCCAAGTCTTCCAGAACACAAAGACTCAGGTTGAACCCCACAGCTGCTGACAAGCACAGCCCAGGAGAGACTCACAATTAAATCCAGTGTAAACACTCGCCCATTACGAGCGGGTAAAGTGTACACACGCGGCACAGTTGTAGGGAGCTATACTTCAACACAAGGTGATCCAATATGGGGATGAAGTGACAAAAACAAATCTCTGTGAGCAGACTGAGCCCACAATGAGATCGGGAATGGTCCATCTAACGTTGTTATTTCAAAGACAGGAGACCTTATCCTCCTGTCTTCACTGTGACTATTATTTCTTTGAGAGGGGCAATTATTCAGAATAGTTTGACATGTTTCAGGGAGGTCTGAGATAAAAGCTGCTCAGAGCAACTGTCATTCCTGGAAGGAATGTGAGATGTTCAAGAGTTGTATAGAAGCACATAGGTAGGAGTCCTCATTTTTACACATTTCTCATGATAGCAAATGAAATGGTGCACACAGGAATGAGAGTAACCCACATTTATCCGCACATTTAACCAATTTGGTACCTGGCGATCTCTTGCTGGGCCGTAGGGGCATCATGTAGGACTGTCGTGGCAGAAGAGGCGATGAGGGTAGAGACATGGACACTCCCTTGGCGAGACTTAGCCTGAAAATGTCATCATTAGGGAGAGTGCTGCCAGGCCCCTGGGGCTGGAGGGGTCCATCCAGTGGGAATCTTCTTTGGCTGCCGTGGCTGTGAACGTCACCTGCTGAAGAGAATCACAAGGTGGTTACAGATGGAACAAATAGCTTGGGTATGAGCTCATGAACTGACATCATGAAACTACACAGTCTATTGAATTACACGCAGACCTTCAGTAGCACAATACAGGCACTTACATGGGCATGTGTGTTACTTTTATTGTGCGAGTTACAGGACGACTTAAGGAAGGGAAGCTTTTTAACAACCAAGTGGTATTCTTGGACAGAGTTGGAGGGTGGGGGGGAACGTGCACGGCTAATGTGCAGAACACTGAATTCAAGACTGTTTTGTATTATTATGAGAAGTTTTAGAGAAATAGTTTCATTATGAAACTGTGGTGGGACAAATAAAACTGTGACAGGCTGTCAAAGTTGAATTATAAGCACCGGCTGATAAATACATAGGACTCTTCCAGCTCTAAACTGTCACAAAGCAGAACTATTTGAAAAGTGGTTGTGTAATGTATGATTTAAGACGTTTTGACTTGTCACAGTAGGAAATTAGAATGGCAGTCATAGCACATAGCTCTAACAAGCCCTAAAAAACACATTTAAATTCACTAGATCCAGATGTTTCTTTGGATCTACAACAAATTACACTTGAATAAATATCTGAAATTTCATAAAGATCCATGAATTGTTCTCAGAGAAAAAAATAAATCATACTGTCACAATGTTGAAGGAAAATAAGAAACTTCATCTGCCACCCGATCGTGCCTCACCCCTCTGCAAAAGTCATTTCTGCAGGATTTTGAACACTTTTTGTTTGAGGTAACTATTGAATTATAGTTTTCATATACACTATTTTAACTGCCGGTGTATGAAACGACATGTGTATCTGCAATGCACTGTATTACTTATTTCTTCCCCATGGTGTTTTTATGATACAATACAGTCAAAGGAAAATCCATGACTATAATAAGTAATAAATGAGAATGTTTTTACTATATAAAACATTCTTAATATAAAGAATGTTATCTAATACACAAACCATACTTCTTTTTATATTTAAACTTGGGATAAATAAAGAAAACCAAACCGACCTTGAAGCTGATTCTAGCAGAACAACGTACCAAATCATTTTCTTTTACTACCATCCTCAGTCTGAAGGTCAGGAATGCAACGTAAAAAAAACAGAGAGAACGCTTGGCCATGATTACTTTTGCTGCAGAAAGCATCAGGACGGGACTCATGAGTATATACTGAATTCAACACACATGAATACCAGGTAGAAAACCTTGAAATGTCAGGTTTTCGAGAAGCTTGATTGCAACAGCATTTCAAAAATCACAGTTTCATGCAGTCTTCTCCAATTGTTGTCAGTGTTTACTAATTTATGCAACCTCATAACACAAGCATGTGCTACAGGCCTGTTGACTAATCAGCTTACAGCACCAAGCTGATGTTGGCGTTCAGAATTCACTGTTGTGGTTCCTTACTGCCGTTTCCTGTAAATGATTCAAACAAGAAAACTAAGATATTGATCAAGCTTCCACAGATTCCTGGACCCCAAGCTTGTGAGAAAGCCAGTGTAGACAAGTGGAATAACAATCCTTAAACCTCACATGACACATTCATCTTGGCCGAGCAGCATGCAGCGTCAAACATACTATTTGCAACGTCGCTGTTTATTTAAGACGTCAATGAACTTTCCACTTGTGAGCTTTTACTGTAGCAGCTGGCCCGGTGTCAACTTTCATCAGCCACACCTTGACTGTTCCAGCGTTACTGGCTCCATTCTTCAGTCTCCACTTTACTGAGCCGTGCGTCGATGAGAAGCGCGAACAGATGCCAAATATCAATCCAGATCATGCTCTGTATCCCATAATTAATTTGTCCCACGTGAACTGAGTTGACTGAAGCATGTTTACCAGAGTTAAAAATTCAGAGTGAGGCATCCTGTCAGAAATGTCTCACCTCACACATGTTGCAGGTTGGCATTCAGTCAAGACTTCCTATCCAACAAACAGAGCATACCTCAACTCCAGATACAGGAACGTGTGAATGAATTATTGCAAGAATATGTGGGGCATTGTTGGCATCCATGAAACAAACATCACAGGATGTCATGCCAGAAAATGACGTCAGAGGTAAGTCTCTTACTGTCAGGGGAAAAAAACACAAAGATAGCTAGCAGGGGTGGGAAAAAGCAAAAAAGACCTGGATCCTGAAAAACATAGAATCACATAATATGTGTTTAAACCCAGGGTCATGGGCCAGTGAGCGTTTCTCATGCCACCGGGGCACATGAGAAGGACATCCAGTCAGCCGAGTAAACACGGCTGTGTGTCATTGACCACTGAGTTTAAGATAACATGTAACTAACAAAGCACACTGGCTGTTATTTATGGGGAAAGAATGGGTTCAGGTGATTCAGGTGATACACAGAGAGGGAGAGTGTGTTCCATTTCCTCTCTCCCTGCAGAGCTCTTAACTCATCTAAAACATATTCATCATGAATGTTATTTTGAGAATTACTGGAATAGAAATATAGGAATTGGGTACGTAGGTTTGCTGCACACTTGTTGTCAGCATGGACATATGAGAAATGCAGCAGAAGATTGTCTGACACATTCACAAGGAACAGGAACAGGACACTTTCCAGTCCATTCAAGCAAAGGGTGGCATCTGGGTAGAGGCAGGACATGACTAACAAATTCAGCTGAGGAAAGTATGTGCAGCACATCGACACCTGTGTCGGCCTTAATCAACAAAAATTCTCTAAACATTGCCAAGTTGACGTCTTCATCTGTGTCCTGTTTTTGATTCAGAGTATTCAATCAGTTTTGCATCCGTCACACACATGAAACAAAATCAACATGTTCACTGCATCTGTGGCTGTATTCTCACATTGGTTTGCTCAGGCACGGAAAAAGGAGCATCCAAGTGATGGCCAGGTTTACAACAGCGTCTTAAAACAGCTGGTTTGCAAGGCTCCAGTTTGAGGCAGAAAACCTGACCTGTGGTTGGACCCCACCACACTTATGGTAAACCACCAGCAGCTCCGAACATAAGCCTTATGATAAGTTGAGATTTCATGCTGCCTCGATTCCTAGAAGTTGGGGTTACGTTTCTTTGTTATATCCCATGTAAAGGTCCACACTGTATAACACAGTAATCTCTAAACAGAAAAACCAGTTGAGCCGGTCAGAACGGTGCACAGCACAAACCATGTCTAGAAATAGCAGTCGTCTGCCATCTTAATCAGCACTTCTCTTTTACACTGTCGTTGCTGTGAACTCTAATATCAAATCAAACTCACATGTCAGACGAGACGTCTCCACATTTTGTTGTGGAGATACAGTTCTCCTCACACCAATGGTTCCCCACAGTCTCCATGACTTAGCACAAAACTCCCAACGACTATACCTGGCTACTGGTTCACTCGGTGGTATCCAAGCCCTTAAGGGAAAAACTGGTTTTGCTTTACTGAGAACCAATCGTGCATGGAAAGATCTTTCCTAGCCACGGAGTCGTCTAACAGCAAAGTACAGTAATCTATTCTGTGGCATCAAAGTTGCCCACTCATCATAACCACAAATTAAAATGTATGAATTATCAACCTCAAGATAACATGCAGTACCAAACTAATAACACACCGTACGTCAGCGGATCTTGCTAAATCATAACTGCAGATGTGGTGAACCACAGTAACGTCAATTAGCTTTGGGTTCCGTATTCAGTACTGTGCTGCTCAGCAGATTAGCACTGACGCCTGTGTGTAGGAGGTTCGCCGAAATCACTTAAGAACTGAACTGCGAGAGACAAGCTACTATTAGCATCCTGCTCCTCTCCTCAGGGGAATGTTGTTGGGCCGCCAGTCAAATCAGAAACAGTGACCCATTTTATCCCCCCCTCTGCCTCGCATTTGGTGTGGGGGCACACAAAAGGTGCCCTGTGTTTTAAAGGGTCCCTAGACAAAGAAGCATGCCAGAGCCAGGAAGCGAAAAGGCTGCAGTGACACCTTCAAATTCCCTCAGACACAGAGAAACCTGTGACTGACCCAAAGGTCACACAGCCTAGGTCTGGACCTGTTGTGACCCTGACCTGGGTAGGAAACATTGCAGCCACTTACTTCCTTAGAGGGGAGCATCACCAAGCCAAGACAACAGTCTGTTCCAAACAGGCAGATTTAGAGCAGGCACTGCACTATTTTTAACAGTGCATTGAAAGTATCTGTACAAAATAAAGATGATAAAGCCTCTATGCTGGTGATCGTAAGATGGTATGATTAAACTTCTCATGACAATGATGCCCCAGAGGAGGAGGAACACTACAAACACACCATCACTATAATGATTTTAATAGAGGCTAGCTCAGTCTATGTAGGGTCCACAGTGAAAGTGGCTGCAGTCATGGCAGGTCGTGGCTGATACAGGTTTCGGCCATACTGCATGCTAAAGAGATTATGGCAAAGTTGTAATTTCGGTAGTTGGTTCTGAAAACATGAGGCGCCACATAAAAGTCGTTCGTCCGAGTTCTGGTGGATGGGCTGCAGCGTGTCACGGTGACTGCGCTGCCATCTGACCGATACTATATAACGCAGAGGGACACAAGGACAGAAACTCATCCAGCACTATTTCAGTTACTTTCCTAAACCCTGGATTCGGGCAAGGCCTGCAATTTTAGACCCTGCTGTGGTCAAGAAAATCAACCCTTTCTAATTATACATTGCTGCCCTGAGATGATGTAAAAATGATTACAGTCTCTTGCATGCGCTTTCCTCCTCATCAAAGTGAAGGGCCAGAGCCCACGAGGATGTGCCCAGCCCATAAAAACAGTTCAATATTATTTCAAGACATTGATTTAGAAAAATAAACATTAAAGCACAAATCAATTATTTGAGTAGGTCAATCTTAAACGTGCATCCAAACCAATGTTCCAATTCAGTAATGTCATAAAAATAGAAACTAACCTCCGCATTTAAACTATAGGAAATGGAAATAAATTGTGGATGCTTCTATTCTGATGATCCTCAGTCATATTTGCATTATGGTTACGGTGAACAGAGCCTTTACCAAAGTGACTTGATAAATTGACCAAGCCTTCAAAATAAAAGTGTGCCACAACAAATTAAAAATTAAAATTCCACTATCCACTTTCATGCATGGCCAAAGCATCCCATCTTACCCCTGATAGTATGCTGCTCACAGTACACACAGCTGAATGCTTTCAAATGTCTTTCATGGGTATAAATCAAGATTAAACCCTTTGCCCTCCCAAGTAAATCTGTGCAGTGGAATGTGATCTGTCACTCTGAGGGAATGTCTGGGCCAACTGAGAGATGCAGACCCTCGTCATTGTCCAGCAGAGCTGTGAATTTCACAATTAAATGATACAACCTGTTGAATAAAACTGTAGCATACCAAGTACTGTAACATGGACATTTTACAACACAGCAGCTCTGCCCTTAGCAGAGCTCACTGTTTTGATTAATAGATTTGAAGACAAATGGTGACACCAGTCAAATAAATTACATCAGTAAATCACAAATCAAGTTAAGATATCAATTCACGTCTCTTCTTCAAGCATTCTATAAGCATGCTCGCCTACACACTCACACTTTCTCTTTCTGTCAGGTTGGTTTGTTTTGGTCTCTCTCTCTCTTGGCTGGTTCAGTGACAGGGGTTTAAGTCTTGCTTAGATTGCTATTGGTACTTGACAATACAATACAATACAATACAATCCATATCATCAATCTATCTTCTCTGCTTACATATATACTGTATGTACACGCACACACATAAACACACACTCACTCACACACACACACACACACACACACGAATACTCCATTAGCTTCTCACTAGTTAATTCTATGGACAGCGGAGAAAGAAGAAAGGCTATAATTAATGCAGATTCTTTCAGACGACACACAAAGCACGATGACCATAGGACAATTCACCAAAGGGGCAATTCTCCCGCTAGACTGAGTGCCAATGTGGATTCCCTGTGTACTTCCGAGACCAGGGTGACAGTCTCACAAAAGCTGTCATGCTTAACACCCAACAACCCACAGAGAGGAAAGAGCGAGAGCCAGACAACTAGTAGTACGACAGAGTGGGGGGAGGGTCTTCAGTTCGAACCATCTGAGAATATGAAGGGCAAATGAGAGCTGACATGTTAATAAGATGTAAATATATGTGGTTCACAATCCACCGAAAAAATGAACACAGAAAAGACTTAAGCTACAGCCAAGCTACACATCAATGTTTTCCCAGGAGACCCTTTGAATTGAAGTGTAAAACACAAAATTATGCAAAAGATGAATGTTAAAGCAAATCATGGGTGTTAGCTCTTGCAACACATTCGGTTTTCACTTTAATAACTTCTACCCAGCTTCATGTCTGGCAAACCCGGCCACAGGTCAAGCAAACCAATGATACCAGTTCCTCAAAGCGTTTGATTTTCTTTCCTTTCCACTTTTATTTACTGTAAGTCAAATATATTAACACATTGCCCCCCCGTAGGCATTCTTTTCTACCACAAAATGTAAATCCAAATTCCACTAACTCATGAAGTGTACAGACCCACTCTATAATACATTTCAAAGGATTACTCATCTATGCTGGTGGCCTCTAATGAGAGAAAATAACTCAGGCAGCCTCTTTAGCTTGTGGGAAACAGAGACAGTTTCCGCAGCTGTAAAAACCCTCAGCTCAAAATCTTACGCATTACTTGGTAATGAAGATGGTAATGAAATCAGCTGCTAAGATGCTGTAGGCAAAACAAGATGGCAAAAAATGTCCTGGCTGGAAATCACAAAGACATTGTGTGTCTCATGGTTTCCTTCTGAAGCACAGCTCTGCAGTGGCCAGAGCTCTGGAATGCCTTCCCTACTGGCCCCATGAGGAAGAGAGACTGGGAGATGTGTGTGTGTGTGTGTGTCCTATGGAAGAGGGAATAGGAGAGGAGAAGCAGGAGGAGGAGGTGAAGGGCAGCACCTCACAGGCACCATGACATTTTCCATTCTTCTTCATAAATCGCCAATTTCAATCTTTATCATGCTTTATTTCACGAGTCCCTCCAGGGAGTCTCTGGTAGGGCTACCAGTGAGGAATGTGACACAGAACCATTCTCTGTGGGATAGGATGTTATTATGGATACCGATGGCCAGCATGATCAGTCGATACAGAGAAGAAAGGGGGTCTTTTAATGGTGAAAAGACACACTATACTAGTTCATAATGGCCCAAATCAGTCAGTTGATTTGGAAACTCTTTAATGGTGTGGCCCAAAAAAACTACCATTACTGACTGTTAGACTTTTAGACTGTAGACATTATATTAAGATTGAGAACTGCTCAGAGACAACATGATGATGATGTAGAAACATCCAGACAAAGACTTGATTCAGAGTAAAGAGCACCACTATACTATCACTTTGTACAGATCTTGAACCACAGATGTATTAATGTCACATCCACAGTATGTACTCAAAGTGTCTTGTCACTTTATACTGCACTAGAGTGTAGTGTCTCACCTCCATATTTGCCCTGTGTGTACGATGAAAGTGACAATAAAGACGTCGAACATAAAGCCATAAAATGTCTCACAAGGGTTATACATGGGGTTAATCACAGCAATGTCCTCTACGAGCCATGGAACCAACTGGTAGTCAGAACAAAAGGACAGAAGGATGATGGATGTCAAGTACACTTGTCCTCACCATGATCAATCATCTTAACACTGCGAAAACAGCTCTGAGTGCCACCGTGCTTCAAGGAAGAAGATTCACAATGCAGTCAGAGGAAATAGGGACAATAGCTTTCAGCTGCAACACATTTTCTGAGTTCCCAGTCGACCTTTCTCCAATTCTTAACTCTTCCTCTTCCAGTCTATATCTGTTAACAGTACGCATAAATCAAATGCCCTCATAAAAAGGTGGAATTTGTCGCATGGTGCAAGTGCAATATAGTCTTGAGTCATGGGTTGCCATGGAGACTTGGTACAACAAGAGATTTGGACCACCATTAGCACAGATCATTAGGCAGGGCTTCTTCTGGGGGCCAGGTGAGGTCATGAGAAAACCACCAACTCTTGGACAACAGCCTCTTCAGCCATTTTAAATGTGCGAGATATGGCACAAAGGCTGTCCGTCCAATCCATCCAAAGAGCCTAATCCCATAAGCAAACAAGGCCAGAGGCAATTGTTTGCCAAGCTTTGTGCATCTTTAGAATAAATTACATATGGTTTTCATAAGAACCTGTTCAACCATTAACACAGCGAGGATATGTCGGTTTGTTTGTATTTTCTAGATTAACAGTGAAGGGAAATTACCCCCGACACAAAACAGGGGCGTCTTCTATAGCTCCTGCAGTGGGTTCTTAACCTCGCTTTTGATAGGCTTTACTAAACTTTGCCACCTAACTTTCAAATGAAAAAAAAAAAATGTTAAATATGACATAAATATGAAGAGGATAACTGCTCCTCTTTACATTAAGCGCTATTCATTCTCCCTTTGAGGACTGGCACAAAGGAGCCGAGGACATTAGTTCAGCCTGTCTCAAACCCTTCGGAGCTAAAGATGGCAAGACATCCATCTACAGAAACAATTGCAAAAAAAAAGTCTCTGTGTTCAGAAATGCAGAACAGGGAATGACAGAGTAAAGACGGTGAGAGGACAGAGAAAGCCCCCCACCCGCAAGCACAGGACAGAAGAGAGGTCTCCGCAGACACCCACACACACTTTCCTGAGAGTCAGACACTGTGACAGCACGGGTCGCTGTCTGCATAGAAAGATGGCGAGGGGTGAGAAAAACACCACCCTTAAAACCCATGAAAGATATTGAAATAGAATGAACAATTGGTGCTTAATTGTGTAGTAAAGGTGATGGTAGAGTCGCCTATATAAAAGGGGGACACTAAGTGGTCATTTAGATCACAAAGGATGGTTGAGGTGTGAAAGCAAAGTGGAAAATCGGACAGAAGGAATGTGTCTGCCCAGGCAGGTCACGCTGTAATTAGAAAAACCTGTGGCCCGCTGACCTCTGCAACCAATGAACTGCCACAACAGACACTATCACCCCCTTCAAAGACCATCTAAAAACACCCCGCCATGTTCACTGATAAACTGTTTCCTCTTCTTTGAAGAAGAGGGGGAAACATTATTTGCCCATGGATCGGGGGAGGGGAGATAACGCAGGGCGATGAGTGAGTGCGTTTGCTGTGGCATAGATGACATCACCCGTTGCTTCCATGAGTCCTTGTGTATTTGTTTGGCTGCTTGCCGTTGCTGTGCACACTGCGTCCAAGGTCACACAAGCACCAGAGATGCTGAGTGTGTGAGAGCCAAATTAGGGTAATGGAGAGTGATCACCGGCTGCTGTGGCAGACAGTGGGCCTCTGGGAAGCATTTCTCCAAATTCCTCCCAGCCAGAAGCCATTGGGCAGGAAGAGCAACGCCAGATTTGACCATCCGTTATTCCATTTAACCATCCTCTGTGTGTTCTTGTTAAAGAACAAGCACGGGATGGAAACTCTGCATCTCATCCTACCTTAAAAAGAAAATGAACCAATATCTGATGCTGTGCTCTACAGACCATACATAAGACCAATATAAATAATTAGCATAAGTCAGATAAAGAAGTTCTGGGATTGGATGCTCATTTTTATGTGATCATATCTTTCAAACCCCTTTGAAGGCTTGCTTCCTCCCATCTTAAGTCATGTGACGCGAAAGTTAAATATAGCCTATGACAAAACAGAAAACAGTCTAGCAGACCAGGGTCACTGCTTTCCCCGTTAGCCCTTGCTTTACTTTTCAGGAGCAGAGACAGGGAGTGTCTAATGTGGATACACCTGAGGTTCGTGGGCGTGTGTGCGTGTTTGTGTATGCGACTGTGTGTGTGGGTGAGTGATGTGGTTTGAGCTACGCCCTGCTAATCGTTGCCTGCTGGCTGCACTGTGCTTTGATAGCCGTGCAGGTCTGTGCTCAATGGTCTCCTTTGTAAATCAGGTGCATTCTTTTCTCCAATGTTTTTAAGCCCTACCACAAGTGTCTGGACATGAAAATCTAGACAAACATGACTGCGAGCAAAAATAGCAAGCACAGGCTGAAAGGCCCAAGCACAATGGTAATGTGTTCCTCTTAATTTCAATATATCTTTAGCTAGAGACAAACATAAGTGCTTTTAAAGGTGCAACTGATAAAAAAAAAGAATGTCTGGTCTTAAGAGTTCCAATGGAGAAGTTAAACAAACTCTGGCTTCATAGCTATATGAGGCTGCTTGGTACTAAGTGTGCTCCAAAAGGAAAACCATGCGCTGATGGTAAAGGAGCCAGTGGCTCTGGTCTTAACACTACTTATTATGGTTAATCAAAGGATGTTAATCATGTCTCTTGAGGTTGTTGGCCTCTCTCTCTCCGTCTCGCCCTCTGTGCGTCTCTCTCTCTCTCTCTCTCTCTCTCTCTATCTATCTATCTGTGTGTGGCATCGCTTAAGAGTCTGCCTTTCTGTCCTGTGCAGGTCACATACTGTATATAATCTGTGGTCTAGACATCCTGTGGTTGACTGCGAGCATCTTGTTTGTCTTTGTCTTGTTTCAGTGTTTACAACATTTTATTCCGCCAAATTCATGAAAAGAATATATTTTTCAAATTGTCCGAAATGGCTCTCCATTGAGAAAGAGCTTTCCTTACTTACCGTACAAATTTTCAAACCAGATGTTCATCATGAATTCTTAGTTCACCTGGCACAGAGATTATTCGAAGCGTAAGAGCAGGTTTCCAAATAAAAAGAGAACTTAAAAGCTTCCCCACCAGTGGAAGAGGGAGTTTGTGAGGGAGTTTTCCAGTGAGCCGCAGGACGAGGAGGAAGCATGTCTCAAAATGGCTGTGGTAGACATGGCTGCAGAGGAGGCTGCCACCCAGCTGTTCACTTAGAAAAACCAGGATAACACAGGCAGACTGACACACTCCGAACCTGCGGGCGACTCAGCGGTGTTTGTGAATGTGTGAGAGGAATGTCAGCCGCAGTGTGTTTGTCAGTGAAAGAGCTCGTTCTGATCATGAACTTGGTGTTGAGCTTTCGCCCCATCGTGGTGTTGGAGGACTGCAACCGACCCAGCAAATATACACAACTCAGTCTAGAAAAAAACATGCTGCGGCCACCAGGGGAGCATATGCAATTCTTTGGCTTCAGTCTCTGTAGATGGCATTTTGTTGGATTGAAGAACTTTACAAACAAATAGTATTATTGAATCTAAGTTGATGATAATATCGATAAATCCTAAGTTGATGTAAACTATTGTTTTAATTGCAATGTTGAAAGCTACAAAACCCAACTGCATTGTTAGTAATTTCATAATTCATTTTTTCCTAATAACTGAAAAAGCTGCCTTCTTTTTGGACAGATGACAGTCCATCAAAAGCTCATTCTTAAAACAAAATAACCAGTGAGCCACCTGTGGTTATTGTTTATTGAGGGCAGTCTTCCCATAACAGTAAAAATTCCTGATGTGAAACCCCTGAGGGCCGCTGAGAGAGAAGGAATACAGGAGGGAAGGAATCTCTACAATCTCTCCCATATTTAACTGTATCACCACAGAGTGAATATACAGGAAAAAAATAGGAGACAACCACAATAAACAATACTAAAAACAGCAGAAACTCAAATCATCAACACCTCACTGTTGAGTTCAACGAAAACAGATCTTTTCAAACTAAGTGTTTATGCAGGGAAATTGATTCGCCCCCGTTAAAAAGGTAGCATGAAGGTCAAACCTACAAACTATCATTGCTGTGGTACCACCAATTTCCAAAACCATGTGAAATCCTACAAACACAGTCCTGCCTCGTAACCAATTTGCTGTTGCTTGACCCCGGGCAACAAATCACTGTTTCATGTCAAAACAGCCGGAGAGCTCACAGAAACTGCAGAGACAGCACGTACCAGTCACCACCACAGCTGAGGCAACAGAGTGCGGTGCTTAATGGTCTCTCTCACACTGGCTCACCACAATCAGTTTGTACACAGGATTCCTGAATTGTGAAGTTGCCCTTCATCTTTAACTTAATCCCACAGATACCTAGAAAGCTCATAATGACCATTAGACTTAAAAAAAACAAAACAATTCTGCAAGTCAGCAAATCACGATTTCACTCCTTGGTGGGGAAGACCGTGATGATGATGAAAGCATTGTAGACACATTCAAGCTGCAAGAGACACCTCTTAATGATGGACTTAAAGATCCATTTGTCATCAAAAAATGGCCACAGGTGTCTATGTAAATGAAAAGTTCAGCCATCAATCGTTTACATCTAGGTTTCATTTTAATAGGCAAAGCTCAAGTCATTATTATCCTTGCTGACACTGCTGGGAAATGTAAGGTTAAAGCAAACAGCAGACCTCCTCCTTTTATTTTGCTTACAGGTCAGCAACAGGCCTGACGTCTCCCGTCCAGCCAGGTGCATGATTGGCTTCAGTCTCCATGCATGCGGCCAAATGAAAAGGTAGAAGATTCCCTGCCAACTGGTGGTGGCTGCATGTCTTGTTTGTGTGTGCGTGGCCTGTGTGTGTGATCGGGGGTTGTAGGAATAAACAGCTGAAACCGTTCTCAGCTTTAAAGGGCACATGCATGCTAGTGTGATTAACATTGCGTCACCCCACAACAGACAGACAACTGTCTGCCAGCTGCCTCGAGCAGCCCCAGCTCTCTTAGCGGGAAGCCCAAGCTGGAGGGCCTTCAGAGGCATTACCCAATCCCCACAGTCACCTTCAGCAGTGAGAGACAAAAGTGTGGTTTGCCATCATGAGCTGTTTGATGAGACTTCCACAACAGCAGCGACAGTATGCAGCAGTGCACTTAACTCACGACAGAGAGAACAACCAGACACTAAAAACACAGACTTGTCTTCGCATGTCCATAATAGGGATTTGGTGTGGCTCAAATATACTTCATCACATGGCCAAACACTTGAGACGCCCCAATTATTTGGTTAGTAATCAAATTTACTCCATATTAACTGCCATTATGAGACCTAAGAATATCAATATTTCTTCCTGCAGGGTGGTAAAAAGAACCAATGGATTATATGTGACAAATCACAGCACTGTGGGCTGTCATGAAAGCCCCATCTACAGGGCTCAGCATGTAAAATTAAGAGATTATAAAGAAATTACAGGATGGTGCTGTAAAATCGATGAGTGGACTGGAATCAAATACTTTGGTTCTGGCACTGAATTTTGTTGTAGCACCGAGAAGATCATTGCCATATCTTCACCCTTCAAAGCTCTATATACTCAACTCAAAACATTGTAGTTGATGGGTGTTTCCATCAGGAAGAAAATTGCATTATGCAAAAATCAGACAAACTTTTATAATCAAGGGATAGTGTTCAAAATCACCTTCTTGTGCCTTCGGGTCTCAGATCTATTCATTCCACTGGGTCTTACTTGCAATGCAACCTTACTCAGAAACTGTTCACATCAACTGCAACAGGCCACAGCAAACGAGCATCCACTTTCCAGAGTTGCATGGGTACCATAAAAAAACTTCTTAAAAGGGATTAAAATGGCCAAGTCCAAACAGATCCCCTACAGTTTGAGGCTAGGAGAGGAGAGCAAGGAGGAGCACAAGATGGAGGGACCAAATTAGCAAACTGTGAGTTTTTGCGGTCTTGGCAATGGGGTGATCCCAAGGGAGAGCTAATGACTGTGGTGGTATCTGGCATGGGGGCCAAGTTTCCTTGACTGCTTTAAAGTTTCTTCCAGTCCATAGCCACCATGTCATGAGCAACATATGCTGAGCTATCTTGCAATTACACCATTATCAAGGTCCCTCCTCCCACTGATTTCCACCATAGCATGTCGAGTCGATTTTACAGGAACTTTACCCTTCTGGTCCCTCTGAAAGAAGGACAGTCTGCACAGTCTGTTCCTGTATTTAAAACAAATAGGACTATGAAAAATGACAGGGGTCACCTCTGGGAGAGCCAGGCTGGAATAGCAAAAAAAACGTTGAAGTGCGCAACACTACATGAATGTATTTGGAATATATCTGCCAAGAAAAAAAACATTCAATCTTTCCAAATTTGAAAGCAACCAAAATACAAAGAGTTTGGTGTTGAACAAAGACCGTAAATAAAGATGGACAACAAGGCTCCACTTCCTCCCACAAACAATCAATGAAGCCAAAATGTCCTGGATGCAAACACTGCTATCTTGAGTTGATGATGCATTTTGGAGCCATTGTCTGTGCAATGGTGATCGTAGGATGGAATCCCAGCATTCAGACCCTGCTGACGCATGCTCATGCAATCAACTTTAAGGAGAATAATTTTGACTTGTATATTGACTTTGTAGTTTGGTCCATGCCCCATCCATCAGTACAGAGCAGACAGGGTTTAGCTAGCCACCATTTTCACTTTTAGGAGGCTATAATGTTGTCTTTTATAGTCTATGGTGTAAGAAAACAACACTGCCCTGATGCTAAAAACAAATCTCAACCACATCAACACTGACACTGTGTCAACCGATAATTCTCTTACCAGTTTATTCCACTTTTAAGACAACAGAAACCCAAACAATAAAGTGGATGACAAAACTCCAACCACACCAGACTTTTAAATTTAACACATTTCAAACCGCCTGGGATCCAAATGAAATCTTTATTCAATCCATGCAGAGGAAGCAGTGAATATTTTATGTGCAATATGGTGCTATCTTGTCCTGGAGACCATTAACCATACTGCTGTGTGCCCAATTTGATTAACACAACCTTACCCATCAGGGCTCCTGGAACTGGAGCCAGGAAGGACCTGAATTTCCAAACAGGTCCTCTTCAAGGACAACAGAGATGTAAATAGGGTGGTGGAATACAATTTGAACTGATTATGCCAATTAATTAAATAATTAAATATAAGTAATATATAATGAAGATCATTTATGAAATCATTTTGATTTGGAACAGGCTATTACAGGAAATAAGCCATATTACTTCAGAACTTGAAAAAGCCTGAAAATAAAAAAGTAGACCGTAAAGCTATCTGTCCTACACAGGGGCAGCAGAGCGACAAAGTGACCACTGCAAGCTGTTGTTTCTCTGTGACCTCTCATCTGTCTTAAGAGCTCTCAACAACGGAGAGGAGTGGTCAGATTTTATTGTCCCAGCATGAGAAAAAGGGGAGAGCTGCTTTGGCTTGATGGATAGGGTCCAACTGGGAGAGTGAGGCTGGAATAAAGGGGCCGGATCCCGCCATAAAACTCTGCCGCGCCCCAGCATCCACGTACACAGTACCTCCTGTTGTAAAGAGTATTCATGTGTGGGCGTATGTGTGTGTGTGTGGAAACTGGGAAGCTGCATTATCAGCATGATTCATGCATGCAGAAGAGACAGGTTGCAACAACTCGATAGCACTTGACAGAAAACAATACATAAAAGTCTGCAGTGATAACTTCCCCCTCTGCACTCTACCGGGGAGCAGTGGGGGTGAGTGTTGTGAAAAGCAGAGCCAGACTCTTCCCCTCTTTAATCTTCACATTTGACTGTTGAGTGAAGCGATCACATCAGTAAGCTCTGCACCACCTGCTAAAGCCAGTCCTCAGGTGGTAGAAGCAAGTCGAGGCTGGTAGATGCAGTCTAAGCATAAATGGTCAATCTACTATGCCAAGACAGAGCATTGTATGAATAAGAGAGTCAAACTACGTATTACTGACAGTGACTCATGTTTAGTCACGTTGGAAAATAAAGATTTTTGAAGGAAAAGAAAACATCTGTTATGACACAATGGCCACACTGTTTATATCTCTACATTCACAATAAAAGAGATGAGGTATCCTGCTCTGAATTGAGGGCTACAGATGGAACAATGGTTCTATGAAATTTAAATGAGTGAAAAATACAATGGGTTTGTGCTGGAGTGTTTACATGGTGGCCTACAGTGTACACAGTGTAATTATCTCCACTAAAGCAAACTGTTACCCTCATGCTTACATAGATGGGAAGTAAAGCTATTGGTGTAAAGGTGATAACACATAACATGATGACCAACATAATTTATAAACAAAACATGCAAGTTTGTTTTTTACCTGGAAAAATAATAAAAAGTGTACGTGGTCTTCACCTTTGCTAACTCTGTCTGACATGTATGTTGGTTTCACTGGCTGTAGTGATGCAGCACTGTTGTTCTTGTTTGTTTAGTGTACACAATCGAGGTTTCTGACTAAGCCTGGGGATACTGGTAAACATGTTTTTCATGTATTTCACATACCTGAATCCTTCTTGCCCCCCTTGCTTCCATCTCTGTTCTTCTTTAGCACTGCCTTGAACATGGCAAGATTCCTTGAATCCTCTCTGTAGAGGTTCTGCAACAAGAACAAAACATTTGGTTACTCACAGACAAAACAACAGTATTGTCGCTCAAGGAGACCAATGGAAATCATCCCTGACAGATAATGTTCCTATCCCTTTAGCAGAAATGAAGCAATTTCCTTTTTTCATCACTGAATGACAATTCTTAAATTCTTTAAAAAAGTGTGTGATGCTCGATAGTTTCTGCAGATTCCTAGTATAATGGCCTGTCCTAACACAGGACAAAGCAAAAATGGAAAAACAAAGAAGAAAACAAATCTCTCCCAGCTGACAATTCAATGCTGTTGTGAACATGTTTGTGCACAGAACCTCCTGCTGTGTTGTGCACGTGTGAAAGTCAGACTGATGGTTAACTCCTTAGCCACTTCTCAAGGTTAGTCTTAAAACCTCCTTAAGACACAATACTAACCAAACCATACAAAATGTGTCCTTGAAAGCCTAACACAGCGATGGCAAAACAGTGTTCTGCTTAGCTGGCACCCGCCTGGAAGTTTTCCCACAGCACTCCCAATCCTGCAGGTCATCAGTGGAGGGGCACATGGAAAGAATGCTCTAATATTTAAACAGAAAAGGACAAGTTCTGCTATCTTGTTATGCAGGAAAACATTGTTGAATGCCCTGAATTCCACGTGTAATTGATGCTATGTGGCTGAACTTGGGATGATTGCAATTGCTTTCCATGCTTGTTCCCGAGCTAGTGTGCATTTTGAATCCTTAGAGTTCAACGGTATAACATGAACTCAAGGTCTCTCCTGAATGTGCTTGTTTTCTTTGGGATTATTTATAGACGTACGTAGCCGGACAACGGTAAAACCATACTGAACTCCACACAACACAACCAGAGCAGTTAATTGTGGCTACCAACCCCGTGAACACAATAGGAACTGCTTTAGTGCACCCTGCTATATTAATAGCAGCAGAGCAATCTTTCCAATGAGGAAAGCTTCCAAACAGGAGCTTTCAACCAAATAAGGCTATGCCTTCTGCAAACAAACACAGAGTCCTTGTACTGAGTCCTTAACCCCAGAGAGCGGGCTTTAAATATCTAGGTCCTCTTACTGCTGCAGAGAGAAGCTATCGATCCACCCCTTTTCATCCTTGATGGTGTCAAATGAAACACTGTCAAGCAAAGCTTCCACTGAATCAATTATTGGAGGTGAAGGAGCCATCTGGGGTAAATCACTGATGAGCCTCTGCACCTCACCTCAGCCTTGACTGTTCAGAGAAAACTTTTCATGGGGTTTTACTCCACAGAGGCAGCATATAAATCAAGATTATCTGTGATAGGTTCAAGGTAGCAGGAGGATTTTGGTTTCATTCTGAAAAACACTCACTCCAACCTCTGAGTTTAAAATTTCAACACCCGAAAATAATGTATTCTTGTCATGTATTTTTCAGTTTCAACAGTTTCTCAAGTACAGGTACCTGAATAACACAATGATATAATACAAGGCCAGTCACAATACTACCAATACATAAAAAATGGAAAATAACTGACATAAGAATTATTCTCAAATGCAATCCATATCCATCCACGAGGTACTAGTATGTTCCTGGCAGTCTGACACAGTGATTTAGCACACCATGTTCTTACAGTATACCTTGACAACTCTGATGTCATTGTCTGGTGAGTCACACCAAGGTGAGATATGCCGACAAAATTACACAAAACACAACACATCTCAATTTAGTATCATAATAAGCAGTTGTACTTTCTGATGACGCCAGCAGATATCTAACCGACTATTAAACTAATGCTATTATTGGGAACTATAGCAAATCATCACCCCAACCCTACATCTGAGGTTGTATTTGCACAGAACGCAGCTTTTAGCTATTGCAAATGTCAACATATAGCCTCACTGCAGCACTTCCATTCACATAAAACATAAGCATGAACGCACATCTTTTCTACTTATTTTCTGTAAAATAAATGTTTTAATATATACCGCACATGTACAGCAATATCAGAAGGCACATATCAGATCAACTCTAGTATATTATGTTTCATGTTGGCGTCTGGGTGCTTCTGTCTGTGATAATAAATGGTCTGACAGCAAAGTAAAGAGCACATGAGCTGTAGTATGAAACAGACCTGTCGTTATCTATGTGCCGCAGCAGGATAGTATGATAAAGCACGGTGCATTAGCCCTGTGGGAGCTGCTGTGTGGGAGCTGCCGGCCCATCTCCACAGCAACAATAAACATCACCCATGTTAACCCATAGGAAATGAAAACCGCCCTCTTGAAACTCCAAAAGCCAACATGACAAATTCCTTCCACCACCCCTCCCCCGTCACAGCCACCAGACACACACACACCCACAAAGTTACACACACACAGACAGTGCATTCCCACTGAGAATGAGACACCGTTTCTGTAACCCATCATCTACAGTACTTCGGTATTTACCAAGAGATAAGTTTGAATAGGTGTGTTTATCCCCAGGAGAGATTTAAGCCCCGTACAACAAGAGCCCATCGTATCTAATGTAAGCAATAGTAATCTCTAATAAATAATTAATACCAATAAATAGCAATTCTTGCCAAATGAACAGACAACTATGACGGTTGACCCCAAAATGTTGTTATTATTCTTACGCTGATTTCTGATTGGGGTGCAACAATGTTTTCTTCAGATGTGTGCCAGGCAAATTAATAAATATATCATAATAATCTACTCCAGTCACCCTACCATCACGTCCAAATATGACCCAGTTGGCACTTTCCTGAAATTACAACAACAATTTCTCTTTTACAGTCAAATTCAATCATTTCAATCATTTGAAACAGACATATGTTTTGAGGTTACATTATTAATCTTTTATTTTCATTGGAATTTCCCTAGAATTCCTTAAAACAACTCTTAATGAGATCAGGATGAAGTGGGGGGCCTACTTTAGCAAAGGCCCCAACGTTAACTTCAAACACACACACAGCCTAAGCTGTGTGTGAGATAAAACTGTGACCTTTGTGAGAAAGCCTCGTCAGACAGAAGTCACGGATTGCATGGTATGCAGCAAGTCAAGCACCAAGATGCCTTAGGCCTTCAAAGTCAGGTCCATCCCAATACGTTTTTCATATATGCCTCAATCCATGACCCCTTAGAGGGGGCTTTTCAAAATAAAAAGGGAACAGTGAAAGTCCCACAGTGGTTTAGAGGTTTTTGTTGGATGAAATAAATTCCCATTGACCCAGAGAAACAGCAGAATGTTTTGATACTGCCTCTTCTTTCATGTGAAGAGACCAACAGCCAAAAGCCTTGAAAAGGCTTCAAAAGGCTTCAAAATACCCCAAAAAAGAAACACTGCACAGACACATTCACACAAAACTTGCTGAGGATATTTACTGGGAGGTTTTCTCCAGATAAGAATAAAGAGTAATGATCATATGGGAGAAAGAAATCATGATGACATCAAGTCAAAAAGAAAACATTAAAGATTCAAAAACAGGATATTCAACGAAAGTCTGCTGTACTGTTTGTAAAGCAAAGAATCATAACAAATATTATCTCATGGCACTATACATAGAAGGTGGAGACATCATAGAGAAACCTTCCCACAATGAGTAAACACTTGGCAAGAAGAGAAGTACTCGCCTCTCGTCAAACAGATGAACCAATCACCACCATCATCATGGTAGAAATGACATCATAATGAAGTCATAGCCCCCTCCAATTCTTTTGATTTAACAATGCGTCTTCACTTCCAGCCTCTCAGCCATTCATGCTGTAAATCAGCTGTGAGACCTTCACGTAGGCTGCCTGATTCCTTGGAGCAGCTCGAACCAGCCCGGTCTAAAATCTAGAGGCGGTTGCCTTTCTGAAAAGAGAAATTGGAATCCGGAGCAGTTGAAAGGGGCCTCAGGGTATCAACATGTGTGTTTTCCAGGTCACCACTTCATTGATAGAGTTCAAATCCATGCAGGTGGGGGAGTAGAAAAGATATTCACCTGCACAATACCAACATGACATGTGGTTAATGGAGCTGCCTCGCTATACCACAGACATCTGAGAAGACAGTTATATAGAGAGCGGAAACGGGATTGTTTGCACCAGTCGCCTCTGGCAAGTAAGTATTTTACACGTGGTGGCAGTAGGTGGGTTTGAGCTGCTTTGTCCTCTGGCAGGTAGCAGACAATAAAGAGTGCAGCCTTAAACTCTGAATATCTTTACCCCTCTTCCAGGGCAGCTGCAAAACAGCAATTTTCCAGCGTACGCATTCGACTATTTCCTGCTGAAACACCCTGCCAGCTCTCCTCATCAACTGATTCTACATGAATGATCACTCTCAGATTTCCAAACTGTTGTCATGGCAACCTGGATATTCTCACCACGGACTGACCTTCAAGCCCGTTCATTACACAGCGCCTAACAGTAATCAGATATTTTAAAATATTCCTGTGAGCTCCATAATTATCTGTCCCTTTTGTTGTCCAGACGCTGAGTGCAGGAAACGGGTCCGGCCTGGACGGTGAGTTCAAGTGCTCCATAAACAATGGGACGTTTGCTAGCAAACCGCTGAAGGAGGAAGTGTGGGGAGTCGGTACGGAGGACAGCACAGCCTCGGTGTCGGCCATTGTAAGCAGAGGTTGTTATTCACACTAGCGTGAGTGGAAGGGAAAAAACAAAAGAACAGACCTTTTTATGTAACGCGTCTACCGGTTTGACTCGAGTGCTTCCTGCTCAGGCCTCAACCTTTGAGCCTGTGAGGAGCACGCCTTCATCTTGCACAGAGCGAAAGGGGAAACGTCTTGGAAATCCAACAGCTGGCTTTGAACAGGAAAAGTCAAAGTTTAACTTGTCAAGAAATACTACAGCCAACTTTACAAAGCAGAACATGTCGGTATGATGTTGCTTTATCATCTGCCAACTTTTTTTATTTTTTTTTTTAACAAACCAGTGTTTTGTCCGTGTTAGCCCAAATTCATTATCATGTATTAAAAATAGTTAATTAAACAGTAAAATAAAGGCCGCCAGTGGAGTTCCACTCCTTTAGGAAATCCTTGAAAACCAATACCACAGCAGACATTTCAACATGTCACCGCAGGATTGAAACAGGTGTTACTGATAACAGCAACAATGGCTTTGTTCAGGTCAAGTGTCCCATTGAGAACCAACAGCAGCAGTTATGAGGCCATTTTGTGCTGTCGAGAGCACAGATTTTAAAAGTACTTAAACTGACTGAGACATCATTAACAAGCCAATGTTTACATTTCAAAAGGAACCAAGAAAAGGAGCAGTTTACTGTTCTGTATTTCTTGTTTTGTTGTCCCTGATTTCTGCCTTACTATGGCACTTTACTGGCCGTGATTATTTTTCTTTACCTTGTGGGAAATCCTACCATCCATCACATACACAGGCAGATTTAGTTCTAGCTTGGGGCAAAGCCAGCTGGCCTGGTATGGAGCAGGGCTAGCTGCACAGCTCAGCGTGACATTAAAAAAGGATAACAAGTCTGATCTACTCATTAGACGGCCATGGGAAAGGTGCTGTCATTTTGGAAAGACAGACTTCAGCCTCTGTGGCCACTCGTCCTTGATCATCCCTAATGTGACTGATCCAATGCAGATGCAGGCCAACATGCCGGCTCAGTTGTGACATTGGTTAAACCTGTGTCTTCTTCATCTCAGCTGTGTTGCCCCAGAAGTGTCAGGACATGTTTTAGAGGGGGATCAGTGCAATGAATCTACAGTTATACCCCAGGCTCTGGAAAGAGACAAAGCCTGAAACTAAAACGTTGGAATAGGAAGCGTTATTCCACACTACCCACAGCCAAATTTAAAACTAAACTTAAATACTGCACAAGCTGTATTGTACAAGTCCGGACCATTACAACAAATAAACAATCTGATGTCAAACCAGTGACCAACTCTCTTCAGAAATGATCAACCAGCCACATTCTAGACTGAAAACTGAGGAACTACAGCCTCCTCGTCAAAGATCATTAACTCCTGCTATCACTGCTGATTACATCATATCCCCCCTATTATATCTCTCGATTACTGATTTGCCATAATTATCAAAGTCTTATTTATTGGCCATGTGGGGTAAACAAATAAAGCTGCATCACTGCTGCATACAATTAATTCAACATTAGCTTCCCAGGACGTCTGATATTTGATTAAGGGTAAAACATTAACTTAAGTACTGTTTAAAGTCTACAGGAAGTTTCTACAAACGCAAGATGTGAGATGTCGGTCAGAGGGGCGTGTGCATGAAATCGCTTATTACTAGAACAAATTATCTTGTATGTACCTTGACTCTAACAATGGATTTAAATAACTACACATTCTTAGCCAGTCTCTCTGAAACTGTATGAAGGGAAATAATTTCAGTATTAAAATTTTAGTGCTTAAACTATTCATGTATGAAAGAGCTGAGGAGGTTGGGGCCAACACTGTTCATTCTTTAATGTGCAGCTACCTTTTACAGACTGAATTGCAGCGTAGACAAAACAGTTGGGCATGTCTGACTCAGCCTAGCATAGAAAGAAAGATTTAATTCGTTGTTAGCTGCACCCAGCTCCAGTGTAGACTTTAAAGGTTCACACACTTTGACATACTTTCCCACAAAGTCCACAAGGATTCAGGCCGTCCCACTGTGAAGTCGTAAAGTGCTTAAGGGCTTTTGCGCTATAGGAAGAACCCTCTGTGTGTTGAGGACTTAAAATGATGAGTATATCAACACCCTGCATGTCACTTGGATGGGAAAGTGGTCTCAGTCTTTAAGACCCCACAGTATTTATCCGAATTCCAATAAAGGTTTCACTTAAAGTCATATTAAGTCACATTGTTATGGTTAAAAATACTGGATTTCACACTCTGGTATGTCGGAGGCGCTTTGCACCGCTGAATTGCTCTCCGGGGCGTTCGAAAAAGGCTTGACAAAAATGTAAATCAGTAACAGCTGTTACTAAGAAGCACTGCCAAACGCGCACACACACACACACGATTTAGAGGCACACATGCGTGCATGTGTGCACATACACACGTGCAGACCTTGGAAACATATATATGCTTGTTAACCTGGACTTTAAACAGAAAAGACTGTACTTCTGCCGTGATCAATTATTAGTGGGTAATTCAGAGGTATGCCTCACACAAGGGCCAACACAATCAACAAAACACAAAGGCAACTCAATATGCACGTCTGGCATTTTGCAACGTTTGAAACGGTGACCTGAGGCCAAACGGGGCAGATAAATTGTGAGGCAGGCAAGTTGATACATGAACTGTCACGAGCCTTTAAGAAACTTGAGCAAATACAATTACACAACCCGACTTTGCCAGTAGCACTGACCCCAGATAAAGTGTGTGATCCTAATGGAGAACCAATGAGAGCTGACAGTGAACAATATTGAGCCATATTAGAGCTGCATGCCTCACATACGATGCTCGGAACACTTAGAAGGATAATCATTTCACAATACTTTGAGTTTGCTCTGATGGGCACGTACAAACGTTAACAATAATGTATATTATGTATACATACTGTGGATAGAAACAATCTTTTAAACACATAAACACAAATGCTGATCTTTTCGGCACTGTTTATTCTGTAAAATAAACAGAGTTATATTAGCACAAATCAACCTCTGAATTTGAAAGACGATGTAGCTGATATTTGTGGTACTGGGTATTAAGTTCGGTTATGTGGCATCAACATTCGGTCCTGAACCCAAGTGACCTCTAAAATCTGCCTCTCCGTTTGGAACCCTGTGCTCCTACAGTGACGGGCCCCTTTCAAAAGGTGCCCAATAATGATGCTCATCATCAACAACAGCTCAGTATGTGCTGTCTGTCAGGTCACTGGCTCTAATAACTTTCCCTCCTCAGCCATAACAATGCGACTCCAATGCCAGCATCTGCTACTGGCCAACTGGCTGGGGACCATGGGAACTGGGCTCTGAAGAGACTGGGAGGTAAACTCTTGTGGCACTTTCAATAAGATGAGTGCTCTGCTGAACAAACGCCTCATAACGCTGCAGTTGGTGGACAACTGGGGTCACTCCGGCCTTTGCATGGAGGCATACAAATTCTTAATTAGCGTAAAATTGCCTGAAATGATGTTGGAAAGTTAAAGCTGAGTGTGTCCAAGCAGACAGATTGTCAACATGACTATCAGCAGCGAAGCCTCTTCCACCTGTTCAGTTTAAAATGGAAAAATCAACACCATGGCATATACAGCGGAATTGCTATTGACAGCAGATCGAGACACGTAAGTCGACATAGGAAATGGCAAATGATGCGGCAGGTTCTATCAAGATAGGAGAGGTAGCGAGGTTGTGAAGACTTCCTAACACTTGCTCAGAGTGTGCGTTGAATCAATGACTTCATGTGCTGACAGTGATCAAAGGTGCATCGTGGTATTGAGAGGCTGCTCCACGAGGGGGGGAAAATCAGAGCAATGTTTTTTTCAAAGCACCTGGCTGAGTTACAAGAGGATTCCTCCGCTGGAAAAACCGAACAGTCACACACAACCAGCAGAGTTCAAACTTCAATGACTCAATCCTATGTGGGAGGACTAGATTACAGTCCTCTAGCCTGGAGCCTACCACTTCATCTGGGCTGGGTTTGCTGCTTTGAAAACCACCGCCTCCAATCACAAAATACAGACTAACATTAGCATCAAACAAGACCACACTGCTCCAAGAAAAGTAATGAACTGCACGTGCAGCCAACCAGTGGGATCATACTCCGCAATTAGCATGACATACCATCGAAGGGTCAGTACAAGAGTTTGTTCTCCCTAAGGAAAATTAGGAAAAACTAACAAACTATGTTCTGCTGTGATGATTAGGATCTTGGTTATGACCAACATACATGTATCTACCATCAGTACCTGTGTACATGCATTCTATAATAGCAAAAATATCTTGCAACCCTCTACTGCCACGTTGCTATTTCCTTTAGCACTAGATAAGTGAGGGATGTGGTTTTAAATTGATCATTAGAGTGATTAGCTCATCCATCATGAAACTAAGCCGCCAGACTGTCACCAAGGTTTATCTTTATTGGATTGTTTTATATCTCTAGTCTTGCATATTAATTTTTAAACCTGCACTATTGTTTTTTTAATCAACTAACAACAGCTCTACCATAATAGTTCAGGCTATGTAACTCACTGTGTAGTTTCAGTTATTTATTTTTAAAACTGTATTTATTTATAATTGGCTTCAATGCTCCTTCAATCACCTGATTCTTCAAATATTTGTTATGTCAATATCACTCTTGTCTAGTAGTTCTGGCGGCTGCACTTTCATCTCACTGCTGTGAACTAATTCTTGACTCACTGTGACTCATCTTTTATTATTGTTCTGCTCTTGTCTTTGACTTTATCACTCGATGACACACTTTCCTCAGAATCAATGAAGTGTCTATCTGTCTACTTTGCTTCCCTGCTCAGCCTAGTATTGATGCTTTTTTTTATTTATTATTTTATTTATTTAGACGTCAACTTTTTTTGTCACCAACATCCTGACAAAAAGTCAGTTGCAGCCCATTTTAAAGGAAAACACCAACTTCGACATGTAATAAAGTTAAACTCTCTCTCTCAACGATATTGAACCGACTCATCCATCGACTAATCGTTTCAGCGTGTTTAGGTGTCTCCATGGCGACAGTGCAGTAAAGTCAGGTGTCGCGGGATAAAAGTGAAACTTCTTCCTCGGTGCTTTTCACGCTGACCCGTGGTGAGTCCCGTTAACTCCGGTTCACACCAAACCCTGCAGCATCACTACCTGGGCTAACCGGGGAAGCTAGCGAGCCGAACACGGAGCCGAACACGGAGCCACAAAGTTAAAGTAGAAGTACTGTCACACAGGAAGTTCAGAGGCTGACAGGAGGAAAAAAGTTTCCCCGCTGACACACGGAGCTGCTCCGGCGCCGCGGTGCTGGATGTGACGGCCGCTCTCGCCGACATGTCCCGACATTCCTCCCCGAGAGGCAGCTCCCCCACCGCCGCTCAAACTCACTGTCACCGCCGGTTAACCGACTCCACGTGGCCCGCACCGGCCCGCACCGGCCCGTACCGGCCCGTGAGCGCGCCTGTGGAGGGCTTACCTGTGAAATGTCATGGAGGGCGAAGTACCGAAAAGTACAAAAGTTTCCCCGCTCCTCCGGCGTAAGGTCTCCACACGGACTCCAGTTCCCCCAGTTGATCCGCCAAAGGTGGGCAGGCTGCGGGCCGCCGGGCTCCTCCCCCTCCCCTCCTCCTCCTCCTCCTCCTCCCAGCATGAGGTCATGTGTGAGGGATGCAGAGAACCACACAGGATCTGTTTGTGCATCCTTTCGCTTGTTTCTGCCCTATTTTCATTTTGTACAGTTGATGTATACAAACGACTCAGTCGTCTACATTCCAGAGTCAAAGCTGGATGAATTTGTTTATTGATCAGAATTAATTCATAGATAAATAATAACTATATATGGACTTGGACCAGTCTGTTTCTGAGTTTCAAGCTGGTGTTGGACTGTACCAACAAATCAAAGCGTATTCACTCTTTGCATACTGTGCATTACATATATATGATATACTTCTGCTGTATGTTAAACACTGCTGATGCTGAAATGAGTTTTGCACTGAAGGAGTCTGAGTAGTTTGCTGCTGAGACAAAGAGCTGCTCATAAAATCTGATGCACCGCTGTGTTAAAAACTCAGAGTGTATAAAAAGCAACATGGCACCACCTGGACTGACGTCAACACTCGCTCTGCTTTAACGTCTCATGTCTGTACGAGGGGACATCTGTCTCGTATTGTTGATATATTCTGCTGCTCGTATGTCTGCTGTTAGGAAGAAGTATGTTCACTTTGTGAGAGTTTTTATTCAAGATAATAACCTGAAGACCTCATCCACAGCGGCCTGATTTACACACTCCTGTACCTCTGCTGGTTCTAAAGAGCATATTAGAATTCTCAACCTCAGCATCTTGTTAAACATATTAGCCTAAGGCTTTATTTAAATGTTATTTCTAGGGAAGGACTAAAATATCGCCATTTAAAACAAAATCTTGTAAAAGTATAATCAAGCCAAACCTTCAAACTTGCAAATCACTGCTTATGTGAATGTATCATTGCACTAAAATAGAATTCAAAGCTAGTTAAGGAGTGGGACTCACCCTGGTGTGACGTCAGTGAAAAACACTACACATCTTGGCCTATGGCGACCTCGTGTGGTGACAATGTCATGCAGCTCATGTCGAAACCAGTCTCACCTAAAAGGAGCAGAATAATAACACAAAACAGTTGGTTGAAGATATCTTTCTAAACAAAATTCATTATTGTCGACCGTGAGGGGACAACCCTCATCAATGTGTCACATTCAACCATGATGGGGACAAACCACATCCCCCTCCTCAGTGTTTTCTCAGCAGTGTGGTGTGGGCGTCCAGGGGTCAGCGAGGTTACTCAGATGGGGGAGGTTAGAGACTAGTGGACGGGGGGGGGGGGGGGATGGGGGAAAAAAGCTGGCG